>VYXB01007853.1:564624-590399 GCA_013397135.1 Pachyramphus minor | reverse complement strand
CCCGGGCCGCGGCCTGTCCCGTCTGGGGTCCCCCGGCGCTGCCCGGCGGGAACCCCGGGAGCTCTGGGGAAGGAGAGCTTGGTGGTGTGGAATGAGAGTCACGCGGCGCCCGTTCGGGTAGGATAGCAGGGCCGGGAAGTGGTTTGTTACGGTTCTTATCCCGGGGTGCATTAGGGAGAGCGTTGCCAGCAGGTTGAGGCAATGTCCCAGTGCTCCTGTTTCCTGCCCCTCTGCCCAGCCCTGGTCAGGCCACATCTGGAGTGCTGTGTCCAGGTCTGGGCTCCTCAGGACGAGAGACACGGAGCTACTGGAGCAGGTCCATTGCAGGGCAACAAAGGTGATTAAGGGACCGGAGCATCTCTGTTACAAGGAAAGGCTGAGGGAACTGTGCCTGTTCAACCTCAAGAAGAGAAGGCTGAGAAGGGACCTCATCAGTGTTTCTCAGTAGTGCCAGGAGGACAGAGCCAGGCACTGCTTGGTGATGCCAAGCAGTAGAACAAGAGACAATGGCAGAAACTGATGCACAGGAAGTTCCACCTGAACAGGAGGAAGAACTTGTTTACTGTGCAGTGACTGTGCACTGGAACAGGTTGCCCAGAGAGGTTGTGGAGGCTCCCTCACTGGATAATCCAGAACCTGGACACAGCTGGTATATAACCTGGACATAACCAGAACGTGGACACAATCCTATGCCAGGTGCTTTGGGATGGCCCTTCTTGAGCAGGGAGGTTGGATCAGTTGACCCACTGTGGTCCCTTCCAGCCTGCCCCATTCTGTGATTCTTATGCTGTGCTGTGATGCTGAGCCATGACATAGATTGGGAAACCTGCCAGACGGGCATGGAGCATGAGAACCTTGAGCTGGCAGTGACATGCAGGGCTCTCGGGCTCCACATGGCACGCTGGGGAATGGTCAGGGCCATGCCTTTTCTCCATATAGGAGTGGACAGGAGATGCTGCAGCCTGAATGGAGAGACAAAACAGAGAAGGAGGTGTCCAAGAGAGAGGGTCACAGGACTTTGTGTTGTGGGTTATGTGATTTTTTTTCCCTCAGCAAGTCAGCTGATGGCCTGTTATGCAGTTGTGGGTGTTTTGTACTATTCCAGGTATTGACTGGTTACAGTGGACTATCAGCTAATTCAGAGAACACCCCAGATTATAAAAAATTTAACTCCCAGTCCCTCAGGGGTCAGCACAGTTTGCTACCTGGAGTACCATGGATTATGGATTGCCTTTAAGTTGCACGAGGGTTTGTTTCTCACCCCCAGGCTTGCAACTGTGCTATTGTAATGATTTGTCAAATAAAAAACACATTGTCAGTGTTTACAAGTGAACCCAAGTGCTGTTGTGATAATTACATTTATTGTATTAATCTTTTTCTGTGTTAAAAATAAAGAATGTGTCGGCCAACAGTAAAAAGACCACAGGGCTGCTAGACCTTGCTGTACACATGAAGAAAGGCTACTGATGGACACAGGGAACATTTTGGATCCACATCCAGCAGTGATGGTCATTGTTAGTATTTGTTTTAGTCTAGTATTTATTTTAGTAATAAATAGAAGTCTTGTGATAAACTCCCCCCCCTCCTTTTTTTGTGTTTGGTTTTGTTTGTTTTGTTGTTGTTTTGTCCTGTTGTTTAGTTATTAAATGTTATGGTCCAGGAGTTGAGTGGTTGAACAGCACCTGGATTTTCCCAAAGGCCTCTTTCCAAGGAGGAGGCTTTTCATGGCTGTGCAGAGAAGGCTGATTCTTGACTCTGCTCACTTCTACAGCGCAGCTTCCAACAAGGAGTGTGGGATAATGCCGGCTGTGGTTGTGGCATTTCACGTGACTCAGGCAAATGTCAGCCGGGGCTTTGCCTGACCTGACCTATTTATTTCATTTGGGTTGTGTGGCGGGAGTTGCTGGCGGTGATTTCCAGGCCGGGCTGACCTGTCCTGGGGTAGATGAGGGAGAAGCTGAAACTGCCCCTGGTGGTTCTCTCAAATATGGAGCCTTCCCTGAGCGGTGAAAGGAAGCAGAGCAGATAGTGCTGCTCCTGCCAGAGGCAAGGGCTGGAAGCAGAGTGACTTTGGCATGTCCTCTAGAGGCTTTCTGCGCTTCAGTTTTCTGGGGAATCAGACAGTCAACTGTCCCTTGCATAGACTTTATTTTAGGAAGGTTACCTGATAAGTTCTCCTGATATTTCATTACATTTGTCTTGTCTGAGTAGTAAAGCTGGGATGTAGAGGCTGCCTGATACAACTCTGTATTTCTGGGATGCTTTGGAGGGGGTTGTGGGAGGTGGAACATCCATACCTCCAGAGCCCTGAGGCAGAAAAATGCCCGAGGCACTCCCAGAGCAGCACAGGCTGCCAGTGTTGGCATCTGCCCTTCTTCTATCACTCTGGATATTTAAACGGAGCTTTAAGTCTTCATTCCTTCAGATAAAAAGTGCTGTTCTCTTCTTTCAACTCAGGAGTTAATTGGCCAGAAAACTGAAAGCAGATAATTTCTGGGAACTGCTTTGCAGCCTGGCTTCTGGGTTCTGGTAATACGAATCACTGCAAGCTCAGCCTGGGCAGTGAAAGAGGAAGATAGAAATTGAGGGCTGGGGAAAAATAGTACTGAGGTAATCCTGAAAACAAGGCAGATTTTTTTTTATATAACATTTTTTTTAGATTAAAGGTAATATGCAGAGGAAGAAGAGGATTATGTCTGAAATTGTTATGTTTCCATGGATGTGGTGTAGGAGCTTGAAGGGAATAATTTTTATCATGAAAAAAGCAATTTCTGTAGCTAATCAGCTCTGCTTAGACCCCTTCACAAGGTAACCTTCACCAGGAGATAGTTCATCTAGGTGTCATTTTTTTGATCCAGCTTTTCATCAGCTCCTGTCATCCAGGCCACGCTGTAGGGATATTCATTCCAGCGAATGTGAACAGGCTTGAAGACATGCCTTATATAATAAGTTCCCTTCCTGTCTTTTTCCAGAAGTGCAAGCATTCCTTTTGCTTTCGAGTGTGTAAAACACAAAGCAGGAACTGCTTTGGTTGCCAGTTTGATTTGGTTGTTTCCTTCATTAAAGGATCCATTGTAACACTGTGTGTGGGGTCTGGGGGCTGTAAAACTCCAGAACTTTGGAGCAGAGGGTACTGAATCAGGAGGTGGAAAACAGGACATTGCGAGTTAGGGTTCGTGGCAGAGAGATGTGGCAATTTATATTTGCTGCTAAGATCCCTCTGCAGGAGGCTGAGGCTGATTTTGCATCAGAAAATTAGAGGAAAAAATTAACTGGGTTTTTTTTGTTCGTGGTTTGTTTTTTGGGGTTTTTTTAAGTGCTGTGTTTTTGGAAGTAAGTATTTCTTGCTGTGGTCAGTTAGAGAAGAATGAGAAGCTCCAGACGTTCAGACATTCTGCAGGAGGCTCTGCAGCAGCGTTCCAGCTACCCTGGGTTTGGAACCCCAGTGTTTAAGAGAACTTATTGCAGGGAAACGGCCCTCCACGGGACTTTTGGCATAACCAGTGGCTCCTGTGTACTTTAGGCATACAAAACCAAAGTGGCCCATACAGGAAATCGAGGGAAGAGCTTTGTCTGGACGTTTGGGAGGGGATCCTCAGCTTTACTTTTTATGTCTGTGTTGTAGCTGTAGCTAGGCTATTTGTTTAGTCTTCTTTTATAATAAATAGTGCGAGGAATGGAAGGCAGGCAATTAGCAGAGTGTTTGTGGTCAGTTGTAGATGGCTTAGAATCAGATCAATTGTTCATTAGAGCATCTGATTATCTCCATTAGTGGTGAGAGCCAAAGGTGACAGTAGCAGAGGGGATTATTTGATTAACTTTAGATATCAACATCTGTCAATCAAAATCAGCTTTATGTATCCAGCTGGAGGAAATAATTTTCAGCCTGTGCTTATAGGACAGGGCTTTCTCAGCAAGGTGATGCAGCTCAGTGCCTCAAGGCAGTGAGGGATGCTGCCTGTGCTTCACAAAGCAGAGCTCTGCCTTGAGAGGATTGTCCTGAGGACAGTAGTGGCTTAGAGGCAGTCTTAGCTTATGCAGCTGGAAGGATTGAAGTGCACCTCTAAATTCTTTCAAGTCTCTACCTTTCAGATTCTCCTAAAAATTTAATGTAATAGCATTCTGTCTTATGGAGGGTCAATATCATTTCATTATACTTGATCCATCTTTAAATGTCAGATATTTTGCAATTTGCCAGTGAGTTGCCACATGTTATTGTAAAGCTGGGCTCTGAGATCTCAAATTTTGATTCTTTCTCTTAACCCTAAGAGAATAGGAATAGGGCAGTGTGTGACAAACCAACAAATTTAGGTGGCTCTGAGTAGTTTTTAGGGAAAGGGAGAGCCTCCATTTGAGAATGATCATCAAGTCTGTTGTTGTGTTGGTTCAGGCCCACACTTAATGATCGAAGAGATAATGCTACTCATGGGAAAACAAATCATCCAGTTCATGTGCCTTTAGTTCCCTGTCCATAATGTCTTTGCTTTAATGGCATATTGCTGGTAGATATGATTTGCCTTTAGTAGTAGCTGTGATAGCTGCTGTTGCTTTCAAAGCAAAGTGTCTGAGCCAAAGGTGTCAGCAGGCTCTGGCTTCTTGAGAAGGGGCTGCCTTGAATAGCTAAATGCTGCTTTCAGAAGTAGATTTTTGACAGGCCAGTGCTTTTCCTTTGGTAGCTCTGAGAACTCAGGAGGGATCACATACAGATAAGATTTTATTCCAGAAGCAGCAGGACAGGACGAAGGGTGTTTGTTGGTCTCTGACACAGCCCGTGGTCCAGGGAGACGTGTTCCTCTCAGGCCCCTAGTTTATAGAAACTCTTACAGTAAGCTGCTCTTTTGTTGCAAAGCAGCCTGTTTATTGTGTTCCCTATGCAACTTGAAGAATTAATTGGGGAAAAATAAAAGTTTTGTGGTTTCAAATGCAAGCTTCACACCAGAGCCTCTCTTGCTGTTTCCAGAAGTGAGTATCTTCTTTACTGTAATACTTTTTTCTACTACAATGTTGGTAGTCAGTAGGCTGAGTGAAACATATACTTCAGATGGAATGGACCTGGAGTACCTTTCATGCAGATCCCGTGGTATGTTGGGTTGAACTAAGTGGTTGTCCATGGATGCAGCTCAGGAAAGGCACCTGCACTGCAGCTGACATCGTGGTGCAACAGGATGTTCTTGTGGTACCCAGGTGTGTGAGGTTCTGCATAAGTGGTAAGTACCTGTCATTCCACACCGTTTGGATATGGAGAAGCTGTGGTGTGGTATCACTGGGCAGTTGGTGCAGCAGAAAAAGGTTTTTCTTTTCCTGTAGCTGCTGCTGGGACAGATGAGGTGAGACTGGGTCAGTGGTGGAATACTGTAAGGATAGGCTGAAAGTGTGAGGTTGGGTAAGTGTCTCTCTTTCTAAAGCTGGAGCAGAGGAACAGAAATGGCTTTTACAGCTGTGGCTAAGTTGAGGTTGTGATGTAGATGTGGCCATGATTTGCCCTTGCTGCTGGGAGGCAGGGAGAGGGATGGCTCCTAAAACTTTCCAGTTTCCTGCACCTGTTGCCAGTCTCTGTGTCTGGGGAACTCCAGCTCCTCAGTTTAATTCACTCATGGAAAGTGGGCAGGGAGGGACAGCTGGAATGGAGAGCTCTTGCTCCAGAAATACCATTGGGATGTGAAATCCCAACTGATGCCAAGCCCTCCAAAGATGGAGAAACCCCACTCTTCTTAGCTTTATCTAAAATAGCTACTAGAGGTCTTGAGACCCAAAGTAGTGACGTCTACAGTGGAGTTTGAGGCTGCTACTATAAGACACATCTAGTAACATGAGCACCCTGGTGGAGTACAGGCTGCTATGGGGCCTAATTATGGTCTTATTAATGTTTTCTTTCATCACTGCCTTCCAGCCTTCAGATGGTGATTAGACCTATTTATAGGGGCAGAGTTCCTTAATATTCATCACAGTCTACTTCTTGCCAATCAAATCAGTAGCATCTGCATCTTTGATTGCTGCTTAATAACACTGTAGAACATGGTTAATTAAAAAATATAAATAGACTTTTCATCCTCTTAACTTATCAAAGTGCTTCTCTCCTCCCCCTGCTTTGCTTCCCCAAAAAACCCCTAAAGTTGACTTAGCACAGGGACTGTGGTGAACCTCTCATCTCGCTGCTGGAAATACCAGTTACCTGTTGTGTGCTCTGCTGGAGGACTAAATTTCAACACCTCCAGTGAATGTCAACACAGGGCAGAGCCATCGTTTGCTGCACAGTAAAATAGGACTTATGTCTTGTGCTGCGTTTGCAGCCAGAGCAGGAGCAACTCCTGGCTTTTGTTCCAGTTGTGTGTCTACATCTGTGCAAGTGCATGTGCACACACTGCCTTGTCCTGTCCCTTAACAGGAGGAGCATGTGCAGTGACATGTTTTGCTTTTCTGTGATCTCAAGTCTCTTTTTAAAATATGGTTCTCTGGCTTTGCAGCTGGGAAACTCACAGGAGTATGTTTTATCTGTGGAGGGCAAGGTGATAATAATTATCTTTTTTTATGATTCTTTTTCTTTCCTTGGAGGACTTGATTCTGATATTTTGCTGGGATGGCCTCTAGGCAAACCTCTGGCATAACCAAGGAATGACTTAAATACACCAGCAGATTTGACCATGAAATGTTGTGGGAAGTCCATGCAGAAAGCAGAGATTGAGGATGATTAGAGTAGTCTATTAAGTGCAGTACTACAGAGTGCCGTAGTTAAGTGCGCAGTAGTAGAACTTTGGGATGTGACATACAACAGACATTGTAGCAACAGGGAGTCTTTGGAGCTCTAAAAGCCACAGTCAGGTATTGTGAGCAGTGAGCTGATGTAGAACACTGGACTGGAGCAGGGGAAAGTGAGGATAACAGAGGTCTGTTATTATCAGCCAACACAGGAAAACATTTGTCCAGGTGGATGTGGTAGGAAGTGTAAGAAGTTACGGTCAGTTAGGAATTAGGGATGACTTCTCACTGTGACCCAAGTTACGGATGTGACTTTCCTCTGTCAGAGGAGGCAGCATTTTCTGATAAGCTGTGCCCAAAGCCTGACTCTACTCCATCGTTTGAGTGTGTTTAATCTTAACCAGCAGCTCACTTGTGGCTTGGTCTGTTCCCACTGTGGAACCATACTGGTGGCAGAGGTGTGTGGTGAGGGCTGTGCAGACTTGTGCTTTATTGCCTGTTGCTGGTCTGTGCGTCCTCACAGGTGTCTGCAAGGCACTGATATTTTATTAGGATCCTACAAAGGAGAGACACAGGGCTAGAGACAGCCTGACACTTCTTTTTGGAGATGTTACTGCCTGTGGGAATTAAAGGCATCTAGTTCATGCTGCCTTTCCAGTGCAGGGACAGAAGCAGCAGCAAGTAATTGCTAAAGCAGCCTTTGTATCTTTGAAGAATACAAAGATTTTGTTTTCAAAGTATTTAATCCCTCTTCTCCCCTGAGCCCTCTCTTTTTAGTCTCTTGAAGAAAGAGGTCTCTTGAAGAAAGCTGGTATTGTTGATGGCTTGCCTTATTGTCCCTTTATTTTCATAACAAGTACACATCTGGTAAGTGGTTGTACATAGATTTACAGCCTGCCTGTGTTGAGGGCAGCCAAACTGTTTTCTTAATATTGCCTTTGTTTATGTTCCTTTGAAAAAGGAGGGTATTTTAAGGTTGTGGGGATTTTTTGTTGCTGTTTGTAGATAATCATCTCAGTGGTTGATCCTCCATAGTGCAGTATTTTCTAAAGAACTTTGGAAAATGTTGTGTCTTTTGCAGACTCAGTTTGCTCTGTGAGAAGTAGAAGTTCTCTTGGGCTTAGCCTTAATATAAGGAGTTTTATTCTTGGGTCTAGGGAGAGGTAACCCAAGAGGTGAGCAAAGTAGGTGGAATGTTACTCCACCTATCCAGAGCAGTGAATTGTGTACTTTGTTTTCCAGGTTCAGAGCTGCAAATCCCTACACAGCCATCAGAGTATTATACTTGGCTGGGATGATTCAGCAGTAACACCAGTTGTTGGCTCCAGATGCCTGAAAACCCTGGAGTGCTCAGCCTGTATCTGTCCTGGTTTAAAGTCTGTTGGAAAAGCAAGACAGTCTGGTGGAGGCTGATTTTGCATTTCCCACTGCTGTTGTTTTGCTCAGTGTGAGTGTTGGAATTGAGAAGGAAAGAGCAGCTTTGAGAGCAGAGGGAGAGCCACCAGCCCTGATGAGCTTTGCACCAGCTTGCCTAAGGTGAAAGGATAGACAGCTTATAGGCAGAAGTGCAAACCTGAGCAGTTGGTAGCTCCAGTCAGAGCTTCCAAATCAGGATATAGCACTTGGAAGCAGGTGGTGCAGTGAGAAAACAACCTTTTTCACTTTGTTTGCACTTTAATGAGGTAAATGAGGTTATTATATAACACCAGAGCACATTTGTCTTGATCATGGAAGTTGACATAGAAAAAATAATTGCATAAAGAGAGGATGGAGCCCCCAGATGCTGCAGCTTTTTTCCAGAGCCGCTTTGATCACCAAAAAAAGCTCTGTATTGCTGTTTCTTCTGACCCATAGGTGGTCACACCTATTAAATCTCTTGGGTGATCTGACATCTGCTCTTGTGAATCATACTTGCTTTGGGTACACATACCCCTCTCTCACTGTAGCATCTGAGTATTTCATGTCAGCCACTGTAATTCCAGCATTCCCGACTTCCTGCTGAAACATACCAGCTCCCTCTGTAAGATTCTGGAGCGATACTGGAACCAGTTTGTTGCTTTGCTGGAAGTCTCTTCCATATGTAAGATAAGATCAGTTTACTTGCACCTTTGCTGTGTATGTTACATGAAGGCTTGGACACTGGACAGGGTGAGAGAGTTGAGATATATCTAATATGCGGCACTTATTTTATTTTTTTCATGTAGTGTCTAATTCTGATAATGGAGCATGACAAGGAAATGTGCTGCTTCCTGCTCAGTGCACTGAAGGTTGAGGTAAAGGAAGAGTCAGTCTTGCTGAGTGACATTCAGTCTTTGCTTTCCTTCCTGACTTTAGCTGGGAATATTTTGAATTTCTCCTGTTAAAATCCTCCTTGTTCCTGCAGTCTCCTTCTGTTACAGAAAGCAATTGCACTTTTATTCTAAGCGTATGGTCAGGTCCCTACTCAAAGTGTTTGTAAAACTGTCTTGTTTCTCCAGTTTGGTCCTGAGAGGTAATAAATAGCAGCTGTAGCATGGAATTTTGCCTGAGTCTAGTCATTCAGGTGTTGCTGGTTTTCCTCTTCTTGCTATAAATCTCCAACTTGTTTCCTTGCACAGAAAGAATTATCTCTGAGAGCCGTTCCCAAAGAGTCTGGCGCATTTTACCAATGTGGTTTTTTTTTTTTTTAGGAAAGGTGAGAATCTGGAGCTCAGCTGAGAGGCTGCGTTGAGAACCTGTGAAGCTGAAGTTTACTGTCAGACGAACTCTGACAGTGTGAGCAGGAGCACATAGGGATTTTCCTATTTTGCCTGCTGCTGTGTGCTCCTCTCTTTGCAGGGCAGCAGTGGGACCTGGAGGACAGTCTGTAGCTTCTGGTTGCAGGGAAAGAAACAGTTTGGTAGTAACTATGGATGTGCTAATTCCAAGTGTGAGCAGTCAGCAGCTGTCAGTCAGCAGCTGAACTGAACTTGGCTTTAGAAAGGTCACTGGGAGAATTAGGATTGGTGAGAGTCTGAGAGATCATGTATAATCTCATCTGGCCTCAAGAGGTGAAAAGCTTGGCTTTCTCAGGATTACCGTTACACAGGAATGGTTTTGATAAGGAAGCAGGTTTTAGAAGTCCCCTTTTTGCCCCTGCTTCCCACTCTGCCTCACGACTGGGCAATTACAGCTGTTTATCTGGCTGCAGTAAATTGGGTCATTGAACTGATCCGAGCTAAAAATAGGCATCCCCAACACGAGCATCATTGATGCAACAGAAGAGTTGTGACCAGTGGCAGGGAGGATCATAAACTCATTTTGCTGCTGGAGCCAGAGTAACTCATCACCGCGGGCTCGCCGTGTTATCCGCTCGCTTTGTTCCGGCGTGACAGTCAAATAGGAGATTTGAAAGGAAGAGGATTCGAGCTTGATTGTGGTCAGCAGATCAAAAAATGCCGTCTCAAAATTAGCTGTACTCCTCTCTGATTAACTTGTATGCTTTACAGCTCTAAATAATAATTTCCTGTCTGCTGAGTAGGCCCAGTCAAGGAGACTAATCAGTGTGCAAACATTGCCGCTAAAGAGCGCGGATACAGAGTCTGGCTGCCAGTGATGCATGAAATGGAACAGAATAGGTCTAGGCTTCCTGCAGCAGAGCCAGCTCTGCTGATGGCTAGGCTTGGTTTTGCAAATTTAGCTGCAAAAAGGCTACTAGGTGTCCTTAAATCTCATGTGATTCATTATTAAACACCCAAAAAAACCCCAAAACAACCCAAAAAAACCCGTGTCCCCAAAAAAACACACACTTGAAATAACAGCTGCATCACATTTACAGAAAGTCTTTCCTTACTCTGCTGTGGTAGGATCAGGAGGGACAAATTTGGAGAGGGTGGATGGTGTTGCTTAAATGTACAGGAATGGCTGCAGTCTAATCTGTTATCTTCTCATTTTGTGAAGCAAGATAGAGGATTTAAAGAATGCATGAAAACTCCTCTAAGTTTCACATATTAAACTGTTGTTTTATGTTGCAACCATCTCTTTAGGCTCCTGTTCTGTGAATTTCTCCAGTATGAGCTGTGTTTCTGTGTTATTCCCAGTCTGTCCTACTATACAGCCAGGAATACAGGTTGCACACAGCGGTGCTCTCTGCATTAGCTCCTGCAGAACTCCGGTACCATGAAGGGAATGTGGTGTGTCCAGAGATATCCCTGTCTGTTTCTGATGCCTTGCTTTTTGATCCTTCTTTGTTTTGCTTCTCCTCAGCTTAATGAATATTTTCTTATACCGATGTACAGCACTCTGTGTGATGGATCCATGTAATGAGCACCTGTAGTCTGTGGGGTTTTTACAGCCTGAATGAGAAGACACAGAAAAAACAAGTTTGAAGAGAGTTGTGTGGACCTAGCAGTAGAGTTTGGGTTAGAAAACTGTATGGATACTCTAATCTGTTCATTCTTTGGCCTGTCCTAACAGTAATGTATTTATGAGTTTGCAGTTTCTAATGTGCTCAGAGAAACAGTTTTTCTCTTTACCCTCCTCCATGTCCTGGGAATGTTTCTGTCATTTTTGTGAGTAAAAACGCGTGAGGCAGATTTTCTGGGAGTTGCTGAGGGAGAGGTGAGCAAGGCTGTCAGGAAGGAAATATGAGTGATGCAGTGCCTTCTCTTGGCTGAGCTGTAGAGAAGTGGTTTGGGCCCAGCTGCATCTGAGAGCACGTGTGCTGCTCTGGTGCATGTGTTGCACACAACTGAAACGTGTCACTGACCATTTAGGTTTTGTATCTAAAAGGATCCTAAAATAAGGAGGCTTCTTTTAAGATACTTTTAAGTTACTAAGGAAAAATCCAGCCCCCAGAAGCAGCAAACAGCTCCTGGGAGTCTCAGGAGGGAAGAACTCTCATTAGCCTACTTGGAGCGAGGGGGTGTGTGCACTTGAATGCCTTGTCATTTCATGGCTGCTCTTCCTGGAAGGAAGTGGTGGTTGTGTTTCATGGAACAGAAGTGTAAGATGAAATAGTGCATTTTGCTGATAAGGCTGAATGACCTGAAACATGTCCACAGGGAATATGAGGATGGGAGGAGGGGACAGAGCAGTTTCTGACGAGTCTTATTGCCACCCTGAACTGACTTTGCTTTGAAGTGTGGTCTTTGTTTTCAGCACAGCACTGAGCAGAGATTGTTAAGTAGCATGCAAAAAATAAAATTACAGTTCCCAAGAGCATTCAGATAAGCAAGAGACTTCCATCTTGCTGTGGCTGTCTCAAATGTATTAAAAATCCAATATGTCAACATTACTACCTTGTGCTGCTCTCCACAGCTCACCAATTCTGTTGCAAATGCTTTCCTAAAATAATTAGGGGCTTCAGTCCCTGAAAAAATGCTGTGATAAAACGGAAATGTGTTTCATAATGATCTATTTGCTCTTTCCTTTAGGAACAATGGCTGCAGTAGCCCAGAAGCACTTTTTGGAGGGGCAGACATACTCAGTCCCCCTGATCCAACCGGACTTACGCAGGGAGGAGGCTGTTCAGCAGGTGGCAGATGCACTTCAGTACCTGCAAAAGGTGTCTGGTGATATATTCAACAGGTAAAGTGCTCTCACAGGGGGTTGGGTGCCTTGAATTCAGCAGTACCAAGCAGTGCTCTGATAAGGTTGCAGCAGTGAAAGTTCATTGCAGTGGCAAGCAATGGAAGGTCAGAAAAGGGATAAAAAAGGACTAGATGCACTTCAATAAAAGTTTATTGGATTCAGGTCTGTCAAAGTGAGGCATAATGAAATGGCTGCCGTTAGCCAGAGCTTGTTGGTTATTAATTTTTTATTCAGTGGCAGAGTCCCACAAATTGCATCATTGCTTCTGCTGCCATTATTCTTTATTCCTTCTTGCTCATGTTTTAAAGGGGAGGCTTTATTATTTAGAGTATCTTGAAGATATGTCTTTTTGAGTCATTGTACTTGAAGCAGTGAAGTAGAAAATGTCTCTTTGTTCTGATCTCTGGGACTTACAAACTGTTCTCTTTGGGCTTCCGGTAGTTTGCACTTTTTGTGTGTTGGGAGGGCTGAGTGCATGAGAATATTCTTCTCACCACAGTCTCATAATACATTTCAACCCATTTCTTCAGGGGTTTGGCCCAGACTTGGCACCTCTTGTGTATGGTCATCGTTAGGGTTGGATCTATAAGACTGCCTGTATAGCAGATCAGAG
This sequence comes from Pachyramphus minor, assembly GCA_013397135.1. Lineage (NCBI taxonomy): Eukaryota > Metazoa > Chordata > Aves > Passeriformes > Tyrannidae > Pachyramphus > Pachyramphus minor. Next base: position 577,540 of record VYXB01007853.1, on the reverse strand, counting down.
AGATTCTTCTGTTTGTCTGCAAATGGTGGTGGATAATGTGCTGCCTTTTTCCATCCAGTGCCATCTTTGACATCTCAGTACTCTGAGATGACATCATATCATTGGTATGGGAACAGGTCAGCCTTTGTCTTCTGCCTGATTAGCAAAAGCACTTGCTTTGGTTTCAGGGGGCAATCAGACTGCCTAGTTTGATTTATTATGGTGTGAGCAGGACCATGACATTCTGTCTTTTTTTGAGTTTTGGGGGTTTTTTTAAAGGTAGAGTGAAGTTCTTCAGTTTTTGATAGAGATGTTTTGAAGAGCAGCCTCTGGGGAAATAGTAGTCACTAGGGCTGAGCTCAGGTCATTGAGGGAAATAAAGGCTTTATGCTGGAATAGTCCTTGGGCAGGGGCTTCTGTGGGTGGGCTGGATTGGGTTAAGTACAAGGTGTCATTCTTTTGTGCACTTCACAGTAGGGGAACCCTTCATGATATGAGGCTGAGAGAGGGCTTTCTAGAGCTGCCAGAAACATGTGGAAAGCGCCTCTCAAACTTGGGGCTGGTTGGCAATGCTGTCTCTCTCTGTGGGGCAAATAAAACTGTTGATAAGACAGGAGTGACTCTTTCTCCGTCTCTTTTATTCCCTTTTTTCCCCTCGCCACTGCTTTGCAATGCAGTACCCTGTAATTTCCCCAGGGAGATGAGCCTGCTGTTTTGTATGCAAGTCACTCCTGAGTCCTGAACAGTGACTGTGATGCTGTTCCCTCATCCTTTGGTGCACTCATGACTTTTAATTACCAATTTTCTCCAACAACAGAGGAGGCTTCATTGGGTTCTTTGTTTGCTTTGCCTTTCCTCCGAGGTCTTGGCTCTCTGATATAATTAATAACGATTTAGTAATTATGCAGGCATCTGATTGAAAGTTCCATGACCTTGGTTGTTCTATGTCAATCAAGGGGCAAAGCACTCAAGGTGAGAACTTTGCCACTTATTGAAGAGTGACCTTTTATCTTCCATTTCCTGAGATAAGGCAGCTCTGTCTTCCATTTCCAGGAAGGAGCTACCTTATCTAGGGAAGGTGACTGTTCTGATCTGCATAACAGCAGCTTGCAGTGTTGGTGGAGAGGAAATTTGTTCAGTGTGGCAGACTTGGCTGAGTGTGTCAAACTCCTTACTTCAGTACTACAAAGATGCAGATGTTCTGGGCTTGTTTTGTGGGAGCAGTTGGGTTGGTACAGTGCTTTTGAGAGTGGCAAGCCAATCCGTTTGTTGGAGATGGAGTGAAAGAGTCTCTTACTCTGTATGGAAAGAGGGATCTTTCCACAAATGGATCTTTTTTTTTTTTTTACATTTTATCTGAATTAAGTTTCTGCTTTGAGTTGTTGCTGACATGACAGCTGAGTATGAGTTCTCAAAATGAACATGTCAAGGGAACGCGAGAAAGACACCTTTGCATTTGGAGAATTAGAAGAACAGAAAAGGAGCTTTCCTCCTCTTCCCCACAGTTTGGGGAACCTGGGAAATAACCCATGAGACAAGTCCCTGCCAAGCTCTTCTTTCCAATCACTCTCAAACAAACATACTTGCTGTTAAGTTCAGCTGTGGTGAGGTACATGGAGCATGAGACACTTTCCAGAGCTCATTAGTTTGTAGACCATCAAGGGATGTGCAGGTGCAAAACCACAGGTAAACTATGGCTGAGACCCAGAGCAGACCCCCTGGGACCAGCGTTGGAGGGTAGGTCTAGCAACCTGGGCTGCAGTCTGGAATCACTAAGAAAGAGGAGGATACATCAGCTTAGCATCCCTCTCCATCACAGTTCCAACCCCTGGGAGCAGGGACCCACCTGGATTCTTCCATATGGAGAACATCAAAGTACTACATCCTTCAAAGGGAGAGCGTTGACCTGGGCAGGCTCTTGGCTGCTGTGCAGTACAGGTTGATGTCTTAGGCTGGTACTGTCAACAGTCCCACCCTCTTAGGAAATCCTCTTGGTGCTGATACCAGTGAGGGGATAAAGAGGCTGCATGTCCTTTTCATGGTTATGCTTTTGAGTAATGGAAGTTTTAACCTTGCGTATGTTCACTGAATTCAAGTAATTAATCTGCTGTGGAAGCTGCAGTAAAGATCAGATTCATCTTCTGTAGCTACTGAGATTTCAATACATATCATTACTGCTTAAAACATAAATATTCTAACATAGCCAATCTGACATAAAATCTACTTAAGTTTAACTCCTGGACTTTTAGGGAGGGTTTTAGATGCAGGTCACGGGAGGCAGGATGACCAATTTAGACGCTCAATTAACAGTAGCCTTTCATCTGTTTGATTTCTCATTACCGGCATTTTCTGAGTGAGAGCTTGTGTTGGAATTATGTGCTGTGGAAATTTTACAGGAATGTTGTTGTGGTAAATACTTGGAGATAGGTGATGGGTTTAGCTTTCCTGAGATGCTCCCCTAGTTAGCTGGGCTTATCCTCTGGGATTTCTCAGTTTCTGTGGAGAGTTTGTATTGTTGGGAAATGTTAATAATCTCTAATATGTCAGTTCATTACTCAAAGTGTACACTTCTGTGATACAGATTTGTGGAAAATTGCCTTTGCCAGTTATCTCATGGAGTTTTACAGCAGTAGAAAGAAAAATACTTGGGGCTGAAATGTTGTTATCAAGGTCCTGGTTTATTTTGCCTGTGATCCAACCACAGGTTGTCCAGTATACAAAATTTCTCATCCTTATTTTTTTCCAGTTTACAGAGGAATTTTTGGAGTGCTCCTTTTAAAAATCTTTATTAGTGTCTTTTACTTGTCTGGAACAATATTTTGCTAAACCAGTGTATCCTTCTGTTTTCTCCCCAGTTGGGTTCAAGTTAATTTCATATTAAATATTTGAAAAGGGCTTTGATATTAAACAAAGATTTAACTGAAAGCCACACTGCTGAAAATGGGAGCTGGTAAACAAAAGTACTGTGGAAATGCTGTTACGGGTGGAGAGGAAAAGTGATGTGTGATTAAGGAAGGTAAGGAATAGCTGATGGGCAGCACAGCCTTAAGGAATGTTTGGGACAGGAGCAGAGCTGAGATGTGAGTAGTCCTGAAATTGAAAATACAGACAAAATCTTAATCATGAGGTGCATTTGGGTGTTCCCCTTCTTACTGCAATTAGTCATGATGATCAGTAATGGCAGTGGGGGGACCTGAAGATATCCCTGTAAATATACTTGATTTAGGAGGTCTGTGGAATGGAAACTTGCTGCAAGCTGTACTGTATTGTTTGTTGTGCAGTGGGACTCTGGGATGCAGCTTGGAGCTTGGGCACTTTGTATTGTATTTGTTCCTATTGGCTGCAAGAGTTGGACCTTACCAGGAGGAGAGCTGTCAAGAGGGCTCCAGTGCAGGGGTGTTTACACCTGGAGGCTGGATGTAGCATAGGGAATTGATTTTTCTCCAGTTTATTTGAGAGTGTTATGACTTTTGCTAAACCACAAGTCACCTCGTGGCACTTTGAAGTTGTTCCTGAAAGAGGATGCTAAGCCTGGGTTAGTTTCAGATGCCTCTCTTGAGAGGCTGTAGGAGCGGCCATTTGCTGCCAGGAAGATTAAGCAGAAACAGTGAGGTAAAGAGTGAGTGGATTGTCCTGTAGCCATGAGGAAATGGAGTACAGGGAAGACATTTTGCCTGCAGATAGTTGTTATTCTTGTAGAGGCATGTCCAAGTAATGTGCATTTATTTTTCTTTTAAGTGTAGCACACACTTTGTGAGAAACCATTCATTTGTTTTGGCTGTCATGATCCTCTGGAAGCTAAATTTGAAAGCTTGCAAAGATGTAGCTTCAGAGAGGTTCCCAGACTACAGGAGGAAGACTTTAGGAGGTGACAGGAGTGTCACATCAGCATGCCTGGAATGCTGGTGGCAGCCAGCACTGGCAAGCATCCTATGCCCTTACCAAGAGGCAAAGGGAGACTAACTGTTCTGCAAGAGTCCAGGTCACAGCTCTTTCTAGATGCTTCTAAAATCCCTGCGCTTAAAATATTGTGGAATCTGAGGCCCCAGGCTCTATTCAGATGCCTTGACAGCCCATGGAATGGGGCAGCAGGTGGGAAGGGGCACAGATGGAGCTGTCACAGCTTGAAATGTAATGAGAATAGTAGCAAAGAGGAGACTGAATGGTATTAAGTCATTAAAAGATTATTCCTTCAAAATTAAACAAACATGGTGGAGAATTAGCAAGACAGGATTCTTGCTTGTCTCAGAAAGTGCTGAAAATCTGTCTTTTGGACTTCCAGAGATTAAATGTGTCTATTGAAGGACAGGAACAGAATGCTAAACTTGATTCTGCAAGCGGGATGCTTTTTATGGCAGTCATTGAAATGTAGTGATGTTTACTTAAGCCCTTGCTCTACGTCCACTAGCAACAGCTCTTCCACATCAGTTTTGTGTGAGTCTGTTTATCATTGTCCTGAAAGGAAGGTGATTAATCTGTTCTGCCTTAAGTGATTGAAAGGCAGACTTGAACTTCATAAGTAAGCTTTTTGTACACTAACAAGGCCTTCAGCATTTTTTTTAAAGTGCAAAGAAATTTAAAGAAGTCATTGAAGTGCTTCACCTTCAGTACCGTCCTCCAACCAGACTTCAACTTCTTGCACCTAATAGCAAGTCTACAAATAGCGATACAATTTAATGAATAGCTAAAAGATTCAGTGATGGCAGTAATGCAAAATATTTCTTAAAGCAGAAGACATTCTGTGGAGAGGAATGGCTCTTAATGCTTGATTCTGCATTTGAAAAGAGAATGATGAGATACTGTGTCCAGGATGCTGAAATGGTCATTCAGGAGCACAAGGGAAATACATATCCTCAGACACTAAAAATATGGCAAGGGACACCTTCCACTAGATCAGGTTGCTCAAAGCCCCATCCATCCTGGCCCTGAATGCTTTCAGGGATGTGGCATACACAGCTTTTCTATGTAACCTATTCCAGTGACTCACCACCCTCACAGTAGAGAATTTCTTCCTAATAGCAAATCTAAATCTGCCCTCTTTCAGTTTGAAGGAAAATGCAAAACTGAGGAGAGGTCTTCTGCTGCCTTGGCAAAAGGAGGCATGCAACAATTCCAGACTTAACGGAGCTCTTGGGAGGATTCTCTCAACTCTTACAGTGGTAGTAGAATATCTTGTGGAAATATGAGATAGTTTGATCAAAACAGATGGCATGTGCAATAGGAAAGGCAAACAATAAGGAGAAACTAAGGTAACTTGGGTACATATGGCTTGTTGATTTATTTTAGTTGGGTTTTTTTTTAACCCTGACAGGGAAGCCTCTTGTTCTGTGCCTTCAATATTGAGTAGCAGCTTTCAAGTTCTTGTGAGCAAATTCTCTCTCTGGTCCTTAAAGGCAGGACTAGACAGACTCCCTGAGAAAGAATGTGAGAGATTCAGAAGTGGGAAGAAGTGTAAGATTTATCTACCTATGTAAAGTGTGATTTGGTACCCGGAAAAATACCCAGTGGAATATATTCATTGTGGCTTGACCAACCTGAAGTCTGAATCTGTTCCATTCCTCTCTAGGTAATTTTCATCCTGCTTTTGCAACTCTGGGGAGATCAGATTCATTCTCAGAAGGAGGATTTGCTTCTCCTCAAAGGGTGAAGGAGTAGTAACAAAAGAGAACAGAGGGAGGCAAGGTTGCTGTTTCAATAAAGGAGTGGGGTTTTTTTTTCTTGGTCTGGTCATGAGCAAGGGGAAATCCCACCTTAGCCCGTAGAGATGACAATGCTGATCCTTTGTAACAGGGATGTTGCTGTCTGCAATGGGATTTCCGGAAAAGAGGTGTCCTGGAAGAGTCTGTGATAAATCGTAGCACATTTGCTGTGCAGACTCTGTTCATGCAGCAGAAATTTGCGTCTTGAAGAAAATCATTAACCAAAAAAAAATTGATACAAGCACATCTAGTTCACAGTGGCTTTCTGGATTAATTTTCTTTGCTTTTTGCTCATATTTTCATGTGTTTGTAGACTAAAATTAATTTACTACCATCTATAGCTCAGCAAAACATACCTAAAATGTTTAAAGAGCTATGATTTTAACACAAGAGATGGCACCAGTAGTAGCCACCATTGCTATTATTCAAAGGCTGTGTTCCAAAACAGCTAAAGCCAGTTGCAAAACCATCTATGGAAATAAAGCCTGTAGCAGCAAGAGGCAAAAGAAACAAATGCTAGACCCATTTGTGGAGGAGGTGAGAAGTGATCATCTTGATGAAGATTGCCTTCTTTCACCAGAGATTATTTTAGAGCACAATTTGAGGACAGAGCTGTGACTAAGTTGAAGATGGATCACCTTGTGTACCCTCAACTGCTATAAATTGGTTTTTAAACTTTTATGAGTTATCCTGTAGCAAAAAGCACAGATGTGTAATTACTCCTTCTTCTACTGCTTTAAGAAGAGGAAGCCCAAGAGGACCTCTCTGCTACTGACAAGATGGAAGTTTTTGCTCACTGAGCTGTTTCTGCAATGCAAAGGTGGTGTGCACTAAGTAATTGTAGTGAAATAACCTTATCTGAAGCCAAGTGCAGCAGAGTCTGCTTTTGTGGAGGCTTACAGGCTTCAGAAAGTCTGACACATTAATGCAGTGAGGTTTTAAATAGCTATCACTTGTAATATCCTGCAGCATGAGAGTAATATATCTAGAAATAATAATGGTGTTGATGTATCCATAGTGGTCTAAAGGTATGTGAGAAGAGAATTCTACACTGAACCCTAAAGCAGGCTCTTCTCTGCATGGCAAGAGCACTGAGAGCCCTTTGAGAAAGAAGTGAAAAAATCTGGCAGGGGATGGAAGTGGTTGGTGATCTCTCCTCCTGACCGTGTGGCAAAAAAAATTGCCTTTACAAGTTGTGCAAGTCTTTACAATGGTGCCAGGTATCCACCTTTGCATGTTTATTATCAGCTAATTCTAAAGCCAGAACTGCATGGCCATGTTGACACCTTTTCTAGGCTCATCTCTTGACTGTTGTTTCATAGTTTCTACCCAGTTCATACATGGTAACATGTGAATCGCTGCTACCTGGGGTTCAGAAATATTCAAGGGTGCCTTGGAAGTAGCACTGGGTTGGGGGGAGGCAGCAGTTCAGCATGAGCTGATGGGAAGGCATGTTAGGGAACTGAGGGGTTTTCCTGTGGGAGAATACCCAAGTTGAGCTGCAGTGTGTCTCTGGCTGTGTTTTGCTAACAGCTGTGGTGTCAATCCCACAGCAGTTCAGTGTGATGTCCGTGTCAGTTCAGGGTCCAGGCAGTGACCTGGGCCTTGAGGGCTGCCCAGAGAACAGAGGTGGGACTGACCTCCCAGCCACACCTGTGAGTGAATAATGCAAAGAGGTCTCATGGCTGCAGTCCTTTAGCATGGGAGCATTCAGTGTGCTTCCCTAATGGCTTCCCACTGTTGTGGTACCCTGAGAAGGTTATCCAGAAGAACTCTGAAACTCTGCTCTTTGTGTAGCTTAGTAAACATCCTTTCCTTGAAGTACTCTGGATGTCAGTGGATTGGAAGGATCCAGATCTGTACTTGATGGGAGATGCAGTGGCTGAGATTTTGTCCAGTGATAAGTCTTTGTTAATGAAGACAGTTTTGGTAAAGATCTTATGAACTTCCCCATCCAGAGTGGCACTCCTTTCTCCCTCAGTCCCTTACCCAAGTGGCTGTAGCTATTTCTGTCTCGAAATAGGCAAGGAGACACAGATCATAACAAGCCAGTGTGTGCCTCAGAGCAGAAGTGTTCCCTCATTCCTTAGCCTACAGTTTCAGCAATATTGTCAGGTTCTCCCACTCCCACTCTTCTTGACACAACTGCCATGTTATTCTTGTATTATACAAAGTGATAGCTCTGCCTTCTCAACCAGCTTCAGACATGGAGCCCCACACGTGTGTTGGGGTAATTTTCTGTTTCTATGGATGATTTTGTGTACTCAGTCAGCCCTGGAGGAAGAGATGCAAATAAGTAATTTTGTTTTACAGGCATGACTTCCATTAGGGATCTAGTGCAGAGAAAACTGTCTGGAAAATAACACTGAGTGGCTTGAAATGTGTATTACAGGCTCCCTCCTATGTAAGTGGGAGTGTGCACACTGAGGGGAGAATTGCGGGAGGAACACCAGTGCCAAAGGTCTGTTCTTCACACTCGACTGGAGGATTAAATTCGCTTTCCATGGCCCTTTCTGACGGGCTGTGATGCTGTCACTGGGCTTTTGCAAATGGGGCAGGTTAGAGTTTGGGTGTAACTGCAACTGACAGTTAAGACAGAGCAGCGCTCTTGGAGGCAGCAGATCCATTTGCAGATGCTAATGAAGGGGTTCCTGTTTCTCTTCCATCTAAATTCTCCAGGCAATGATTTTATTGAAGGAATTCACCATGCTGTGCCATTAAGAGGAGAGGATAAAATTTATTTTTGGAGCCTAGGATAAAGGATTTGGATGGCAGAGTGTGTTAAAGAGAAACCCCAGGTGGGTAATTTAGTGTCTTCTGAGTTGGATTCCTTTTTTAATTTATCCAAGAACATGATCCTTATTCTGGATTAATATACATTATAAAACCACATATTTGCATTTGAATTTATTTCTAGGACTCTTGTTTTAGGTTGATCAGCAAAGCTGAATATGAAAACATGCTTGCTGGGCTTAAGAGGCATAACAGGGCATTCCTTTTAGAAGAGGAGGTAAAGCTCTGCTCTGTGGTCGTGCAGCAGGAATAGCCTCACTGATTATCTCTGACATATGTATAACATACCAGTCATTCCAGGAGCTCAGCACAAAGACACGAGAAAGTTCATGGCTTCCACAGGGGGGCTCTCCATGTTGATTTGTCCCAGTGACTGCGTTGGGTTGGTTTTGCTTAAACAACAATACTTTCCAAAGTGACATCCTGGATTTTGTTAATTCCAGAGCAAACTCAGACTCTGTGTGACTTTTTTTTTTTTTTTTAGGAAGGGAGGATGGGAAGCTCCCAGCTGAGCATCAGGCAGGATTTTCTTTGTTCTTTCTAGCACATGGGTGATTTAGGGGGTGGGGAACAAACAACCACACAGCCAAAATCATGCCCTTCATTACTCTTCATGCTTACTTTTAGCTGTGATGAGGGGTTTAGCTGCTGCTACAGGCATTGGTCCATGAGAACAGTTATTGTTTATGTGAGAGGGAGAGGGGTTAGGCTATTCAAATTTATGAATTTACTGTCCTGGCAGTTTTGGGTAGGAAAGGAGGTTTGGGAAGTGTAGTGTACAAATTTGTTCTGGTATTACTGTGAAAAAATGGTGTTTCCATTCTTAATGACTATTTGTGAATCACTGTGTGGGAAAGATGAGTTTTAAAAGGACAGGGGGGAAAATGAAATCATGAGCCTAGAACTGTTCTAAAGGTGATATCTGATCACTGATGTGTCACAGACTGTTCACTGAATGACAGAGCAGCTGTCAGTCCAAGCAGAGAGGTATCTGCTTTTTGATGCTGTTAGGAACGTCTCTGCCTGTGGGCCAAAGTTTTCAGAGGAAAAGTAGCTAGAAATCCCTCAAGAAAGTGCTGTAATCACTCAGGAAAGGTGTTAGATGGATAACGTGTCATAAAGAGTTGCTCTAATTTGTTGAAGAAGCAGTTAGGCTCAAATTAGCTTGTTGATGGGCATATCACAGAAGGTGCCTTTTGAGATTTGAGTGTCACTGCAATTGATTGTAGGAGAATGAATAAGTAACACTAAACAACCTCTGTTTCTGAAGAGCAAATATTGTGAAATAAAAAACTTCATTTGCAAAAATTATGTAAAGAAATATTTCCTTTAAGAGAAGGGGACCTGTTTTGAAAGAGGAGTATCTGTTATGAGAAGAAGTTCAAATTGAAAGCGCAGGTGAGGAAAGAAAGAGAGAAGTTGGCAATGGGGTTTTGTAATTGGCAAAGGCTGATAAGTGTTTCTGAGACAGTGTGTCTTATGTGTTTGGGCTTGTTTTAATTGTAGCAAAATTTGGGGGGAATCTTGGGAATGGACACTAGTCCTCACAGGGTGCTGAAGAGGGTCATTGCTGAGAGAAGCAGCGGATGTCAATGTTCACAAGGGCAGAATCATCTAACTGAAGGAAGACTGGAAGGAAATAGAAGAAATTTCATTGAAATGTAAGCTGTTGAAAGTACAGGGGTCTCTGCAGCAACTATGGTGAACAAAAACACAGTGTTGAGTGCAAAACAAAGTGACCTGGGTACTCCAAGTTGTGCTTCAAAGGCTGGTTTGGTTGTTTACCAAGTATCTGGTGACAGCCTCAATAGGTCAGGACAGAGTGAGGGAAGTCCACAGAGGCAGAACCTTTATTATGTGATGGAAGTCAGAAAGGAAGTAAGACTTAGAAGAAGAGATGAAGTGTAGTTGTCTTTGAGGGTTTCCCAGCTGATGAAACAGACTGTTTCATGGTAGCAAGTCCTTTTTCTTGGTTACGCTTTTCTTCCCCTGAATATGCAAATCCAATTGTGCAGGACAGTGGTTTTTATAGAGACAGATTTTAGTTAGGGATTTTTAGTTTTATAAAGACAGATTTTGTTCAGTGAGCACTAGCTTGTAAATGGTAGCTCTTAAGTAAAGGGGGACTGAAAGGTTCAACTTACCGTGTTCAAGTCAAATGTTGTGTGATTGCCATCAGCTACTCTGAAGTGGAGAAAATTTAAAGTCAATGCAAAAGCCTTTACCTTTAAAAGTGTGTCTTAAATGTGGTTACAAGCTATATTTTGGATCCCAGTAAAGAAGTCGTGGTGGTGAGAGAACGGGCAGTGTTTTGTGTCAGGGCTTGCTGGCTGTAGTTCATTCTGGAGAGCAGCAGTGGGATGGATTTGGCAATGGGGAGGTGCTGAAAAAGGCAGAAGTACTTGCACAGGTGGTCTTAAGCTCAGTAAAATGGAAATTAAACTACTGAAATGTATGTGTTAACTTCTGTGAATTAATGCAAAATTGTTCAGTTTAGTGAACTATGGACTGAAAATCTGATGTGCTGGTCCTGCACTGTGAATTTCTTTTGTTATAGGGGACAAATGACTCCACTCTTGGTTTCACAAGACTTAATTAACACTTGGAAATTGTTTTGAGATCTTTGGGTGAAAAGTTATGAAGTTCTAAGGATGTTTGATTAAATGCAAAGAAAAGCAGTGCTTTTCTTGGAAAACCATGAGAGTATCCTATTACCAGGGATTGTTTTCAGCTCTGGAGGCAGGTGTTTTGATCAGCATTCTTATTCTTGATGACAGTGGGTTGTTTTGGTAGTGAAGATCAACAGACTGAGAGCAGATTTGTGCTGTGTGCTGTGTTGGTATGAAAAAACCTCCATCCCAACGAATGAAAGGGAGCTCAGCTTTCCCGGTATGTTCAGCCTTCCAGAAGGGCAAGACCTGCAGTAGAACCTTTCGGGATGTTCACTACATTGGTTCTTATCCCACGTGTGTAACTGGGTACTACTTACCTGGGTCAAGAAAATTAAAACCACTTGGAAGATCTAGGGGAAAACTAGGAATGAAGAGGGGCTTCCTGATCTTCTCCTATAAATTGGGCTGTCCTCTTGTTCCGCTGTGTTGAGTCAGTGTGGATTGCCTTGCCAGTGGGGAGCAAGGCTCTGCAAATGTCACTCTTCCCACATGGTCATGGCGCTGTAGGGAGGCATCTTTGGCTCCAGTGAGGCACAGGCTGAAAGGGCTGGGGCAGCAGCTGCTTGTCAGTGCTCATCTCCTGCTGTTGCTATGTCCAGGTGAAGCTCAGAAGAAACACAGTTTTTGGCTGGTGGTAACTTATGCATTTCTCTTGCAACCCTGCCCTGGAGAGGGCACAGATCAGATTTCTAAATCCAGGCTGATCTATCTCCAGTAACTACTGCTGATAGGAAACATTGAGCACACTGTTGATTAAGAATGAGCTATGTAACAGAAACATTGTCTGTGTGGAATCAGATGTGGTTGCCCCAGTGAAGGCTGGGAAGGAGTTTATTCCACACTCAGTGATTGAGAGGAATCTTGAGATCTTTTTAAAGTCATTAGCTGTCCCTACCCACAGATATAGTTCACCACAGGGTCACCTGGGCATTTCTCCACTGCTTATCTTTCCTGTGACTCTTCGTAGTGACATGCATTTTCTTTTCAGTGGGAACAGGGAGGAAGATCTTTGGCTAGTCTGAGAATACAGCTTTGATGGGAGAAGGAGAAACCTAATGTTTGTGTACACAGTTGATGAATTTAAGGTTACAAGGTGCCAAAACACCTTCTCAAGCTATCTGCCAAATAAGATCTATTACTTCAAGCAACATGGCAACAAAATGTACTTTTGACAGTCTTGTAAAATTCTGTCCAAACAGGATTAGCCTTCCTTTCACAAGTGATTAAAAAAAAAAGAAGGAAAACAAAACCAAAACCACTTAAGGCTATTACTACAAAATATTTAGCTTCAGTGAATAAATACTTGTGAGATTTTTGCAAAGTAACTTACCAGTTACTTTATTAGTAACTACTACTAGTTACAACACTAATATCAGTTACTACAACACCTCTCCCATGAGGAGCGGCCCAAAGAGTTGGGGTTGTTCAGCCTGGAGAAGAGAAGGCTCCAGGGAGAGCTTTTTGCAGCCTTTCAGTACCTAAAGGGGGGTTATAAGAAAGATGAGGACAAACCTTTTAGCAGGGCCTGTTGGGATAGGACAAGGAGTACTGGCTTTAACTTTNTTTCAGTACCTAAAGGGGGGTTATAAGAAAGATGAGGACAAACCTTTTAGCAGGGCCTGTTGGGATAGGACAAGGAGTACTGGCTTTAACTTTAAGAGGGTAGATTCAAACTAGATATAAGTAGTACATGTTCTGTGATGAGGCTGATAAAACACTGCAACAGGTTGCCCAAAGAGGTGGTAGAGGCCCTGGCCCTGAGAATATTCAAGG
>VYXB01007853.1:525924-564091 GCA_013397135.1 Pachyramphus minor | reverse complement strand
AAAACCTCCATCCCAACGAATGAAAGGGAGCTCAGCTTTCCCGGTATGTTCAGCCTTCCAGAAGGGCAAGACCTGCAGTAGAACCTTTCGGGATGTTCACTACATTGGTTCTTATCCCACGTGTGTAACTGGGTACTACTTACCTGGGTCAAGAAAATTAAAACCACTTGGAAGATCTAGGGGAAAACTAGGAATGAAGAGGGGCTTCCTGATCTTCTCCTATAAATTGGGCTGTCCTCTTGTTCCGCTGTGTTGAGTCAGTGTGGATTGCCTTGCCAGTGGGGAGCAAGGCTCTGCAAATGTCACTCTTCCCACATGGTCATGGCGCTGTAGGGAGGCATCTTTGGCTCCAGTGAGGCACAGGCTGAAAGGGCTGGGGCAGCAGCTGCTTGTCAGTGCTCATCTCCTGCTGTTGCTATGTCCAGGTGAAGCTCAGAAGAAACACAGTTTTTGGCTGGTGGTAACTTATGCATTTCTCTTGCAACCCTGCCCTGGAGAGGGCACAGATCAGATTTCTAAATCCAGGCTGATCTATCTCCAGTAACTACTGCTGATAGGAAACATTGAGCACACTGTTGATTAAGAATGAGCTATGTAACAGAAACATTGTCTGTGTGGAATCAGATGTGGTTGCCCCAGTGAAGGCTGGGAAGGAGTTTATTCCACACTCAGTGATTGAGAGGAATCTTGAGATCTTTTTAAAGTCATTAGCTGTCCCTACCCACAGATATAGTTCACCACAGGGTCACCTGGGCATTTCTCCACTGCTTATCTTTCCTGTGACTCTTCGTAGTGACATGCATTTTCTTTTCAGTGGGAACAGGGAGGAAGATCTTTGGCTAGTCTGAGAATACAGCTTTGATGGGAGAAGGAGAAACCTAATGTTTGTGTACACAGTTGATGAATTTAAGGTTACAAGGTGCCAAAACACCTTCTCAAGCTATCTGCCAAATAAGATCTATTACTTCAAGCAACATGGCAACAAAATGTACTTTTGACAGTCTTGTAAAATTCTGTCCAAACAGGATTAGCCTTCCTTTCACAAGTGATTAAAAAAAAAAGAAGGAAAACAAAACCAAAACCACTTAAGGCTATTACTACAAAATATTTAGCTTCAGTGAATAAATACTTGTGAGATTTTTGCAAAGTAACTTACCAGTTACTTTATTAGTAACTACTACTAGTTACAACACTAATATCAGTTACTACAACACCTCTCCCATGAGGAGCGGCCCAAAGAGTTGGGGTTGTTCAGCCTGGAGAAGAGAAGGCTCCAGGGAGAGCTTTTTGCAGCCTTTCAGTACCTAAAGGGGGGTTATAAGAAAGATGAGGACAAACCTTTTAGCAGGGCCTGTTGGGATAGGACAAGGAGTACTGGCTTTAACTTTAAGAGGGTAGATTCAAACTAGATATAAGTAGTACATGTTCTGTGATGAGGCTGATAAAACACTGCAACAGGTTGCCCAAAGAGGTGGTAGAGGCCCTGGCCCTGAGAATATTCAAGGCCAGGCTGGCCAGGGCACTGACCAACTTGATCTAGCTGAAGATGTCTCTGCTCTCTGCAGAGGGTTGGACTAGATGGCCCTTAAAGGTCTCTTCCAGCCCAAACTATTCTATGATTCTATACTTACAGCATCAGCTGCCTGCTATCTCAAGACCATTCCTGTGGCTGCTGCTCTGGGAAGCAGATCCACTGCCAGAGAGGGAACTCAAAAGGTCACCTGTGAAACTCCAGCAGTACTGGGAAAGAACCATTTTTTTCCATTGCTGCTTTTAGAAGTAATGGAATTCTTAAAGCAATCTTTCCCAAAACTTATCACTGTGATGGTAGAACGTGTTTTGTTTATGTATCTTAACACTATTAATAGAGAAGTAATTTTACCAAAAGTAGCCTGTGTAGTTTAAGCAGAAGATCTAACGTTGTAATTTATTTGCAAACACTGACTTTCTGCTTAGTATACACAGACTTTCTATTTAGTATATATTTCTTCTAAAAAAAGGAAGGCACATCTGGTTTCAGATCAGTCAGTGGTGGGAGGCAAGTCAAAAGACTGGAAGGTTAAAGAGGAACTTGTTTGTGACCTTTTTTTTGTGAAGAAAAAGGGAAGCTGCTTTTCTGGGGAAGAGAACAAGCTGCAGGGGAAGAGGGAGGCGGGTGCTGTGATGATAGGTCAAAATTCTAAGTTTCCAGTTTTACATAAACTTAACTCACAGCAGCAGGAGTGCCTGGCAAAATCAGAGTTGAAAATCAAACTGAAATGATTTTTGTATGAGAACATGACCTGTGGAGAGTGATATATGCCAGATCCTGCTGAGGATAACCTGGCAACCTTGATCACTCTCCAATCTGCAAAGCGGTTCAGCATCACAGGAGCAGGGCACTGCAAATGCTGAAACACCTGCAAATCAGGCTCGAGGAGCAATCAAAGTGAGATAAACATTAATTAGTATAATAGCCAAGCCCTTAATGGAGGAAGGAACGTTGATTACACTGTCTCACTTGGGATTTCTTTCTGTCAGAGATGGTGTATGATGACAGTCTCTGATTACACTTACTCAGACATGAAGTAAGACCTTAAAAACTGCTTAAATATGGAGAGAGAAGAGCAGAAAGCAAACAAGTTGATCTTTCTTTGAGTGGCTGAACGTGTTTGGTTTTTTATAAGAGTCTACATTTTTTGCTTTTTACCTTTCAAACTTTTGAGGTGAATTGGTTTTGTGAGCTGGCTTTGAATGCTTCCCTGGATCACTATAAACCATAAATGTCTTAGCAGCCTTTCCTTTGCTCTCCCCAACTCAACCCTGAGATGTTGCCAGCTGCTGGGGCAGAGGCGCTGTGTGGGAGTGGGGAGTGGGTTTCTTGCATTTAATTTTTGACACTGCCAGTCATGAACTCTGAGCTGGCCCACCACAGTGTGTAGGAAGTAAGGGGTAAGGCCATTTGTAGAGAGTGCTCTGGTGCCTCATAAAACATTATCTTTTGTTAGCCAGCCTGAACACTCTCATATATTCTAGCCAAGCTCTTTAGGCCCACTTCAGTCTAGGGACTGTGGCCTAAAAGCCCTGAATGGTACTGGGGCTGATGCATTGATGTTTCCCCATCACTTCAGCACCCTGAGGAGCCATGAAAGCCCATTGCCTTTTCTCAGAGAAGATTCTTGAACGAGATAAAACTTGAAAAAATTGAGATTTTGTTCTTCTCCTCAACATACAAGTAGAAGAGAGCAGTGACAGAGGTCATAGGAAAGGATGAGGTAAGGAAGGAGCTCAGAAGCCTGAGAAGAAAGGTGGACATTTATCTCCCTCAGCACCATCTTCCTTTGCTGCTTTCATCATGGAATGATGCATAGTAGCAGTTCCCTGACTTTTGGAAGGCCACTGAAACTTGTCCTGGAGTTTTAGTAGAATCTCATTCATCAGAAGTGGTATCATGTCAGTTTTGGCACCAGTGCTGTGAAACAGTGAATGGCAGCCAGCACTGTTTCTTCCCTTGCTACCCTGCTCCAGCACTAGCTGCTTGGAGAGTCTGGGAATGTAATAAAAGAGCCATAAACTCCATCCCTTCTTATTCATGCCTCCTGCAGTTAGGCAGGAATTTAATAAAAGCACACTTTGTTGGGGGAAAAAAAACGGCAGCTTGACTTTCAGGCAAAAAGCCAAGGTTTTATAGAATAAATTTACTGTACGTACCCTGAAGTTTCGAACAGCACTGCCAAGCATCCCCATGCAATCTCTCAGAGCTGGAGCTTGGGCTGGGAGGAGACCAGAAGCCTGACTTGCTGTGATGTTTCCTTATTTAAGGGAAAAAGTAATTTAATACTTCGTCTGCCTTATCCTCCTGTGCAACTGCATTTCTCATTCTGCTCCATAATGTTCTTTCTCCTTGGTTGATCGCTTACTTTTGTGCTTCAGACATGAAATTGAAGTTCTTTGGTATTCTAGAGAGGTTTGCTCCAGCCTCTGCTGCCTCACCTTTCTTGTTCACCTTGATGTGGAGCTTGCCTCTTCTCTCTCCCACTTCACAAGTTATGTCATCCCTGTCACTTTTGGGTGACATGTACACTCAGCATAGACAGCAAAGGGTCTCCTGCTGCTGTGATGCTTCCTTACAGATTCTTCGTTCCTTTCTGTCTTGCTCAGCCACCTTTCTGGGAATATGTCAGCCTGTCTTTAAACCTGCTCTGATTTTAAACTTCTTTCTGATGCTGTCTGATCCCTAGCAAATATAGATGATAAAAATCACTTCTTTTTGTTGTTGTTGGCTCTGTGCAGTGCTTGGAGACAGGCATAGAAATGTAGCATTATTGCCAGTGCTGATGACTGTCAGGCAGTATCCAGTGTCCTGGATGCCAGATTCCTAATGCCTCTAATCTTTTTCCTGTGGGAGCAAGAGAACAGTAGTTTCTACCCCACAAGTAGACACAGATGGAGCAGAGGAGGTCTTTCAGCAGATGCCTGAACGTGGGGTTTATCAGAGGAGTTGTAAAGAAACAAGAGGAAGTGATCTGCTCTGTGGCTGCAGGTGGGACAGAGGATAGGGGCAGTGATCTGGGAGGAAATATTCCTGGAACTTGCTGTGGTGTTGGAGAGAGTTGCCTGTAAAATGGAGAAGAGTTTAAGGCAGCAGGATGAGGGCCTTAGGAGAATGGAGAAACATGATCTAAGTTGGGGGTGAGGCGCAGGGGGCTTGAGGGCAAAAAGATTTCAGACGTTCAAGAGAAAGTGAAAGCTTGAATCAAAGCAGCTGAAAGATTGGCTTTAATGTCTGCTTAGATCAAAAATAAAAGTCTGTATGGATTAAGAGATAATCCACTAGATAATCTACCACATGTATTACTTCCCCAAAGAAAAGCATTGGGAGGGGAAGGTTGATTTGGCTCAGTGCCCGGGATTTGAAGGTAGGGGATATATTCTTTTTCCACAGGCTCCCTGTTCACTTGTCCCAAATGAAGCACATCCTGCTGAAAGGCAGGGGCTGTTGCTGTAGCCTCCTGCTTCCTTGCAACTCCAAAGTCACATTGAATCTAACTAAAGGCGTTTTCTCAAGCAGAAGAGAGCACCGAGAGCAAAATAACACAGCAGTGACTAATAACTTAGGCATGGGGTAGGCTCAGACACTGATGGTGGCTTTGGCTGTCTGAGCGAAGGGTTCTGAGGGGCAGCAATGGGTATTTTATGAACACTTACCGCTGCTGTTCTGATTGCAACTGCCCTTCAAACAAACACCGCTCAGTGACGAGCTCCGAATGCCACCTTGCTTCAAGCACTTTGCTCCTGAAACCCTTGGCAACATCCCTCCCTCCCTTTCTGTTTCTTTTCTTTACAAACGCTGGTTGACTCCTTAGAGTAAGTTCAGTTTCCACAGCAGTAGAAATACTAAAATTACTGGAGGATGATTGAACAGGGGGTTTTTCTCCATGTATTTTTTCAGTATCAGTATGGTATATTTTCTCTTTTAACTAACACATGCAGCTGTATCTTGAACTGTACGTGCATAACAGTCATGCACTTGTAGGAGGCTGTACATGTGATGGAATTTGGATTAGTTGGATTGAGGAGGTTTAATATTTGTTTTCAAAGTTATCTTGTTCAGGAACAAATGAATTAATTCTGTAGACTGATGTGTATTCCTTCTGTGTTGTGGGCCTGCATCTCTACTACCTCAGGTGAAGGTTTTTGGCAGAACTCCTAAGGTCAGTGGGATTTAGCCTGTCAAATCCTAGAGTAGCAGATCACAGGAGAAAGTACAGAGTGCCTTGGGAAGAGCCGTCATGGTTTGAAACACCTGAGCTGCCACTGGACAGCTTCCCCAGCCTGTGCTGGAAGTGGGAGTGGGCTGGGAGTCTGTGATACTGCCTTTTTACTGATTATGTTTGGTGGGCAGTAGGGATGGATGAAACTCTGGATGTCTTCCCTCTTTCCTTGTGGATGCACCATTACTATTGCAGCTAGGATGCAGTAATTGCCAGTCATGTCCAGGTTTTAATGCTGCTTCCTCTTTAAGAGACTCTCTTTAAGAGAGTTCCAGCAAATTTTAAATGAGAAAGGTGTGTGCAGTATCATGGACTGAGAGGTGCTTTGCTCTGTGTTATTCCCATGGTGCTTTCTGTGCTACAGGAGGGATGAGGAGTCTGGCACTAAGAAGCCCCTCGGAACAGCCAATGCACTGCTGTGTTTGGTGGGGCTGTAAAGGGAGTTGTGGCACCTTTCCTCTCATACACAGCTGTTTTGGAGGATGAGAATTAAATGTGTGAGGGGTTAAGAGTGAAAGGTAAATGTAACTGGGATTCCTCAAAAATTCCTTTTCTTCTTCACAGCTAGCAAAACACTGAGTGAGGCAAGGGAGAGGAAGAGGTCGATACCTGGTGAAGCACTGGGGATAATGTGGAGCAAGAAAGGGAACGAGGGAAGCATTTCACTGCCTCATTTGACCCACTCACGTTCATGGAGTGGAAGGGAGGAGAACACTTACTGGTTTCTAGGTCTGAGCTTGCATAACTACTTGCTTAACACTTCCTTCTGGGAGAGAAACACGTGCCCTGGTAGGTCCTGAAAATTGTGTCTGGGAGTCAGCAGGGTATTGGCTAAAAGGCAGTTGATACCTTGCTTTTATGTAGAGCTCCAGGAAAGCTTCGTTGAGTTCTTCTAGGAGAGAGGTCTACTCACAGGTTAGAGAGAAAATTGCATCATTGATTTGAGGGAGAGCAGCAAAGCAGAAATAAGTGACTGGGGTTTTTTTCAGTTTTGAAGGAAGTAAAAATAGTCAGATGGCCCCAGGAGCAGGACTGGAAATAGTGTCAATCAATACAATTATGAAACTTCTAGAAAAGAGGTGAACTGTGAGGTGGGAAAATGTTCTGGGGAGAGCAGTGAGGCAAGGCTTAGGTCCTTCAGAGGCATCTCACACTTGAACAAAACAAGGCAATGGGACAGCCCTATGACACATGAAACTTGCTGCAGACAGGGGCTGGGAAATGCACGCTGAAAGGAACAACAGAAACTACTCTGAGAACCTATCAAGTGTATAACTGATGTGGACTTACTCCACTGAGGCAGAGGGAGGGTGTGGGAAGGAAATCATGAACAGATTTGTACTCAGTGTTGGTACAAAATACAAGCTGTTAGACTGTGTTTAAAATAAAAGGATGGAGAAATTGAGAATAATTCTGAGAGGGAGAATCTCATGAGGTTCAATTTTGCTCGTCTCCTACTCCAAACAGAATAAAGTGGAAACAGGCTGTGTGCTATGCTGCCATATGCATAAGGAGGGTTTTTCATGCTTCCAGGAAGAGGAGAGCATGACTATAAACAAACAGAAACACTTAAAGCTGTTTATTGAAAGATGTGGGATTATTGAAGAATTATACTAGGTGAAACAGGCTTGTATTGGCTGTTTTTCACTACCTACATTGTGGGGGGCTTTAGTGAGTCCATTTCTGTTCTATAATAGTGAATGTGCTGCACAGGGTGAAAATACTTGAAAAGATGGGTTTGGTACAGTTTGAAATGGGGAATCATGGATCATTGCTGATGTCAAATTTGTTGCTGAAGGGAATTATACAGACAGAGCAGAACAAAAATATGAGAGCTCTCTCAAAAGCAAAGAGGGACTTTTGGGGAAATTGAAAGACAATACTTGAGATTGATTTTTACAGGCACAAAATGATCTGATGGAACTCATTGCTACAAAGCACTGCTGAAGTGGAGTGCTCTTTCTCCTAATGGGTTGTATAGCCATAAAAATACTTTGCTGATTTCACTGAAGGGGTGAAGGTTCAGAACACTTTTCAGCTTTTGAGCTTGAAGCTGGGGAGAACCTGCTGGTCCTCCTGGGGGAAGGAAGGGCTCTTCTGAGAGGGTGACTCTGTAGTTTCCTGTAGCTGATGTCTGCTCCCAGTGTACCTCCTAACCTCTGGTTGAACCTGTGTGACAGTTCCTGCAGCGTGGCAGCCGCTGTGCGTGACATGCAGGCAGTTTTGGCTGTGCCCCTGGCTGCAAGGTGCCTGCTGTAGGCTTTGTGGGAAAGGAATATGTCCACATGGGGAACACAGAGGTACTGCTCTCCCCTGTTGCCACAGGGTGCTTTTCACCTCAGTCCCAAAGCATTTTCATGCTGATCTCGTGCCATGGTTTATCCCCAGCACCACACAGCCCCTTGCTCACCTTGCCCCCAACAAGCTGGGGGGATGCAGAAATGAGAAAATTCATGGGTTGGATAAGAACAGTTTAATAACAGAAATAAAATATTATAATAATAATACTGCAGTGAGAAGGAAAATAACAAAAAAAGAGAAATAAACCCCAAGAAAGGCAAGTGATGCGAATGAAAAACATTTGCTCACTACCAACTGCCGAAAGCCCAGACAGGCCCTGAGCAGTGGCCCCCCGCCAACTTTCCCACTAGTCTATATGCTGAGTATGATGCCATATGGAATGGAATATGGGTCAGTCAGGATCAGCTGTCCCAGCCGTGTCCCCTCCCAGCTCCTTGTGCACACCCAGCGCACTCGCTGCTGGGGTGGGGAGAGAGGCAGGAAAGGTCTTCGCTCTGTGCAAGCCCTGCTCAGCAACCGAAACATCTCTGAGTTACCAACACTGATTCCAGCACAAATCCAAAGCACAGCCCTATACAAGCTACTGTGAAGAAAATTAACTCTACCACTCTACCACAACCAAAACCAGCACATCTAGTCACGCAAAAATGATGCACATTATTGTGCTTCATTTCTCCGAATGAGGACCTAATCTTGTTTAACTGATGCGGAAACCAAATCACAAAACTGCTAAGTAATGTGGACAAAGTTGTGTAACAAACTGCTGGTACAGGAGAGGACAGTATAAGCCATGTGAGTCCTGAACTTTGCTCATTAACATGTGTTGCCTTTCATTTGTGACAAGTCATTTTTATTAAAAATATGTTGGCATTTGATAACAGGCTGTGGCTTTCTTGTCAGCAGTACCTGCAGGAGGCTTGTGGCCCTCTGGTGTTGGCAAAAAAGCTGCAGTTTTCCATCTTTCTGTGCCTTAAGCAGCCTCAGGAACATTGTGCTGTGAGTCATGGACTAGTCCTACTTTGTGTCATGTCGGAGTACATAAAGCTCTCAATGGGATAGAGATGAGTGTGTCTCAACCAGCACTGGTTTGCCCTTCGAAACAACCCAGTCTGCCGAGACTTGCATCCTTCTCTGAGGGTCTGGGCACTGGCTGTTGCCAAAAAAATTGCTTGTTCTGGATTCTTCATCCTAGGAAATGTGCTTGCCTCCTAGGATCTCTCAGCGGGTGGAGGCCAGCCGGGCACAGCTTCAGGCGATTGGTGAGAGAGTCACACTCGCCCAAGCGAAGATTGAGAAGATAAAAGGCAGCAAGAAGGCTATTAAGGTAGTGACTTCAGTGAAGGCTGCACTGCCTCCTTTCTTCCTTCCACCTTCTCTCTGTACTCCTGATGTAAGCTCTGGTAAAGAAAGGGTGCTCAGCTGCCACACCTGCTGCCCACTCACCTCTCTGTGTCTTGCTGCTGAGCAGGGTTGTGATGAGAATCCCATTCCTTACTTTGTCAACTGATGATTTTTAGACCCATGAGCCACACAGCCCCAGGCTTTATAGGGGCCTTTATAGATTTCTGTCCCAGCTGCTTCCTGAGAAAGATGAAAGGTGTGTGCTGAGTAAGCCCAACACCCTCGCACTTCAGACTCATAGACACTTCGGCTGTTTGAATGAAAGCTGCTGTTAGAGAGCCTCCCCTTAGTGCATCTTAATCCCACTGAGCCATGTCAAACTGGTGAAAATCCTCTTTTCACCATTCTTGCTCCATTTTATACAGTATTTCCAACTTGTTTCCTGCCAGTGGAAGCATTTTTGCCACTGATCTCCTTGTACTTCTATAGAGAGGCTCGGGCACTTCCAGTTTCAGAAGTGGCAGTCCACACACATAACCCTTAGGAGCCTACTATCTCCAAGGCTGTCCATTCCCATTGGCAGCACAGATTGGGTGGTTACTCCATTCCATGTGTTTCTGTGTTGTAGAATTTCCCAGCTGTTGGGATGTTTCAGTCCCTCCTTGTTTCTCCACAGGTATTTTCCAGTGCCAAGTACCCGGCCCCTGAACGGCTGCAGGAGTACAGTTCAATTTTTGCTGGTGCAGAAGACCCAGCTAAACAGAAGGGGCCAAGACACAAGATTCAGAGCAAACATCGAGTGCTGGATGAGAAAGCTCTCCAGGTAAGGAGGAGGAGAACAGACCTTGGCATGAACAAGCAAAAAGAAGATGGGAGGCTGTTAGTCTCTTTGACAAAGTGGGACCAAGGCTTTGGGATATGGGCTGGGAGCAGAACATATTTTCATTTGGTCTGTCAGTGGAGGGGTGTGAGGTCAGGCTGGGAAGCTTGTGGAGATGCCAATTTGAGAGGGCCGTGTCAGTACAAGACCTTGTCTGGGTAGTTGAGTGCTCTGGGTGTCTGTCAGCTGCCAACTCTCTGCAGCAGTTCCATTTCCTGAAATGCTCTCTTTTGCAGCAGCGTTGGTGGGTGCTGCTGCCTGGGCTTAATCCTTCGACTGCATATATCTGGGATCAGGGTTGTAATTGTTTGGAAAATAGTTTCTGAAGGCTCTGATGTAGACGATGGTGAGAGGGGAAAGGTAAGAAGGACTGTATGTGTGTCAGGAGAAAAAGAAGTCCTTCATTAGAGCATTTTTCTGCCCCAGGAAATCATTGCACTTGGGTATTGTCCCTTCCTGGTGCCAACAAAGTTGGACATTTTGGGGAGGAAGGAAGATCATTTTGCTGCTTCTGTAGTTTGCGCTCTACCTTTCCTTTGCCTTGTTCTCATTTGTTGTGGGTTTCAAGCCCTTCAGAGGGGCTGAATCTCTCAGTACCCAACACAGATGGGGCTTCCAGGTGTGCCCATAGCACAGATGTCTGCAGCTGGTGGCACTGAAGTAGGTTCTGAACTTTTGAGTTCCCTTTTAACCCTCTGGATTGAGTGGCAGAGAGGGGAGGTCTTAGGGGGGTCTGAGAAGCAATGGGTTTGGCAGGAAGTGCTACCAAGGGATTCTTCAATACTTTGGGTCAACATGCCTGGGTTGGAAGGAGAGGAGGAAAAGTTGATGTGCTTGAAGTTCAAAAGTTGATGTGTATGTGGTGTGTCAGGAGTAGCAAATATGCTGTTTCAGGCAGGTTAGGGATCAGCTTGACAACTTCCCTGCTTTCCACCCCTAAAGAGACTTCCTTCCCAATCCATGTGTGACTTGGCCCAAAAATAAAGCTGCCACTGAATAATTTATCGTGCTAAACTTTCCTGAGTGTTAATGGAGTTGAGGCCTCACACAAGTGAGGTAGATATGAATTTTTCAGCCAGGCCAAGGAAGCAGGGCTGCTGGCTGAATGGACAGCTGGCAACCTCAAGCAGGGTCCCTGCTTCCTTCAGGTCCTGGCAGTAGGGCAGGGCAGGGCTGTGTGGGACCTGCTGCTGGCCTTTGGGAGGCCAGTTAATGGTGCTGTCTGGCTTGGTGGCCCCATCCCATCAGAGCGTTGGGGGAGCAGAGGTGGACAGGGAGATGTGCCCCCACCCTGAAGGGCTGATGCCAATATACAGCCTCTCACACAGGAGGGGGATTGAGAAGAGCTTCAGCTGGTAGAAAGCAGTGTCCTGCAAAGAGCCAATGGTGTGCCCACTCAGCTGGCCTGCTGGCTCCAGTAGGCTCCACAAGCCTTTCCCCACACTCATCTATCTGCAATGCCACCTCTTTCCAGTCCCAGTTGTTATGTTCTGCCCTTTGTGACTAAGGCTGCCATCCCCACAGGGGACTTTGTTTCAAGCCCTGGGGGATGTTTGTGTTTGTTGTTCCTCTCCTGTGACCCATCTTTTGATCCTCCTCTGAGGCTGTTGATCTTTTTCTGGCTTTGCTGACCCTGCCTCATACATCAGCCTTGTCACTCTTGTCAGGCTCACACATATGAGCTCCTGCGTGTCTTCTGTGGGATGGGGGAATGATGCTTCCAGCTGGTGAATGATGGAGGGCCCTGCACCAGGAGCAGCTGGTGTGTTGAGTGATGCTTGGTGCGGCCAAGCTCTGACCATGCTCCAGTGGGACAGACCCTTCTCAGCCGTAGCTGAGCACGGAGCCTGACGTGCCTTGCAGTAATGAAATGTGGCAGGGAGAAGTCTAATGTTTGCTTTATGCCCTCCTCAATTATTTAGGGCTTTCAGCAGAGGCTCACTGCCTGTTTTCACTTCTAATGAGGGCCTCTTTGCTGAGAGCAGTGGCTAACTCCACCCACACACGCCCCACCAGGAAAGTAAACTTTACTCCTGTTAGTTTGAGGGTAAGTGGTGGCAGCCTGTGCTCAGCACTTAGGGTTTGTGCTTGGGGGAAAAGCAGCTGAGTTGGAAATCTGTGGGGTTCTGCAGTGGAAGTTTTTCTTTTCCTCTCCACCCCAAGCAAGTGAAAACTCAGTCACTGAGTGGACACTGTTTAGGTTGGTAAGGTAAGCACTGAGGGATAAGAGTGCCAGAAACACAGTCCTTGTGGTAAGCCTGGAAATCACTTACTTTGCACATTGCTGTGGTAGCAGCTGGGCAGGGCTCAGCAGGGAGTGGGCTGCAGCCCCGTGGAGCTTCCCAGGCTCTGTGCCCTGCCTTTGTGGTGGGAGCTGTGTCTGGGTGCTGCACATGCCCCTCAGGAGTCTGAAAAATGGGGTGGAAGGAATGGTCTGTCAGGGCTTTGGAAGTGGTGCAAGCAAAAGTTACAGTCTGCTGCTGGAATAACCTTTCTAGGCTTCAAAAATGTCAGTTACTTGGCACGTCCTTGGGAATTCTGCCTCTCTCAGAGCCCACCAGAGGCATAGGGAGGCTAA
This sequence comes from Pachyramphus minor, assembly GCA_013397135.1. NCBI lineage: Eukaryota > Metazoa > Chordata > Aves > Passeriformes > Tyrannidae > Pachyramphus > Pachyramphus minor. The sequence continues at coordinate 551,238 of VYXB01007853.1, read as the reverse complement.
CCCAGATTTTTGCCACTTGCTTATCTTGAAGTGCTTTTCCAGATAGCCTAAGCACTCCCTTAGTATGGGGGAGTGGGATTTGTGGGGTATCACACCAATTCCCTTTGTAATAGTGTGTGCTTAATTATATTTTTAACTGTAGGTGCTTAGGAAGCAAAATGCCTGAAAATGCAGTGTCCCTGGGGGTGTGATCCTGCCAGGTGCCAGACCCCAGGCTAGGGTGTTTGAGCATTCAAGCATCCCCCAAGACTTCAGTATGTCAAGACTGCTGAACTTTGGCTTAAGGCCTTAATTTTCCTATAAGAAAACTACTTTTTAAATGGCATGTTAACTTCTGGAATTTACAGTTGCAGGATGTTATTGACAGTGTGTAGCTGTTCCAAATTTCAAAACAGATCTAGGTGCTCCAATAAGTCTAACACTTTGATGGCATTTAAATTAAAAGTTTCAGAGTAATACTCATGCTTAGTGCTTTTATAACTGCCTTAGATGAGGCTTATAAGTAAATGTAGGTAATGGTTGGTTTCTCACTACGCCTTTAAAGTGACACACAGTCTTCCAGTGCTAACTGAAATCTACAAAGAGAGAATTAAAAAAATATATAAATGACTTTAGGGCTGTGCCTGAACAGTTCTAGCAAAAAAGTCAGTACTCCCTCATGCTTAAAAAATTAAACATTGGGAAATGAATATTAATGATCAAAGGAACTTTTATTTTTGAGTCTCTGCTTCTGCAGTCTCTAAATAACGATTTGTATATTTTTGCCTACTTCTGAAAAAAAATACAAGATGTTCATTTCAGTGTATTTTTCACAAGTTGGAACGTGAATTAAATCAAAACCTCGCAGATCTTTTCTTGCAGCATTTTATAGACTCTGAGCATCAGAGAAACTCTTAGTGGATTAACTGAGCTGTGTCTAAGCCATTTCCTAGGATTTCTGGCTACCAGATTCAAGACTGAAATTTCAATCAGGATGAACTGCTTGTGTCACTGAGATGTGGTTTTTAAACTGAACCAATGGACATCTCCATTTCCCCTGTACAAATACAAGGCGGGATGATACGGAGAATGGGATGGTGCAGGGATGCTGGAGTAGTGAGGCTGTAGGAGGCTGTGGGCAGTATTTGAAGTGGTCATCTTCTGGTGACAGAAGGAAACCATAAGTGTGGCCAGTTATTTAACCTGACAAACTGCTCTGGTTTCTCCTGGTATGAACACTTACCTCCTTGTGGCTGCCAGGCTGCTGCTTGTCCTAGTTTGTGAAGAAAGCTGGAGTTGTAAAGGGGTTGAGATTTGTGAAGGGGTCCGAGGTGGTGGTTTTTTCCATCCCAAACTGTCTCTGAGTTCAGGAACTGATGCCTTTCCTCCCACTAGAGCAAAGAGTGCTGTGGGCGCTGAGCTTCATCCCCCGGAGCATGTGGCAGTGGGCACTGTCACGCCAGCTGAAACACTGGTCTGATGTGGGATGGCAATTCCTGTGCTCTATAAAAGTCAGGCAGTTCAGATGTAATAAGTCCTTTTCTAAAGGGAGTTCTATATATATTATGCATGAAGTTTTAGAACCGAGAGAGAGGAGATTTCAGTTCATTAGAGTTGAAAACTCCTGCAAATCCCTCAGGCTTTGCAAAACCATCTGGCACACGTTCCACTCTGCGCACTCTCTTCTGCCTGATCTCTTGCCTAGTGCAGGCACTCTGGTTTTTCCCTACTTCTTTTCCTTTGCCTTCCCTGCATACCCCAACAGTGCGATCACAGCTCTTAAAACATCAACTGAAGGCAGCAGAGGGGAGGTAGTAGAGATGTTTGGGGGACTCTGCCTGCATGAAAATGTGTAGCAGTTGGAAACACTGTAACACATGCCTTTTAGACTGTTGTGCTTGATCCCTGCCTCTTGACTGTACAGCCTGAGTGGTGGCTTTGTCTTGGTGGATCCTTGCCACGGCAATACGTTTGATATGACCCATCCATGGCACGAAAAGCACATGCCAGGAGTCTGAACTGCCGAGATTTGTGATGAGTGTGGGGTTGCAATGTTGTCCATGTGCTTCCTTGCTGAAAGGGAGATAGAGAGGAAGCAGTAGGGTTCCCAGACCATACAGTGCAGCCAGCAATGTGGGTTGTGGTGGCTGGGAAGAGCCGCCTCAGCAGCCATGGTTTTAGTGTCTTACCACCTGTTATCTGTGTTCTTGCAGGAAAAGCTCAAGTATTTCCCCGTGTGCCTGAGCACCAAAATTCACCAGGAGGATGATGCAGAAGAAGGCCTTGGAAGCCTTCCCAGGAACATCAGCTCCCTCAGCTCCCTGCTACTCTTCAATACCACCGAGAACCTGTGAGAGCTGGAGCAGTGCTGTGCTGCTCACCTGCCCCTCCTTGTCCTCAGAGGAGCTTTCCCTTCCCCAGGGGTAGCAGTAACTGCTTGCTTTCCTGGGGGTGTTACATATCAGGCTCCTGATAGGACAGGGTTTGCTACATCAGCACTGGCTTCCAGCTAGGAACGCTTTCTTCCCCATTCTTTCCCTTGGGTGAAGGAGTTGTTTTATCTGCACCCTCTACCCATCTGCATTCAACTCAGTTTTGCATTTCCTGTCCCCAACTTAGTTTTTCCTATTGTTCCCCTCTAATTTCTCTGCAGCCTTGACATGTGTTGTCAATCCTATCCTTCTCTGTCCCATGTGCCAGCCTAGGTACTGCTTCTTCTCCCAATGATTCCTTGTAGGATCACTTGATTGCCCTAGCTGTTTCAATGTCTCCATGCCTCCCTCACTGCAGTTCCCTTTCCCATTACTGGGCTTTCCCTCGTGGTTCCTCCTTCTGCCCATATTGAAGAGCTTCTCTTTGAGAAATTTCAGCTGCTGGACCTTCTCTTCCTTCTCCTGAGCCATGGATCATTTTCCGTTTTTGTCTTTCCTCCTGGGCCTTGAGTGACAAGTCACTGGTGTCCTGCTGCAGGCTGTGGGATGGTTCATGCTGGGTGGTGGAAAGGGGAGAGCTTGGTAACGGTGGCACTGCAGTGGGGTTTGCTTTAGGGTGAATGTGGAGGCTACACTGGCAAGGTGGGGAGCTGATCACTTCTGGTTGTGGAGGGGAAGGGCTGGAAAATGTGGCTAAAAGAAGGAAACTGGAAGGCCCAACCTTTGTGAATGAAGTCAGGAGGTCTCTGCCTCCCAGGCCTTCTTGGGTACACTTTCTTCTGGCCTTGGCTCTCAAGGTAGTATCACTAAAAGACATGTCCTCTACTCTTAGGTACAAAAAGTATGTTTTCCTGGATCCTCTGGCTGGAGCGGTGACCAAGACCCATGTGGCTCTGGAAACAGAGACAGAAGAGAAGCTCTTTGATGCTCCTCTCTCCATCACCAAAAGGGGACAGCTGGACCGACAGGTGAGATGCAGCTGTGGCAATGCAGCTGCTTCCATTTCAGAGGGTTGTGCTCAGCCCTCTGAGAAGAGAGGGCTTCTGTAAGGTGGAGGGCAGGTAGGAGGTGCTCAGGTCTTTGCTGAGTGGTGTGAGAAGAGTAATGTGACACCAGTTCACCTTGCTGTGAGACCTCAGGTCTGTAGGGGAGTTTGGAGGATCTGTCACTTGTGCTCCCTTGTGCTAACTCATGAGCCTCATGAGGAGTCTGAGGGTGAGGTGCCACTGCTAGGAGGTCCCTCGTGGGAGGTCTGATCCCCATCGTTCCTGCTGGAAAGGGGTGCCTGCTGGTTCAAACAGGAGGGCCAGCCTGACTGAGCAAAGGGCTTGTGCTCGGTGCAGACACCCACCCAGTTGCTCAAACATGTGACCTGACACTTTGTTGAGGCCACAGCTGGGACATACCAGCTTTGCTGGTGTGTGGTTGAATGTGTGGTTTGGAACTGGGAAAAGGAGCCTAGGAGCCATTTGCTCATCATGTTGGACTGGAGGAGATAGTGTATATAGTGAATAAATTCTTTATTCACAGTGCACCTCGCTCCTGTTTTCCCTGTGTTGAACACTTGGTTGGGCTTCTCTCCTGCATCTTAATCTCAAATGGTTCAGGCACCATCCTCTTCTGGAGGAGAAGGGACTGGCTTCTGTTGGCTGCAACAGTTAGTGCATGAAACCTTCAGAAAAGAAGAGTCAAATTGCAAGAAATTAAGAAGAGTCCCTCACTTCCTCCTCCTGCAGCCTGCCTTTTCCGAGCCTGGTCTGCAGGAGGTAGCCTCTGAGCACAGAGTTGCAGGGGTAGCTGATGAGTGGGCACTGAACCAAGGTACACAAGTTCAGCTCTGACTGCCACCCAGAGTGTTTCCTACGGTGCCCCTGTTTGCTGCATAGTCACTGCCTCATCTTGCTGGTCTGGGTTTCTTTCAGGTAGCTGAAAATTACTTCTACGTGCCAGATCTGGGCCAGGTCCCTGAGATTGATGTGCCATCCTACCTGCCAGACCTGCCTGGCATCGCTGCAGATCTCATGTACAGCGCTGACCTGGGCCCTGGCATCGCACCGTCTGCCCCCAGCAGTGCTATTCCAGAGCTGCCCACCTTCAACACTGAGTTGGTGGAGCCTTTGCAACCAGGTATGTCCAATCCCTGATCCCAGGACCCTGTGAAGGAGGAAGGCAGGGATTGCTAGAAGATGGAGATGAAGCAGAAAGTCCCTTGGTAGAGATTTTAAGATGGATGTTGGAGATACCTTTGGCTTGTGCTTTGGCCTGAGTGAAAGCTGCAGCTGGCTGAGGCGCTGGCCTGACTGGGCCCCTTACCTCCCTCACCTTCCGCATGGCTTGGGAGGAGGGAGCACAGAGTGCAGGGACTGGCCCATGTCAGCCTGGTCGAATGCCCTTGGTGAGTGGGATGCAGCTGGGGAAGGGAGTAGGGGAATCTCAGACTCCACCTTGGCCCTGCCTGCTGGTCAGAGACGGGGCACAGGGGGGAGTGCTGTGCTGCACAGCGTGTGCTGAGGGCTCTGATCATTGCTTCTGTGGCTTGTGAAGCTCTGAGCTGAAGCTCTCAGTGTGCCATTCTCTGGGATCCTTCAGATACAACTTCTTTCATCTTTCAGACTGAGGAGAGCAGCAACACAGTGCCTGCAGGTAAGGGCTGGGCATCTCCACAGCTTCAGCCCAGTCTGACTGACTCCTTGGTTTCAGCCTGTGTCCTTGGGTGGTTTACTGTGCCTTCCCAGCCTTCCAATAGACTGGGGAGGCTGGCAGGGTATTGGAGTAGCCCTTTCCATTGGAATTTGGCTGGGCCTGTGTGTGCTGCCTGTCCTTCCTGTCTCTGCAGCTTCTGTCCAGGGAGCCCCAAAGGAGGTGGTGAACCCCTCTACTGGGCGTGCCAGTCTCCTGGAGTCCATCCGCCAGGCCGGTGGCATTGGGAAGGCCAACCTCCGCAGTGTCAAGGAGAGGAAGCTGGAGAAAAAGAAACAGAAGGAACAGGAACAAGGTGCTGAGGGCCTTCAGCCAAACTGCTCTTCCTTGCTGTCTGCCCCAGGCTGGGGAGGTGTGGGTCGGGGGGCAGGCGGGCAAGTCAGGAGCACAGTGAACTTCCAGAGCAGAGAGAGGTTCTCTCTCCTCACGGGCCTGTGTAGGTCTCAGCTGTTTCCCATTCAGCCAAAGCTCTGTGAACTCACTGAACCCCATCTGCCAGGGCATCCATGTTCTTGATGGAGATGTGCTCTGTCTCAGGGCACGTGTAGAAGTTTAACATGTGCTGCATGGGAGCAGGCACACAAATGAAACCCCAGGGCCAACATGGGCAAGGCTGAACCAGTCTGAGCACCTTGGCTGAGGTAAGCTGGGGAGAGACGTGATGGAGCTGGTTTGGCAGAATGAGACTGCAAATGCACAGCCTCTCAAAGAATTCCACTCTTGGATTTCCCCAGAAGATGCTGTTACCCTGCGGTGCCTTCCTGACCTGGAACTGGGCTATAGTTTTAGGGTGCGATAGAAGAATAGAGGTTTGGGGGGTTTATTCTTTAATCTGAAGGCAGTAATGCAGGGGAATGCTTTTGCTATAGTGCTTGGTTGAGACTAGTGTTTCTTGACTGACTTGTTCCCCTGTTTCAGTGAGAGCTACGGGACAAGGTGGAGATTTGATGTCAGACCTCTTCAACAAACTGGTGCTGAGGCGCAAAGGTACTGTGCTGCAGGGTGGGCTGCTCCTTTCCCCTAGGAAAGAGGGAAATCATTTCCTGGCACCTCAGCTCTGTCAGCCACAGCTCTAGAAGTGGGAACAGAGAGACTTTCCCTGGCAAGTGTACCACAGTAGGGCTGGGAGTGTCTTTAGAGAGGGTGAGCAGAGGCACTGGAGGTTGTGTGTCTCAGTCAGAGGATGGACTCTGAAAGCTGCCTGGACCCCTCACCCATGGGGGCACCTGAGTTCCCCTGCCAGGGGCATTTAGGCCTCAGTGCTGGGCAGAGGACAGTAGGGACTTGCTCAGGTGGAGCTGTAGTTAAATGAGCCTTTGGCCCAGGACTGTGAGAGCACTGAACATGTTGGCTGCTCTGCTTACCTGGGTGATTGGGAGCATGGCTTTCCCCCTCCCCTCTACTGAGTCTTTGTGTTCTCTCATCCCTGGGTGTCACTTACTGGTGATTTTCCTTCCATCACAGGTATTTCAGGGAAAGGGCCAGGAGCCTCTGGGAATGCCGATGCTCCAGGCAGTCCTGCTGGTGCCTTTGCTCGCATGTCGGACTCAATACCACCCCTCCCACCCCCACAGCAGCCCGTGGGTGAGGACGATGAGGATGACTGGGAGTCATAGATGGGGTCAGCTCAATCTGCTGCTGTCTGAAAAATTTTAATAAAGTTGAAGGAAGCAGGTCCTTCCACCTTCACTTTGGTAAAAGTGGGAAATGTCATCAATTAAAGGTGTGGAAAGGGGCCATTCATGGCTGGCAGGGACCAGCCTTACAACAGAGCACCCCCAGCCACACACCCCTCCCTCTTTCCCTGGGGTGAAGGCAGAGCTTGTGCAGGGTTTTTACCCTCTGAAGGGGCAGGAGACTCACAATGGAAGTTTCTCATGGGGAGCTGTTTCTTTCCCTGTGGGGCTAATTAATGTACAGGGAGTGGGTAAGAGCTCTTGTGTCATGATTATCAGTAATTCCTTCATTGTGAAGAGCCTTGAGAAGTAGCATGCAGCTGCTGAAACTGGCAGAGAGGAAAAGGAAGCTCCTGGGAAGAAACTTGCTCAGGATGACAGAACAAGCTGGGGATGGCTGTGGGATGACGTTGCTGTCCCTGTTCTTATTGCTGCCCTCCAGCACTGACCTCTAAACCTTGGAAAGAACCCCAGGAAGGTTAACCTAAAAAAGTTACTTTGACTTGAAAAACTTAGGCAGTAGAAAGAACAGAGCAACCCTGTGCTTAAGCATGATCAAAGGAGAAGTGCTGTATTATGGCCGTATCTTTATACCCCTGGAAAAAATGAATCGCTCCTTGAATCTACTGACTGCTTGAATAAGAGGATAGGAAATGTTACCCACAGCTGCCCTGTGTCTTACCACTCCAGCTGTGTCATTCCAACAGCACACAAACTAATGGCCTGCTAGTTTGCAATTCCTGTGAAAAGCTCTATGTTGTCATTGGCCATCAGTCCTCCTACATGTGGTGGTTGATGGGAAAAACAGATGTATTCAGTTAAAATAATTATACTCCCCGTACTTAATGTTTTGGTTGAAAGTATTTAATCAATTTAAATAAAACCTTAACAGCTGTAAACAAATAGAAGCCTGCTGCTGCTACCTTCACCTGCCTCAGACCTATAACCAGTTTCCCTCCTGGTTATGGTGCTGAAGGCTGTCTCACCATCATACTGAATAGCAAACATCCACAAAGGAGGCAGAAGGCAGAGATTTACAAAGTCCATGGCACAGAAAAGCAGAAACTTGTGTTGCTTCACCCATTTTTCAGAGGTGAATACCGTCTGTTCTCTGGTCCATGTCACAAAGCATCCAACTTCCCTCGATGGAACTGGGAACACACAAAACCAGACAGTTTGTCCCTGGCTTTACTCTAAAGGGAAGACTTGAAAAAAATCCAGATGGGCACAGTGGGAAACAGTCTGGGGAGCAGTACATGAGAGAGAAGTTCTGACCTTTCGTAATTCTGCGAATGCTGATCCAAAGGCAGGTTTCACCTGGGTTCTCTCCCTGATCCACTGTGGCAGTTTGTTAAAGATGGCAGGCCGTGCGTACCTGTGGTCCAGGAGCAGGATGCTCGCAAAGTCCTTCTGGTGGCGAATGGCTCTGCCTGTACAGAGCATAAAAACAAAACATGGCCCAGTCAGGTGTTTGTTCTCAGACAAGGAAGCTCACGTTCCCATCATCTGTACTTAGACAACTGGGTAACACTTCCTTTTTCCCACCCTGCTCCTTCAGTGCAGTCACATTTTGTATCCCCCCAGCCTGTCCAAGGAAGGATGAATTACCTATTGACTGGTTTACTGCCTTCATGCACAGGTTTTCAATCAGCACTTTGCTAGGTGCCTGGCCAGCTGCTCTGGGCTGGAAAGGAGAAATAGGCAAATCTGAACGTGAGGCAGATGTAAATCAAACTAGGGAGTCTGAATGACAACATGAGGCAAATGCTTTTACCCCTGCAGAGTGAGTGGGTGGTGAGGCAGACCCCTAGCTGAGAGCAAGGAGGGACAGAAGAAAGGCTGCAGTCAGAAAACTATGTTGAGCATTCACAAAGAGCCAGCCCATGGTTCCCTTGAAGACAGAAATCTTGTCCCCAGCTGCCCAGGACAGCACATCCAGTGAGCAGTAACAAAGGACAAGTGACCCAAAAAAAGTGATCCTGGCAAGCAGCTTCTACCGCCCTGCCACCTTCTCTGGGGTAAAGGGTCCTTGCTCCCTTCAGAACTCAGAGTTCCCAGTGAGCCCTGGTGGTATTTCCCTCCACTGTGCTTCTTCCCTGTGTTTGGCACCACCTGTTCATGAGCTGCCTGGAGAAGGCTGTGCTCTTGGTACCACAAGTCTGGGAGATGAGGGCAAGCTCAGAGAAAACACAACAAAGCCTGTGCTGAGAGAAAAGTTAATACTATAAAGCAGAAGTGAAACAGGCAGAAGTGTAAGTGTCTCTGTTACCATTGATTTGTCAAGCCAAGCCATTTTTTCCTGAAGCTCTGGAGATTTAATGTTGGGGTAAGGCATTCCCACCATAATCACACACCTGCAAGGAAGGGACTGCATTATTCTTAACGTCTCATCCTATAGCACTTTGCCAATAGACTGATAAATTAGAGGTCGCTGCACCCCCGAAAGACAGCCAGCCCTGACAACGAAAGGCAGCAATAAAGCACAGCAGTCTGACAGGCATGTTCTGAACAGAGCTGCAGAGGGATTCAGGGTGCCAGAACAAGGGATTATCTAGCACAGCAAGCCTAACTGCATCATTCACAGGAAAAGTAGCCTGGACAAGCAGGTTTACACCACCCAGCAGTCCCTCCCGTTGCTTTAAGCATCAGCTGAAGTCATGTGCTCCCCAGGATTTTCTATCTCTGCAAGTACTGACACGACCATCCTGCTTGGAGTCACAAGCCAGAGCTCACCTCTTAAGAAGGAGCAGTCACCTTACCTTCCCAGGTCATCGGAGAAGTTGATTCCTTCACTCATTTTGCCTCCAACTACAGAAAGCAGCAGGGCCCCTGTCATCTGTCCTCCTGCCTGGTTGCAGCGCTGCAGGAGAGGGACCATCAACTTAAACCAGAGTAGAGAAGATTTCTGTGCTTCAGAAACACTCCCACACCTCAGCTAGAGCCCTCTTCCCTTGTTAAACTTGCAGTGCCTTCTTTACCAGCACTCCTACACCAGTTGGGATGCCACACTCCCACCAGCCTGCCAACTCAGCTTACCTTTATGCACTTGGCATATTCCAGCAGCACCTGCTCCACCTGGTTGGCTTTCTTAGGCTCCTGAAAGATCTGTCACAGGCACAGTGCATCAGTTGCAACAACAGGAAGCAAACAGTTTAAAGAAAGCAAATCATTTCACTCTCACACCATTAAACAGCATATGGGACTGAGATCAGGGAAAGGCAAATTGCCTGAAAAAACAACTTAGCCAGCACCTTTTCCCTCCACTGTGGAAAGGCGCTGCATGTTCCCTTTCCCAGTTGGGCTATGGAGGGAGCAGCAGCTGCTCCTACCCTTCCAACATTCCCTTTCAGCTTTGGCAGACTTGTTTAATTCTGCAAGAAGTTAAAAGTTATCCAAGAGCTGAGAGGCAGGAAAGCAGTGTGCACCTCTTGCACCTATGAATCAAGATCCTCCACGGTGAGGAGACTGTCCAGCTCCAAGATCTTGGAGGACAGTGACAGAACTGATCAGTTTGAATCATTAATTAATTCCAAGTGTTAGCTTCATTTGCCTAGTGAATAAATCAGCTTTTTATGCAATGCACAAATAACGTAATATTTCTTTATGTTATTCTTGCATGCCTAATTAGTTACTGAAAGCCCCTGCAGTTAATTAAGCTGTATTTTGATCGATGCTGCACCTTGGCCTAAATCACAAGTTGTTTTCCTAGTAAACAAGAGGTGCAACATCTGTCTTAACTGTGACAGTGAAGAACCTAAAGGATGTGTTTTTTCTTGGTTAGCAAGAAGTACTATCAAATTTTACCAGCCAAAATCAATCTTTCAGTAGAAATTAACTGGCAATTACAAATATAGGCCCAAACTAACTTATTGAAGAGTAGCTATTTAATCCTTTGATTTAAATAATTTTCCCTACATTATTTATATACAATCTCAGTGTGATGTCACCAGAGCCACCTCAGGACTCGAGTCTTCCCCTGCTATGGTCTGGTCTTGTGTGTGGGCAGCTGAAAGTCAGACTTGCTGCACTTGTACCAAATTGCCTTGCTAACGCATATCCAATTTGCTGGAGACTGCAAAGGCCAAACAAGAATAAATGAGAGTTGAAAGGTAGAACAAACTGTGTGATTGTGGCACAAAGCCTTGGAGGCACCAGCCAGAGCACTGGGACCCTGACAGGACACACCTGAAAGGCACAAGGAGTAATAGCTTTACAAACACGTGGAGACACCAAAGCATAATGCTTCCAACACAAAAACCTACAGGCAGATCCACGTGCCAGAATGCTGGCACCAAGGCCGTGAAATATCTGGGACTGTGCTCTCCTAATCCACGTGGTAAGTTATTTAGCTTTTGGTAAACAGAATTCACAGCCAGGGTATATGTAACTTCACCACCACCACCACCAGCACATGATCAAAAGATCCCTGCACCACACCCTGAACTGCCTCATCTCCAATACCCAGCCTTCAAATACTTGTGAAAAGTCATTGCAAAGATTTTTAGATTTGCAGTGATTTCCCTATTTAATGTGTTTGATCGCTCCTTCAGCAGGAGTCACCACTGTTGGTCTTCCAGTTCTCATCTGTGTTACTTCTACCAGGAAGCAAACCATCATTTTTCCTATGAACTGCAGTGTGGCCCCACTCTGCCTACCCCTTGGTTGTGCTGGTCTGTGCTCAAGGGACACAGCTGAGCCTGGGAAAACCAAATTCCCTTTAGGAGCTCAATCTGAACAGCCCCCCCAGCCTGAACAAACCTGCTGGTTATGGAAAGTGAAGACTGTGTCCCCCCATGGCCACTACGCAGACCATGCACTATACAGAACATATAGCTGCATTCAGTCTAATTTAGGTCCCAGCTCAGTGATCAGCCACCCAGGAAGTATCATTTATTTGTAACTGGAGGGATTAGCCAGATACCCTCTCTGCTTTGCTGTGCAGGGTATGAGAACAACTCGGAGAGAGAGGCCTGTAGTGCATATGTAATTGCTTGATTTTTGCAACCTCCATGTAAAGTACCAACTGCCCCAGCTGCACAATCACCTTCTTCTTAGTTGCCAGGCGAGTGAGCAGCCCTGTCTTCTCCCAGTGTGCATACACCTGCTTCTCATATTCATAGGAGGGGAAGAAGCACACCACACCTCCTGGGATCACGTTGCACAGGTTGCAAAGGATCCGACCTGTCTCATCCATCTGCAAGAGAGATAAGAGCATATTGCAGCTGTCAGGAGCTCCAGCTAATGCTGCTCCAGTTCTGTGCTCAATCCCAGGATCACACCTTACCTGTGACATGCTTTAGGGGAGGAAAAAATGTAGGAAATATGCTAAGTCTAAGAGAACTCTCTAGGGGAGCTGAGCATCACAAAGAAGTTCTTAATTTCTCGGCCTTTTTCCCTAATCCGAGGTTTCTGTTAGTGCTGGGGAGCACTGGTCACTTGGGAAAAGAGAGTTTGCCTCAGTGGATGGGAGCTGTCACACCAGAATAGATGTTGAGAGCTAGTTAGCACGTCTGGTGGAGATTCAGCAGGGGCAGAGCACAGTGTCTGGCCTTGTGTGTTTACTGGACTGCCACAGGAAGAAGGTAAAAGTGCCAAAACACTTGCTGCTGCCACTGTGGTTTGGGCTGCAATTTGCAGGACTGCCCTGCTCCCCTGTCACTGAGCCCTTCAAACTGTGACACACAGAAACCCCTCCTGATGCCCAGCACACAACTGCAGGATCTCAGTACAGCCAAACAGAAGTTGCTATATAACTCATCTCCAAAAGCTACCTCTGAGGAAAGCAGCTCAAAATCCCTTTTGCTATTGCTCTTTCTCAATTACCTGGCAGCACACCTGCGCCAAATCTTATGGATTGTGTGTGCCATGGCTTTTGGTCAGCCCACCTTTCAAACAGAGAGTGTACTGTCCTATGAAACATAAGCATGTGAAGCAAAAAAGGGATCCAAAGGAAGGGAACAAAGGACAGACTGACCATCTGGGGCAGGTCTCTTGTCTGGTAGGTAAATTCCAGCTGCTGGTTGGAAGGACCATTGCAGAGGATTATGGGTAAGATGTTTTCTGGAGGAATCACATGTCCTGGAGCCAAAAACAAGTAGTGAGGGTCAACATCACTGCTGTTGGCACAAACCCCATGAGCTGAAGAGCTTTACTTGCATGACAGAGGCAAATGTTTTGCTGGCTAAGCCCAAGTGCATAAGTCACTCAGCTGCTCTGACTTCCATTCCCTGAGCCCCTGGGAAGAAGGCATGGCACACTGCCTGCCAGTACTGGCACTGAGGAAGCTCAGAGTGGAAAGGAACTTGCACACCTTTGCTGCCCTGACAAAACAGCACCAAAGGCAGACTGCAGCACTCCCTGCCAGCCCGGCACACTCACCACAAGAGAACTCCAGGACACGTGCAGGGTCCACACCGGCACAGGACAGCAGCTGCTCTCGGAAATCAGCCACCTATGAACCACAAGCCACATGTTGAAGTACCAGTGGCCCAAAAGACACCACACCAGAGGCGCCTGTACTGCTCCTCGAGCACCAGTGTGGAGGGAGCGCAGGCCAGATCCCTCTGGGATGAGCACATCAGAGATGCTTCCAGCCCGCCGGAGAAGCGGCAGCGCCCCCTGCCCACGCACATCGGGACTGATTTTCCTGAATCCCTATGGGATGATCCCTGTGGGATCCCTGTCCCTGCAGAAGGACAGATGGTATTACAAGGTCCTCCAACTGCTACCCGTGCTGGTTCCAAACTACCAAGAGCTCAGCCTGTATCATCTTGAGGACAAGAAAGGCTGACGAGGGCAATCCTGCCCTTGCACCTACAACTTTATCCATAAACAGGCAGTGACACCTCATGCAGGGAACCCATACCAGGGAGATAAAAGGGCAGGTAGGAGAGGTCTTTTCCCACACACACCATGGGGAGCAAGAGGAGCAGCACATCCCAGTGGGGCTTAGCTGCTCTCTCTCCATGCCTGCTTGCACATAGCACCTCCTGAGATCCCAGTACAGCATCCTGATTTCCTCACCGGCTGCATGGTGCCTCCAGCAATGATTACAGCACGGCATTCTTCCACCACCTTGGCAAAGTGGACAGCTGGATTCAGCAGGAGGAATTTGAGACTGCTCTGACCAACTGTGCCTGGGAAAAGGAGAGAAGGAGTATCAGGAGCTAGGTGTGGGATACAGACACTCAGGGATATATGAGAGATTCTCCCTCGTGCCCTGGGCACTCTGGCTCACTTCTCAAAGTAAGACTTGCTATTCAACACTGACAGAGGCAGTAATGCCAACCTGGAAGTTACCTTCTGCTTCCTCATCTCCCTGGAGCTGTAGAAGAGGTGCAGTAAATTGCAGAATGAAAGCTAACATCCAAAGTGGGAGCAGAGATCTGCAAACACTGGACTCAGTGCCCTTAGTTAAGAATTCCACTGGGGTCATGAGCATCCTCAGACAGACCGAGCCTGCCAGCCTGCATCACATATGGCACAGAAATGTTGCTGCAGGCTCCCCCCAGGTTCCAGATCTCCTCCCTCACTGCCAGTGAAGCACCCTGCTCGTGACTGACTCATGCCACCTCTCCCCAGCTCGCCTGTTCCAGTACCTTGTCTGTTGAGAATGACTCTGCCATCTTGGTTTGCATTTGTGAGGGCCGTCAGAAATCCTTCAATCTGCATCAGTGGAGAGGCAGCTCGGAGCTGGTCGTTCTCAGCCTCCACAGGAGGGCTCTGGGCGGTACCTGCTGGCCCGAAAAGGAAAGGAGAGGCAGGCAATTTAGGCCACACTTCTAAACACAGGGATTAAACATGAAATATGTTCCACAGGAATGTGATATCTGGTCTGCATGTGCAGACAGAGAACAAAGACCCAGTAAAGGGGAAAACCCAAATTCTGTCTCATTGCTAAAAAAGGGAAAAAAACCCACCACCTGTTTTTTGTGGTTGGCACCACTAAGCAGAGCTACACACAGTGGCTGGACCCAGAGCCAGCAGGTCACAGCAGTGCAAACCTTGAGTGTGCGCAGTGTGAATATGGAATCATCACTCAGCTTGGAAGGGACCTCAGGAGACCTTCTAATCAAAGGTATAGTTGCCTAGGTCAGCTAGCCAGACTTGTTAAAAAACACCTAAGTGGGACACCTTCTGCAGTCTGTCATTCTTCAAATCTGCCTCCCACCTCTTCTCATGCAGATTGATGCAGGTTCCACATCCTCACTGTGCCCGAAAGGGAGGATGTCTGAACTCACCCTCCTTATCAGATCCCTGCTGAAGGGTCAGGAGAAAGTTCTGCAAACCAGCCAGCTTCTGGTTCTCCTTGTTGTTTTTCACAGCTGTGGCAGAGCCTCCATATCGCTCCACAAACCCAAAAAGCTGCCAAATAAAAGGCACAAAGACTAAGATACCAACAGTAGGAATCACACAAGATAAAAGCAGGTTTGCTGGTCTGCCACAGATAAAGTTCCTTAGTAGGTGTTCACAAGCCAGCCTGATCAGAATCTATCAGCACAGCCCAGAGCTTCCATTACCTTCCTACAGCTACTGAATCAAAACCAAAACAAGTCTCTGATGCTTGTTCCTCCAGCACAAGTCTACCCAGCTGGCAGGTTTGAGGCCAAGCAGCACAGAATTAGCACCCACTGGAATACCATGGTACACCACATTGTATGTTTCTTTGCTGGAAAAGCAAAAGTTAATCTGCACATATAGTGCTTTTTGCAGGAATCATTTTGTTTGCAGAGCTGGGTGGAGAAGACAGGCTCCCACTCCAGCTGCTGCATCTTCCACTTCTCATTCCATGTATGAAACAGCACTGGAACACTGCTGACCATAAAACCTCAGGGACAAGTACCTTCCTGCTGATGAGGCTCTTCTCACAGTAACGCTGAACCTGTTGAAGGAAGACAGAAAAATGAACTGGCATTCAGTATCTCTTCTCCCATCCTGCTGTCCTTGATCCCTGAGCAGCAGGGATATCACTTGTGCTTTTGGGGAGAGTTGCATAGCTCTTTGTGAGCTCTGCCTCCCCGACAACAGTTTATTACAAAGGCATTGCATCCAGAGTGCAAACACACAGTGCTAAGGGGCTGTGTTTGGAGGTTCAAGGGATGGAGTGGCATGGTTTCTGCATCCTCAGCCCTTAGAGTTTAGCTTTGCCTACAGACAGTTTCTGCATTTGTATGTGCTTAATCACTTGCTTCCCTCTACCCCAAGAGCACCTATCCAGCCTCAGTGCACTTTTACCCAGAGTGCAGCAGAAGAGACCTGTACACTGGGGAGGTGGGGAGACTCTGCCATGTGGGCCTTGGTTTTACTTCCAGCTCTCACACGCACTCCCCAATAACCCCGAACAAGTCACCACCACCTGAGCCCCAGCAGACAACAACATTTGCATTACCTTGAAGAGGTTTATATTGTCAACCTGGCTCTGAAATAGAAAGTCATTGATGGATTTTAGCACTGTCCCTGAAAGAAACGGGGGGAAAGGAGAAAAAAAACTTTATTACTGCTGGGCCTGCAGCCCCTTAATGCCCACACCTGCAGACTGACAGCTGCACACACCAGGCATTCACTCCAGACTTACCTGTTTGGAAAACTGTCTGACAGCCAGGATTCTGATTCACATTACCTGTAAAACATGAAACCGATTCAAGGAAGGCTTTCAATGGGTCTGCCTCAAAATTAAGCAAGAAACTAACGACTGAGCTGATAGGTACACTGCACGATGACAAACCCCAAGAAATAACTACACCTCTGCAAAACGTAGCTACACAGACAAAACATCAGCTCCCACTCAGTTTTAATTTGCCCTGCAGTGTAGCCCTACGCTGTAGGACAAGCATGCTGTTGCATCCTAAGAAGCACCACCTACATTCCTTCTGTGGCAGGAAGCAGCAGGTAGGGTGGGTGCTCAGAAGTGCTCACACACTATGTAGTCATCATGCTGCAAAGGTAAAGGGACAGGGACTGCAATGCATCCCTCCTCAATGCAGCAGCAGGGAGCTGGGAGGCACAGAGGCCGGCAGGTGATCGGAAAGAGGGGAAAACCTGAGGACAGCTCCATGCCCAGACCCCAACAACCAGAACAGGACTAACTGCTGCCACTCTCTGCATTTTACGTTTTAGTGTTTAACATCCACCTCACATCCCACATTTGCAGCCTCAGTCATGAAGCTGCACACAGGCTGCATTTTCTAATGAAAGCACTTCACTGAGTGTGGGGAAGAGCAGAGTGCCAGGACAGAGCAGGAAGAGAAGCAACATCTGAGAGAAAGGCAGAGAGCAACACCAGCCCCCTGCCCCAAAGGGCTGCATTTCTCCTGGGCATAGAGGAAGGTCTTTATGAACTTACGACAGGCTTTCCCCTCAAGACACACTGAGGTCTAGCAAGCAAATCATTAGAGAAAAAGAGCTCTGTGAATTCTTGCGGATCTAAAATCACAGCAAAATGGTAATTCTTTCACACAGGAAAGGCACCACTCAAGAAAGATTCATTCTGTAGAGGCCTTGCTACCAGATGACACAGGAGATTTATTCCACACAGATCTTGTGCCGCACTGTCATACATCTGCCACATTCCCCACTTGGCATCTTACATCATCCCCACTCAAGTCAGATCTGAAAACCACACAGAAAGAGAAGAAAGCTGCCTCTAAAACTTACAGTGTCATCTGCTGATCCTCAGCGAATGAAACAAAGAGAAAGGTGTCAAGTAGACACCAATCAACTTCCCCACCTTACAAACCAGCCTAAGAAATAAAATTACTGGCTTCTGAACCTATACGTGAGCAACACTTCCCCACAGTCTCTGCCAAGTGGGAAGGGGAACAGTGTCCTGAAGATGCACTAACTAGCTCAGAGCCTACCAGTATCCGTGGAGATAAAATTGGTTTTCTTACCTCCCAGCATGGCCACAAACCGCTCCAGTAAATACAGAATCTGCTTAATGTACATCAAGTTCTTTGCCTTCAAACGTTTCCTATGAAAAATGAAACAGATATTAGGCCCCAAAACATCTTCAGGCACTAACACAAGCAGCTGAGCTGCAGAAACAAGTACCTGAACTCTTCTTCATTTTGGAGAGACGGGAACCAAGAATGATTTCTCCCAGGCTCACTCTCCCTGTTTGTGACAGGGCGCAGTCCTCTGGACATCCTGCCCAAGGTCACCCTAAAGCACTCACCCACATACCCCACACTGTTCCTACCACTGCTCTTCTCCTCACACATTAATTACAGTTTGTTATTACAATGGCAGTGATGCCTCAAGTCCCTGTTGCAATAATGCTCCACAAACTCAAAGTTACTCAAAGCACTGAGCACAACAACCAAGCACTGAAAGGATGACAAGATGCAGAACCAAAACCCATATACAGCTTCCTCCTCCTCCTCAGAGCTTACTGCCTCTACCATAATGCCAATCAGCACATGAAAGACGAAGGTCCAGGAGAGACATAAAAGACTGAATCTTTTAAAACTCTGCATCACAAAGTAGAAGTGACTAGAGGGAGATATTTGGAAAGGAACAGAGTATAAGAGAAAGCCAGAATCCTCAGGGTATCCCCTTCTCACTGCTTAATACCAGCCCCAGGAGTCTGACTTAGACAGATTCTAGACAAAAATAATGAAGCAAGTGCCTTTTCATCTGCAGAACTATTAATGCAGTAACTTTCCACCAGGGAAAAGCAAGAAAGACTCTGCAGCCATGGGACAAGCCATAGCATCCACACTGCCTGCCACTGCTGTGCAGTTTTCCCCCACGATCCTCACCTGTATCGCTCCATGTACTGGGACAACTGGGAGTGGGCACAGCACAGCTGCACAAACAGAAAGAAGGAGCTGTTGTTACCAAGGAGTAAAGAAAGGGCAGTTTGCTGGCTGCAGAGCTCCCTCTCCATTGACAGGCCAGGCTGTGACTCACCTGAGAGCCGCTGACCTCTGCACTGTGGATACAGGTGATGGTGTCTATGAGGTTGTGGGCCTCGTCAATGATTACGACCTGGTCCTTCAGCTTGATCCCAGCAGCGCTCCTGGTAGGCTCATGCAAGAGCATCTGGTAGGGCAGCACCACCAACTACAGGAGAAGCACACACTGCCCTGATTCCAGCTCTCACCCTTGCAAACTTAAGGCACTCTCTAACCACTC
Source organism: Pachyramphus minor (assembly GCA_013397135.1). Classification (NCBI taxonomy): domain Eukaryota; kingdom Metazoa; phylum Chordata; class Aves; order Passeriformes; family Tyrannidae; genus Pachyramphus; species Pachyramphus minor. Next base: position 532,316 of record VYXB01007853.1, on the reverse strand, counting down.
ATTAAAGGCCTGTCTCAGAGCGCCTTAAAGAATTCAGCCAAGTGACTTATTATGGGAAAGGTAGGAAGAGAGACAGGAGCACACGCTTGAGAGGGCCACTGGGATGTAAGCTGAAGAGAAATGACTATGCTACAATTGCATATTGGCTCAGGTTACCTTCCAAATCTCCTCTGAAGCACTGAAAGCAAGTCTTCTGAGAGAGAACCAAGCAAGGAAGAAGAGCTAAGAGCACACCCATGTGTCAGTATTGCATCACACTTACTGAACCTTTCAAATACTTCAGAATGCTGAGACATACTCACAGCCTCCTATTCACTTCTGATGGGAATTCTCATTTTCCTCTGCTTTCCCAGCAAAACTACAGCTGACAGAAACACAGCCTGTTTACAGACTCCCACAATATTGAGCAACAGCACTGGAGGGAGCAGGCAACTGGTTTATTTTTAGAGAGCCTGGCATTAATTCTGCTAAAACTGTACAACTCACCTGAGCAGCAGGAATGGCATATCGACTCCCATAGTATGGGCAGGCTTTGGTCTCCCTTCCCAAAGACACCAACTGCTCAATATCCTTCACTTCCACCAGAACTTCGTCACGGAGAAACTGCATTTGCTCATAGGAATAAAACGGGCACACAGCACGGTTCACACGTCTCTTCTTCCCTTCATTCTCTTCATCACTCTTCTTTTCTAACAGCAGAAATCAAAAGATAGCCATGAGCAACACACAATAGCCTAAAACAACCACTACGCAGAACTTCATGGATTTCAAAGCAAGCTTTGTCTTGTATTTTTGACCCATCACTTATTTAAAAAGTATTCAGCTTTAACATTTCCATCTCCACAGTGGGCACTACTCTTCCCAGTTAGATTTAGCCATGTGACATTTTCCAACATTTCTAGTGCTGAGTTAACAAACACAAGTACCCTTCCATTGCAGAAGTCTTGACCAACTTAACACACTGAGAAAATACATCCACATCTCAGCATCCTAGCCTGGAGATCAAGAAAAGTAAAAGTGCTGGGCATCTCTAGCTCTGCTCCTCCAACCTGTCATTTCCAAGCTCCTAACACTCTTTTGCCATAACTGATTGGCAGTGCCCACTGTCTTCAGACTCTTATAGCATCTTTATCAGCAATTGCTTCCCCAGGCTGGAAGTCTTCCTACCATGTTTGTTCTTTTGCATCTCCATGCAGCGGTCATTGATGAGCTGGAGAGCACCCAAGCGTCGCACCTCCTCATTCACACACAGGTTCTGGGATGTGCAAAGAGAGGAAAAGGAAGGGGGTCAACTCTGAACTGAGAGCCCCGTTCCCTCACTGATTCTTTAAAGCAACCTTAGGCCAGATTCCAAAATGGAAAAGTCTACCAGTCAGGCACTGTGCATACTCACTGCTACAAACATGCTCGAAACCCATAAAAACTTTGCAAGGAGAAAAAAAATGAGGAAAGGTGCACTGAGAGGGCTCACTGCTACACAACAGCTTCTAAAAAATGCTGCCAGAAGTACTAGTAAGAGGAGTGCCTTCTCAGAGATTCAGACATCTGTAATATTCCACATCAGAAAAGGTAAAACAGACTCTTGCATTTACATCAAAGGGTAAATGACCAAAAGAGAGTTCACAGAAAAATCTCCATCACATAGATCTGTGCTGAGACCCGCAACTGCTTTAGTTCTCCAGTGGGAGACTCAGTCAACCCCTGAGGTGCCTTTTGTGGCACTGGCTCCACACACCTCCTCACAAAGTCTCTCACTCTAGGTTAACGTGCCCTCTGAGTCCCTGGAGAACAACACCACATACCTGCCTGGATCCCAAGGAGACCAGACGTGTGTCTTTGCCAAAAGGACTTTTCTGCACCTCACGCACAAACTGAGAGAGCTGGGAGTGAGTGCGGCTGCAGTAGTAAATCTGCAGCGAGGGAGAACAAAGGGAAGACAAGAAGAACATGGAAGTCAATCCCCTACCTACAACCAGTCCTGCAAGGATGCAGCCAAACACTTCAACAAGGTTCACCTTGCTCAAGCCTTCAAAAGCACAAGTTTGAGTGTCACAACTGTGGAGGCTAAAAGCCTCATCTTTGTTTTCTCCTATTCATTTGTCTTTGTTTCCATTTAATTTTCCAACGTCTCTATAAAAACAGGGACTCACCATTGGAGAGTAATAAAATGCTATTTATTGCAGTGTGCTTTTACAGCAAATCACAGCAAAAATTAAGCAGTGCTAGCAGAGCAAGCTGCTTAGGCAGCCAGTGTAGTCCAGAAGGAGATGAGCACAGCAGAACTATCAACAAACTTGGCAGTTCTTGTATGCTAGCTCCTACATCCTTCTGTACCATGTGACTGTTGGAAAGGTGCAAGGAAGCCATAATTCTGCTCACTCCTACACTATTTTATGAGCTGACACTATTTACTTTCCTCATCTCACCTTAGTTACATGCTCCTCTTCCAGATCATCATCATCTTCTTCCAGCCTAAGAGAAGAGAAAGCTCAAACAGTTCCCTTTCAGCAGATCAATGGCAGTAAGAATCAAATTACGCTCTACTACAAGAGAGAGGTCTCAAAAGAGAGAGATGGTTGTCATCTCAAAAAAAGCCTCAGATCTTAACCCAGGTGGTAAAAGAAAAATCAACTTTTTCAGAATAGTGTAAATGCGCACAATCAAGTCAAGCCTTGCTCTTTAAAAGGAAAATGCCTTTAGGGCTCTGCCTTTTGCAAATTCAAGAATTTTTTTCCTTTTGATTCTGGGGCTTCTAAGCCCCAGGCATAAGCTAATCACTGCTATACTATTCTTTGGTGAGCTCATTTATTTATTTGTGTAAAGTTTTCCCTTTAGAGACAATTTACCACCCTCCAGCTATTACATAAAGAAAAGCTTCAGGAAAGCCCTCAGCTGCCACAGAGTTCCTCAAAGGCAACAGCAGTTTAATGTTTGATAAGCTACATGTAAATGAAGTAGTTAAGTGTTTTTCAATTTTTAAGGCAGAAGGATTCTGTCTAGATACTAATTAGTAAATTTGTATTTTAAACACATTTGACTTTTTGTGCCGAAGTATGACTTCTGGCTTTCTGCATAAACCAGATGTATGAGAGAGAAAAGTGTGCATGAGATTTTCATGCCAAAGCTCCATCTTCAGAAAGGTGAACATCTCTCCCCTTTAGAACATCAAAAGATGCCAGTGCTAGTCTGCAGAACTGACAGCTTCCTCTGATGTCCTGAGTTCCATTCTGCTTTTCCAATGCAAGGAACTTAATCTCGAGTCATTCGCTCAGCATCCAGAGGCACTTTTTGGGAAACTGGGTAAGGATAAAGGCAGGACACTGCCATGCATTTTAAGATGTACTTTCTCAGAAAGTATTTCAGGTCACTCTGATAAATCTAACAAAAGCTTAAAAAAACAAACAACCAATTAAACAAAACCCCAGAACAACCACTACCTTACACAGCCTGAAAAGGTGAGGAAGTCTTTTGAATAAAATCTGCACCATTACAGGTGAAATCTCTTTAATTGGAGCAAGCCAAAAACTATACAGAAAATGTTTCTTTGTCATGGAACCCCCTCAGTCCCTGTCCTTACCCAGATACCACTTTCTTTTCTTCATCACTCTCATATTCAGCAAGAATCAGCTCCTCCTCATTGTGATCCAGCTGGTCCAGAACATCCGCTCCAGCTCCCTGTGAAACAGCCTCCTTGCTGAGCTGAAGAAGGCGCTTTGTCTCATCCTCCTCGGATCTCTGAAAGGAACACAGGAGTGAAGTATTTCTCATATAAAAAGAGAGGCAGCATGAACATCATGGCACAGACAGCAGAGTCCCTCACACACAGCACAGGGAATGACTTGCTGGGTAAACCCACAGCAAGACAAGCACGTGCACCAAAGGGGTCTAAAACTATTCAGCCCCACAGAATGCAGCTGTTACCAACAATCAAAGACTTGCCCACACAGACAGAAAGGGAAACATAAAGAACCTTCTATGCCAAAGGCCTGCTGAACTAATAGATCCTCAATGAAACATTCATGTAAGTATTAGTTGCTTAAAGTGGCCCACATCTAATTGAGAAAAAAAGTGCATAAATAAACCCCAGCAAACATATAAGGACATAAGCAAACACTCTGTGTACACTTAATTCAAAACTAGGATAAACTCAGCATCTGTTTTAGAACACAGAGCACAAGACTTCTCTTGCTGTTTTTTTCTCCAGTTATGTTATTGTTATTCTAACACAGGTCTAGCCTTCAACAAAAATTCCATTAAGCTGTTGAAGAACAGTTTCTTGGTTAACTTTGTGTCCTGATAAAGTTCGCTTTTCAATCTGAAAACAGTATTTTCCTATGTCAGTGAGTGTTTTATTAACATGGCATTCTAAAGAAATTCAGTTGGTAAGCCCTACACAGAAGATTAATTGCTTTTCCAAACCTCTATAATATTTCTCTCATTTACTTTCTTGCATTTTATCATGCTTCTCATTTCACAGGCTCTTCATCCTCTTAAAAGAGAAAAGGTCTTTGTTCCACTTCTTTTTTATTTGCCACTCTTTACTATTTCTGTCACATCCCTTTGACAGGAGTTGACCAAAACACTACACAACACTTGAGATGGAGCACACTAGAAACTAACAGCCTGGCAGCCTCATAAACCTGCCTGTTTGGGGACTTGAAATGTGTATTTCTGGGAAGTTCCACTCGTACCATCAAAAACCTCTTAGAGTTAAGAGTACTGAGGCCAGTTCATTCACCTGAATTACAGGAAAATATATCTGAGAACATTTTGTATGCAGAAAAGAAACATTTCTCAACAATAGAATCATGTTTACCATGGAAGTAAACAAAACCAGTTGTTCCCTAGTGGTGAGTGAAGTTCAACCAATGCCTGACTTGGTTTGGTTTCCTTTGGGTGGTATTTTGTTCCCATGACCATAAATTTAATCACAGTTTTTATTCCAGAAGTACAGAGAGCTCACACATGCTCATAGAACAGAGAGCTTTAAAAAAAAAAAAAAAAAAAAATCCAAGTATTAAAACTTTTAAAGAGAAGCAGAAGGCCAGAGGTCATCAAAACACATGTCATTTCTACCCACACACAAACACACTCAGAGGAAATTATTGATGCACAAGTTGTTTTTCACATCTGTACTTTCAAAAGAAAATCTAACCAAAAATTTTGGATGGCAAATTTCAGCATCCAAATACAAGGAGCTCCTCAAAAAGGCAGCGTGAAGTCACAGACATAAACAGGTATGAACAACACTCAATGTAACCAAAACAGAAGGTTCTAATGTCTGTGGAGTAACTCACCTTCCTCTTTGCTGCATATTTTAACTGCACATTATTGCGAATTTTCTCGAGACGATCTTCTCGCTTTTTCCTCCTGATCTGCTCTTCCTGCAATAAAGGGAGAGGGAAGGGTATTTAGTCCTCAACCCTTGGTATCATTAAGCTCTGGGTATAGAGAAAAATTAACTCTGAAATTGTCAGTACACAGTCCTGTTCTCCTCGAGCACCTACTGCATGTTACTCTGTTCAAAGCAATATAGTTTCCTGTCTTATGCAACCTGCAGGGCAATGCCTCATCCCTCCTCATGGAAACAGAGCCCTGTGACAGACAGACCACCACCAAATTTGCCTCACTCATCACCCGGGATACAGGAACAGTTTGCCCACAGGCTGTGGAGTCTCCTTCCCTGGAGGTATTAATAACCCGTCTGGACACAATCCTGCTCCAGGGACTCTGGAGCCGGGAGGCTGTTCAAGATGACCTCCAGTAGTCCCCTCCAGCCCCAGACATTCTGGGGTATCAGCCTTCCCAGTCCTTTCCTCGTTATCTCACCCACCCCCTACAGATGAGCGTTTCCCGACCTTCAGCCTGTCCACCTTGTCCCGCTCCTCTTTCCTCTGCACGAACGCCGTCACCCAGTCCGGTTCCCCGGCCGTGTCGGTGCTTCCCGGGTGTCCCGGCTCGGCCGGGCTCAGCCCCTCCAGGAGCCGCGCCTCCTCCTGCCGCTTCCTCTCCTCCAAGTCCCGGAGCCACGAGAGGGCCCCGCAGATGAGGCTCAGGGATTTTCCCTGCCGTGGGAAGCCAAGAGGGTGAGGGGGCGCTGCTGTCACAGACCACCACCCCCCTCCAGCCGTGCCCAGCCCCGGCCGCGGCCCCGCCGCCTCACCGTGCCCGTGGGGCTCTCGAAGATGCCGACCCGGCCGGCCTCCAGCGCGCCGTACAGCGCCTCCATGAACTGCTCCTGGATGCGGTACGGCGTGTAGGGGAATGGGAACCGGCCGCACGCAGGGCCCGGAGCCGCCACCGGCACCACTCCGCTCTCCATCCCGCCCCGTTCGAACCGGGCACCGGGATCGCCCCCGCCCCCTCCCGTGACGTGGCGGGAGGACCCGGGG
>VYXB01007853.1:402388-516991 GCA_013397135.1 Pachyramphus minor | reverse complement strand
CGGGGCGAGGGGCGGCGCGCTGGGCTCCGCTGGCTCGGTGGTGTTTAACCCGTGCGAGCGCCGGGCGATGGGGAGCGGGTCCGGGGCCGCGCTGCCCCGAGCCGTGCGCAGGGCCGCGCCCGGGGGAGGTGCCCGCTCGGCGGAGGGGGAGCGGAATCCCGCCCCCGGGGGCTGCGGGGTCCGGCGCGGTCGGCGGGGTTGCTGCCGCCCACCCTGCTCGGCGGTGCTGGGAAGGAGGTGGCTGGGCACGGGTTTGCGTCCTGGTGGGTACCGGGGCTCTGCAGAGGCGGGAGCATCTTTGGCCCCCGTGCGGGAGGAGCCCCGGTCACAGCTCGTACTTGCCCTGACACACGGTAGTCAACAACCAGACACAGTTCTCAAGGAACCACGCAGCCTGGGTTTCCAGTGCTCCTTGCTCTCGATTCCCAGCTCTGGCTGTGTTTTACCGAGCCTGCAGGCCCAGGCGGGTAGGGAAGCACCGCTACTGGAGCCTAGAGCTGCTTTCGGCGGGTGACAGGATAGTGTTTTCTTCCCTGGGAAGGCTTACTTGCAGCCTGCCCTCCACTTCCCTCCCACTACGGTTCCTCAAGGTTTTCTGAGACTCGTCGCCACTGCAGCTTCTGGTGTGCAGATACAGCACAATATATCCCAGGACATACACATGTACAGCTTATGCCACAGGAAAGGATCTATCCATCCACCGCAGGCAAAATTTACCCGTTGCAGTACAGCCTGCAAGTGCCGCTGGTGCACAGGCGTTCAGAGAGTCACTTTTTCACCAGAGGAATGCAGGAATGGCTGTTCCCTTTGACTCAGGTACAGCAGTAAGTAAGGGGCTGAAGAATGTGGCAATCAGTTTCTGGCAACGACTGAAATATTTTTGCTGGGCTTTTGAGAAAAATGTTGGGAAAGTGTTGTTCACCAAGCCCTCCACACGTGCAGCTGAGGAAAAATGTTACCATTTTTCAGGGAGCAACTGACTTCTCAGTTCATCCACTCCTGCAAAAGTCTTTAATCTTGGGAGATAGAAAAGCACTAATCAGACCAGCAAAGGAAGACAATGGCATGCCCCTTAGGTGATTTCAAGAAAATTAACATTTACATTCAGAAACTTGGTAAACCTGAGTCATTTCCTTATTTCTAATTGCCCTCAGCAACACAAAATAGGATTCTTGTCTCCACCTTAGTAAGAACCCAGCTGTCTTCCTTTCCTACTTATGGATAACAACATCTCCAGAGAAAGAGAGAGTGGGGTTATTCCTAAACACAAAGTTTGGACTGATCAGTTGCTGATCCCAAAGGAATTAGCAAATCTAGACTTTGCAGCCTTCCTTTTTCAAAGGGGAGGACTTTGCACAGATCACAAATTCTTTCTCATGAGCACTGCCCCATCTCCCTCCTCCTTTCTTTAGAAGAAGATGCTCTCTCTTGTAGGACAGGCAAGTAAGATTAATACCACTGGTAGCAAAAAACAAACCACTTGTGCAAAAATCCCATTATCAGAGGATGGGTCCAAACAGCGAGAGGTGGAGGAATGAAGGGGAGTCAGGTCGTTTCCTATAGGCAGCCAGAGTGAGGTCTCCCCTGCCTTTGATTTTAGACAGTGCTGCACAGCTCTGATAACAAACTCGAAGGGATGTGGGAAAAATCTTTTCAACAACACTATGTTTCAAAAGCAAATTATGAAAGAGCCAAATTGTCACTTATTACTTGGCCCTAGTCAGTATTCCACAGTAAAAGCACCAGTATTATCAGTGTCTGCCACGTGATTTATGAGCCCAAGCCCAGTTATCACCTATGGCCTCTACTGCAATCTTGCACTCTGCAGGTTGTTTTCTGCCTCCTGAGAGCACACCTTAGTGAGTTTCCAGTGGCTGACTGGAAACCTGACTGCCTGGCTTCTGGAGTAGAACTATCAGCTGAATTTTTTGAAGTACTACTGGGGTATTAACTGAATGTCTTTGACTAGTTTAGTCACCAGTCAGAAAACCTCCATTTTTAAATAAAGTAAAGACCTGATGGTCCTGCCTCTTACTGTTTACCTGTTGCCCAAGTGCACATCTGAACCTAGTTTCAAACTAAATCAGTTGCACCATTTTTTGGCAGCTGTATCTTCAGCAGCAGCACAGCATATTGTGTCACTTCCACAGAAACTATCCATATGACATGAACAACACTGCAGGCATTCACGAAAGCAGAAATTGTGAAAATCCAGGTCATTCCACTCACTCACCCCATGAAATCCCATCTCTTTGCCCACAGATGCTGCTACCTACAAATGAATGTTAAGACCCACAGAACTCACGCCACAATAAAGAAATCTCATCACCTCTTTGATGTGGTTGTGGACGCAGAGGATGCTTCCACACCTTTTCAACACAATTTCCAGCAGCAGTCCCAGCAGTCACTTAACTGCAGCCCCCACCAGAGTGCAGCCCAACAAGGCAGGTTTCATGATATCTTTAGCAATTTTCTGCTGCTCCATTTCCTGTACAGGTAGCATCTTGTTGCACCAGGCAGAGATTTTCTTCACTGGGGGCTCAAGAACAGCTACCATTGCACTTTCTCCATGTGCCATTTATAGAACATTAAGCTTCTGTAGAGGTTTAATTATCTCTGTTCTCTGTAACTCCTTCCTCAGCACTGTGAGACACCTGTGGCCAAAAGAAGCAGAGTTCACCATCAGACAACAAAAAATGGCTTTTCTGAGATGCACTCCCTCTTATGCCCACTATCTTTATCACAAATCAAGTCTTACAGTATTTCCTCTGTAACTGAGGGCAAGGGCTATTAGTTCCAGATGAAAGTGTATCACACATCAACCTTCACTGATTTTCTGTCTGCCTGAAGGTTAATAGCAGCAGCAACTGTATTACACTATGTAGTAATGAAAAAAAGAAAAAAAGGAAACATTAGACATTTCAATTTAAACAAAAAGGAAACTGGAATCGATGAAAAAGGTTAACAAGCTTTGCTTTGCTGCTTCGTGACTGTACAAAAATGTCCAGGTCAGTCTCATCAGACTGCATTTCACAGTCTTGCAATACAAGTCCTCACCCTCATTTTCTTTTTAATCTCAATGTTAATAGAGTCACTATTTTCTATTTTCAGTGGTAGTTGTGTCCTTGGCAGTATCATACATCTCAAGAGCATATTCCTTCAGTTAAGAACTCAGTCCTTAAAAAAAAATCTGCTTTGTTAATTTGAGGTGAAAAAGCCCAGCCCACTATGTATTAAAAAAGAATACCTTAAATAATTCTGAAAACTCAAACATGAAGTCAGAATCAAGAACTCCCAATTCAGTGAGTCCAATTTTTTTTTTTTTTGCCAGTATTCTGAAACAACTATTTAAGTTTTCAAAAGCTGACTGAAGTTGAGTCAGTTATTTCAGTTCCCTCTGAAATGAACAATTTTATGGCTAAAGTTGGCTACAGCTGGCTGGAGATCTTAATTACTTATTTTCCCATTAGGCAAACCTTTCAAAACAAACAAGAGCTGACTTTGTAATTACAGGTATGTTACTTGAGGGGTTTTCAGAAAATCGAGAAGGAGCAACAAGAAATTGATTTATGTGCAGGTAACTTTCAAAGACAACAAAGTATCAAAACATTCTGAAATACTGAATAAAAAGTCTCCAGAGGACCTTACTCTGTTCCCAGGGCAATGTTTTGAGAACTGGGAGAAAGTTTGGGTTATTTTTCCATAATCTTAAAATAATCCAGCTTGCTTTTCCCAACTTCCATTTGTGGTCCTGAGGAGTCTTATTACGTTCCCAAGTAACAGAAAAGTAAACCTCTGATTTCTCTATGCAACATTCATATTCTGCTGCTCAGTGACCTCGGACCCTGGTTATACAGGTACCTGCAGCCAGTTTCCTCCTGGATGCAATACCTACGTGCACGGCTCTGAAATCAGGGAGGGAGGTGGGAGAAGGTGGTGCTGAAAGGCAGCCTGTCTACATGAAAGCAGTGAACCCAGAGCCCCGCGTTTTGTATTCACGTGTAACTGCAGCCTGCAAAATTACTTCTGTCTTCTTTCATTTCAAGACAAAGGTGAAAAGGTGCGAGTCTCAAACACAAGTGTCTGCCTCGCCAAGCACGTTGCCTGTTGCAAGCCATCAGTAAGCTGTTTGTGGGAGGAATATGACACTCACTGGTGCATGCTATAAGTCTTCTACAGGTATTATAGAAGAGTATTAAGTAAAAGAGGGCAGTAGGGAAGACAGAAAAAACCCCCTTTCTTTTGGAGTATTCACTTCTGTGAGGTGCAGCTGTCCTAGAGTAGCTTACAAACAACTGACAAGTGGGCAGGACTGAGATCCTGAAGGCCCACATGGAGTATCTTCAGTATTGCAGCATCACCACTCCAAAGCTAAGGGAAGAGAAGCCAGAAGATGGAAGGGGAGGTTGGACACCTCATTTATCCCCATATTGTTCCAGTACAACACAGTGGCCACAGAGTTCATCTCAGCACTCTCAAATAAAGGCACCCTTTGAGTGTTATTTCCCTGGAGTACAGTCTGGTACAAGAAGACATAGTTTCATTTCTTTGTAGAGGTTCTCCAAAGTGAAATAAGATGCTGAAGTTTCAGTAGGTTCAATAAACACTCAGTTTTAATTTTTCTGACAATGAGAATACCCATCAAATTCCTGCTGCCCCCCATCCAGAAAGAGTCATCCTTTCTTTCTTGAGCACCACCTCTGCATGAGGAACACAAAACAGTTGCTATAAACAAAACCACCATTCAGTCACAGCCAAAGATGGAAAAACAAAATCAGGCTACACTTAAATGTATTTCAAGTATTGCAGTGAGCAGACTGTTTACTAAGGCTTTTTTACAGTGACACTTTGCCACAGAAGCCAAAACATTGGTCCTTTTTATTTTACCAACGTGACATACTGTGCTGCACACAACCCAACCAAATTCCTACCTGCTCCTTTCAGAACTTGCCCACTCACCATGTTTGATTGTTTCAGCACCTCCCCAGCAGTGACTTGTCCTTGTGGGAGAGCTACATGGTCCTTTGAGCTTCATGGGCAAACCTGGAAAGTGGTGGAAATCCTGGAAGTGGGAACAGCCAGGGAAGAAAAGAGGAGCCAGAGGTAGTGAACCAGGTGATGGCTGTGGCCATGGGGTGTCGTTGGGTGTGACTGAAGGATTTGCAAGACAAACACCCCCCTCTTCTGGGCAGGAGAGATCAGTGTGACTTTCCCTATAACAGAGAGTGGGAGCACCAGAGGGCACCCAGTGTTCCTAAACCAGTGACTCTCAAAGGTCTGGGGCATTTATTATAGTCAGTCACAATTCCACTGGGACAGACACCTGGGAGCTGTTGTGCTCCACCTGGTAGGGTGGGAGCTCTGGTGTGACAGTGCTTGTGCCAGCTGCAGAGCACATTTAGGCATTAGATGCACATTAGATGCATCTGTGACTGTAACACAAATGTAAAGTTACAGGCTGCAAACACTTGCAAAGTTGCTTTTAGCTGCCCTTAAAGCTTTGAATTCCAACTTAAACCCCCCACCTCCCTCCAAAAAAACCCCAAGCCCACCAAACAAAACTAACAAACAAAAAACCCACCAAACCAAAACCAACCAACCAAAACCAAGCAGAACCCAACCAAACAAAAACCCCCACCCTCTGGGTCTCTCTGCTCCAGTTTGTCTCCAGTCTGATCCTCTCAGGCCAGTTCTCACTGATCTTCTTGATAAGAGCATATATTACCAATCCTTTCTTCCTGCTCCCTCCCCCACCCCCGATACGGTTCTTATAAAAAAATAGCACTACCTTCTCTAAAAGCATGCAAAATGTCTTTCAGGAGTTCTTACGTATCTCTGCTTGACTTCAGTGAAGTCTTTTCAGATGCTACTTCCTCAGGCTTCATCTCCATATTCTCCTTGTCTTCCCAAAGCCTGTCCTTCAGGCATTTGTACTCTGAAGGAGAATGAAGCAATATCCTTGTGAGACAGAGACCACAAAATCTTGTTTGTGTATGCAGGCTGCATCTTCCTTGTACTTTNGTGTAACTGCAGCCTGCAAAATTACTTCTGTCTTCTTTCATTTCAAGACAAAGGTGAAAAGGTGCGAGTCTCAAACACAAGTGTCTGCCTCGCCAAGCACGTTGCCTGTTGCAAGCCATCAGTAAGCTGTTTGTGGGAGGAATATGACACTCACTGGTGCATGCTATAAGTCTTCTACAGGTATTATAGAAGAGTATTAAGTAAAAGAGGGCAGTAGGGAAGACAGAAAAAAACCCCTTTCTTTTGGAGTATTCACTTCTGTGAGGTGTAGCTGTCCTAGAATAGCTTACAAACAACTGACAAGTGGGCAGGACTGAGATCCTGAAGGCCCACATGGAGTATCTTCAGTATTGCAGCATCACCACTCCAAAGCTAAGGGAAGAGAAGCCAGAAGATGGAAGGGGAGGTTGGACACCTCATTTATCCCCATATTGTTCCAGTACAACACAGTGGCCACAGAGTTCATCTCAGCACTCTCAAATAAAGGCACCCTTTGAGTGTTATTTCCCTGGAGTACAGTCTGGTACAAGAAGACATAGTTTCATTTCTTTGTAGAGGTTCTCCAAAGTGAAATAAGATGCTGAAGTTTCAGTAGGTTCAATAAACACTCAGTTTTAATTTTTCTGACAATGAGAATACCCATCAAATTCCTGCTGCCCCCCATCCAGAAAGAGTCATCCTTTCTTTCTTGAGCACCACCTCTGCATGAGGAACACAAAACAGTTGCTATAAACAAAACCACCATTCAGTCACAGCCAAAGATGGAAAAACAAAATCAGGCTACACTTAAATGTATTTCAAGTATTGCAGTGAGCAGACTGTTTACTAAGGCTTTTTTACAGTGACACTTTGCCACAGAAGCCAAAACATTGGTCCTTTTATTTTACCAACGTGACATACTGTGCTGCACACAACCCAACCAAATTCCTACCTGCTCCTTTCAGAACTTGCCCACTCACCATGTTTGATTGTTTCAGCATCTCCCCAGCAGTGACTTGTCCTTGTGGGAGAGCTACATCAGTCCTTGAGCTTCATGGGCAAACCTGGAAAGTGGTGGAAATCCTGGAAGTGGGAACAGCCAGGGAAGAAAAGAGGAGCCAGAGGTAGTGAACCAGGTGATGGCTGTGGCCATGGGGTGTCGTTAGGGGTGACTGAAGGATTTGCAAGACAAACACCCCCCTCTTCCGGGCAGGAGAGATCAGTGGGACTCTCCCTATAACAGGCAGTGGGAGCACCAGAGGGCACCCAGTGTTCCTAAACCAGTGACTCTTAAAGGTCTGGGGCATTCATTATAGTCAGTCACACTTCCACTGGGACAGACACCGGGGAGCTGTTGTGCCTCCACCTGGTAGGGCGGGAGCTCTGGTGTGACAGTGCTTGTGCCAGCTGCAGAGCACATTTAGGCATTAGATGCACATTAGATGCATCTGTGACTGTAACACAAATGTAAAGTTACAGGCTGCAAACACTTGCAAAGTTGCTTTTAGCTGCCCTTAAAGCTTTGAATTCCAACTTAAACCCCCCACCTCCCTCCAAAAAAACCCCAAGCCCACCAAACAAAACTAACAAACAAAAAACCCACCAAACCAAAACCAACCAACCAAAAACAAACAGAACCCAACCAAACAAAAAACCCCACCCTCTGGGTCTCTCTGCTCCAGTTTGTCTCCAGTCTGATCCTCTCAGGCCAGTTCTCACTGATCTTCTTGATAAGAGCATATATTACCAATCCTTTCTTCCTGCTCCCTCCCCCACCCCCGATACGGTTCTTATAAAAAAATAGCACTACCTTCTCTAAAAGCATGCAAAATGTCTTTCAGGAGTTCTTACGTATCTCTGCTTGACTTCAGTGAAGTCTTTTCAGATGCTACTTCCTCAGGCTTCATCTCCATATTCTCCTTGTCTTCCCAAAGCCTGTCCTTCAGGCATTTGTACTCTGAAGGAGAATGAAGCAATATCCTTGTGAGACAGAGACCACAAAATCTTGTTTGTGTATGCAGGCTGCATCTTCCTTGTACTTTAGTGTCCCTGTTCCCCATGAAATAGTATGACCCTTGCATATTTTCAGTGGTATTTATAAGCACTCAGATTAGTTCTGTACTAGTAAGTCTGGTTCTCAATCACCTCTTAAAATAAAGGGAGACTGACTGTGTTTTAAAGGCAGTCTCTCAAGCTCAGAAGAAGAATCTATTTCAGATCTGGTAGCTTTAAAAAAAAAAGTCTAAGTAATCCTAATTCCATTTTTCAGTAGACCTTTCAATACAGGATATCTGGGAGCGGATGTTACACTGTGGAATTTCTCCGGCAGCCCTTGAAAATGGCTGAAAATTGTGTTCTTTGAAGCACAGCTCATTACTCAGCCCCCTTCTGTGGTTCTGTGCCTGGCAAATGCAGATATGAAGGGCGTTACGAGATGCTCTAATGCTGGATTCCCTATAGCACAACCACAGGGAAATGCAAACAATGAGCCAACACTGCCATGTAGTCTCTGGCAGAAAAGCAAAGTATAAATATATCTACACTTCAGACTATGGCTGTAGTGTCTCCTGATCTACCAGCATGAGTCCTATTGTTTTCTAAGTGGGTGTTTTGAAGAAATAGCTTGTTTTCAACAATTTTCTTTATCTCTTGGTTTTTCTGGGGCTCCTACATGTACATAGCTTATGCCTACCATTTACATTTTTCTATACCCATATGAGCCTGCTGAATTCTCCAAAGAATATCAGATTTCAATGCACTTTGCACTGCTCTTCTGTTACCTCTAACGACCAGGCCATTCTTTAAAGCAACCTCCAGTTTGAATTGGTAATGTGAGCTTGCTATGTAATTACCTGACTCCTTTACAGTGACAGCACTAATGCTTTTTTATAATCTCTCATCTTTTACTGTGCCTCTGCAAATTTATTCCACATTTGTGAGAGCAACCTATTCCCTCTTCTCATATTTATGTGCATTGTATTTCTGGGTTCTTTTATCTTATATAAGTCGTGTTTTCAAACCTAATATCGGCCCTTTGTTTCCAGCAGCTATAATAAACTAAATATACAACACAGAGTGTAAAACCAGAGCAAGTATATATCTCTGTGCCCAGCTTGCTTAGACCTGCTCTCATTGCTCCTCTGAAAGATGCAATGTCTTCCTCTTTGCAGCCCTTTCGCTCTCTTCGACCCCAACACTGGCAGGAAATGAAGGCCCTTCAAAACTCCCTCCTCTGCCCCTCTTTTTTTGGTGAAAACACAATTCTCCCTTTTCTGAAGGCTGGGATTCTTGTGTAAAATCACAGGCTTTTAGACACAGAGGGCTGAAGGGAAACCTAAGGTCTCACTAGAAAAAAGGAATCCTAACAGATAGAAGCACTGCTTCTCCATCCCACTCCACCAGCTCTTGTAGTGCCATCATTTCCTTCAGTCAGATCCCCCTGCAGCACGTTACTTTACACAGGGAAAGCTGGTCCCCTTGGAGACTTACCATAACTCCAGAGACAGAAGAAGACCAATGTGGGAACATGCAGGGAGGTGAAGGGGCCAGATCCAGACACAAGCCAGACTGCTGATTTTGGAGACAAACAACAGTTATGGATATAGGTTTATAAGCCCACATTAAGGTTGTGACACTCATGCTTAATTATTCCAATGCAGTAACACACATGTTAGGTGCCTGTGACTCAATTCTATAAAGCAGCAGCAGGAATGCCATGGAGGTCACCAGTGTCTGAGAGAGGTTCAGTCCTTGGCTTGTGCTGATGGAGAATGCATTTTCCTGAAGACAGAAGTCACAGATGCCCATGTGGACCACTTCCAACATCTAAGGCATGTCGCAGTGTTATAGGAAGGTCTGTTGAAGAGGCATGTAAAAAACCTTGACTTTTGGACCATTTCTGGTTCCTGCCCCCTGTCTAATCAGACAGAGTCCAAGCTAACACTGAGCCATACCCACCCCTTGGGTAGGGAGTCAGTATCTCAAGCACTGGTTCTTTACCTCAAAGAAACAATAATTCTCATTTATCGATGCAATAGTTGACATTAATATAATTATTTGAAACATAGATATTATTACAGCTGGGTGCAAGATTAAACTTAATGTCCTAGCTGTTACAAGGACTATCCTAGAAGCATTTCACATCAAGAATTCTGTGGATGATATTTAAGATTGCACATGATATTCTAAATCTGAACTCGTACCAGCTTGAATGGTTGGGCTAACACTTACACTCTTAAAATATTTAATTGTGCCATATAATTCTTGGTGAGACATTAATTATTTCACTCACTTGGAACTAGTCCAGAAGGCTAAGANTAAAATATTTAATTGTGCCATATACAGCTTGGAACTAGTCCAGAAGTCTAAGGAGTTCAAAGGTATATTGGGTAATAGAACCTCTGTAAATTCCCAAGGAGAAAGTGGAATCTATAGTTTTATTTTCTCATTAACATGTTAGATATGCCTTACATATAGCATCAAATCTGGGCTGAAGAGAGAACTATAAATGCCCTGAGCACATCACTAAGTGTGCAAAGGTCACTGTATGGTTGTAAAAATGTGGTTGAAATTTGTCCAGTAACTTGGTGCCTGTGATACAGCCATTCATGGGGAATCTCTCTACAGTCCCCAAACTGGTATATTCAGTAAATCCCATCTATGTATTTAAAACCACTGCCACAGTTTCATGTCCAGATATTGCAAGTGTGCAGCCAGATTGTCCTTTTCCATGCCAGCATCAGGTATGAAATCCATCTCTTTTCCTTCAGGTTGGTATCTGTGACTTAATTTGACCCACAAGTTCTGCTTGCACTCCACTCCCAGAATTGTCCCCAGTGCTGAGTTTCTAGGGTGAACTATCACCCTGATAGTTAGCAATCCTGATTCAAAGTTTTTTCCAAGGTCTAGGGCACACATCATCTAGTTTTCCACAGCAGTTTCTAATCTTAAAACACTCTCCAGTCAGAGTGACACACTAACTGAAGCAAAAAAATATCATTGCATGAGTGCAGTGTTCGCGATGCTTATTTGTATATACCAGAGCATTCTCATTTTCTTTTCATGGTTATTCAATGGCCTATCTTCAGTGGTTTACTGCCTGCTGGGTAATAGCTCCTTTCTAATCAATTTTAGATTATTTTTCTCCGTATTTACTCCTATCTTCTTTTACAGCCCTTTTAAACCAAAATCAATTTCACTTTTGACTCAAATAGCCCTCCTGGCTGTGCAAGCATAGATTCTTGAACTTCGTTCTTGGAATCTAAATTAGAGCCTGCACCATATTAATCCTGGTCTTAAACAGAGAAGCACACACACACATTCAACTTTTCTGAGATCCTGGCCAAGGAACACTGAAACCATCCACAATTTAGATCATGATTGCTGTGTCTGAACAGGGATCCCAAACAACTCTGGAGCACAGTTTTATGTTACAAGCACCCTAAGTCTGGGTTCACACCCAAGATGTCAAACCCATCCACAGGTGCTGTTCCAGTGCTAACAGCAGCTCTGTACCCAGTTAACATGTGCAGTGCCATGCAAAGCACTGCTGTGTGGCAATATCTTACCATGCTAAAAACACACTTTTACCTACCCTGCCTTTGCATCACACTGAACAAGAGCTACATCCAACTTCCCAGCACTTACTCCATGGAAAGAAAGCAGTGGAAGAACAAGGTCCTTCACAGAATCATAGAATGCTTTGGTTTGGAAGGGACCTTAAAGATCAACTTGTTCTAAACCCCTGCTATGGGCAGGGAGGCCCAGGGCCTGGGGCAGGTTGCTCAGAGCCTTGAACATGGAGCATCCACAACTTCCCTGGGCAATTTCCTGCTGTGCATCTGTAATTAAACTCCTGATTGACCATCATATCCCACCACCTTGCTGACTATCCTCTGCACTCTGCTACAACTACACAGCACACTGGATGTCTCCAGGGGTACAGGTTTCTTTGCCCTGTGACTGCAGGTGGCAGGACTCACCCTACTGCCCCTGCATCCCCAAAGCAATATGGATCACCTGGAGCACACCAAAAACCAGTGAGTCTCAGGAGGGAGGAGAGGACACAAGACCTATTGGAGAACAGAGCAAGAGAAGGGGTGAATGCATACATGGTGAGTGCTGCTGAACAGAAGAGATATTTACTTGGAAAGCGTGGAGCAATCCCAAAGCTGCCGTGCTCTGTTGCCTGGTGCCCTCTGGTGATGTCATGGAGCTGTGTGCTCTCTCAGGAGATGTCTTCTACAAAGATATCAAGTCCAACACTCCTCACAGCAACACCAAACATGAAGATGAGACACAGGAGAGATGAACAAAACAAAACACAGGCCATGGGAGGGACTCAGCATGAGGACATGTGCATGCCCACAGTGCTGCAGAAGTGAGGGAGTCTGAGGAACTGGAGCTGAGGTCTTCTCCTTGAGCAAAGGAGAAGATCTGTGACAGCTCACAGACCATGGTTGTGGGGAAAAGCAGGCCAAGAGACTATAGTAAGGAAATATAGCCGGCAGAAGAGCACATGTGGTATCTTCACAGGAGCTCTGCAGTCCAGCATCATTATCCTTTCTTCTCTCCTGAGTCCTCCCTCTCCTCCCAGTGAGGAGAAGGGACCATAACCAGCCCATTTGCAGCAGTTATGTCTTACACACACAACCACTGCTGCATTGCAAAGAGGCTCCTGTTATTCACTGAAAGGATCCACTCCTCCTCCTGGAGGCACCATTAGAGAAGGGGTTGTGGGTGCCCAATGCTCCCACAAAGTGGGAAAAATTTTGTGCCAGCAAGAAAACTCTAATTTATCTCTAAAAAACACAACAGAAACATTATTAAAGACTAAGTCATACCCAAGGTGGCACTTCCCAAACATAATCTGTCTCAACTCTTGACCTCTTATACTTATGGCTCTCTCAGTACAAGGTAGTAGATACACACTCATCCAGTCTCTAATTTACCCAGTGGCATAGTGAAGTATGACATTTGAGTGAGTTGCATTCCCATAGAAAAGCAGTGCCTTTTTAGAGGGTGCAAGTCTTTAGATGAAGTGGGAGAAAAACCTAAAAACCTGAGTTGTAGATCCTAACGATTAGGAGCTCCTGGATGTCTCAGTGCTGAAGCTAGTTCCAAATGAAAGCCACTTTCTTCTCTGCAGTAGGGAAGTTAAAAGAAATAACCAGCAGGTGAGCAAAAACAACACTGTTTTAATGAAAAATGGAAGAGAGAATCTAGACACCAAAGCCAACGCAGGGAGAAATACGGCAGATTTCAGATAAATGGTGGAGGGAGAGAGAGGGAAGAAAGCCAAATCCTCAGAGGTCTGAAAAAAGTAGTAGCAGAAATATTCTTTATGTGCATGCAAGTAAATCCTGTTCTTTTCCTCCATCAGCAATTTATTGTAACAAATTAAGGGAAGTGGCTGATAACATTTAAAAGTGCAGATACTTGATATCCCCAGTTCTTTGTCCTGGCCAGGCATAAAGCCTAGGAAAGATAGTCGGGTCTTCACATGTGTCCTCTCCCCTGCTTCTTTCCTCACCTCTCACGGGCAATGTGCTTTGTCCTAAGATAAGATCACCAGGTGGGTTTGGCAGGAGGAACTGTCTGGATGCTTGCATAATTAATGCATTCCAGAGGGCGGAGAGCAGAGATGTTTTTGGGATCGGCTTTGGTGCACATCTCCCTGCTTAATGTTGTAAAACGCTGCTGGAGACGGGGCAAACTCGCCTCCCCCGGTTACAGGCAGCTTCTGGGTGCAGTGCACTAGTATGGGCGGGGGAAGATGCTGCAAAAATAGTGTGGGTGGGTGTGAATCCTCTAAACTTACCCTGAGAGCAGCGGAGCTTAAGAAAAACCCTGTCATCCGTTCAAACGAGGGGCAGCGTGTGAGCCCCCAGCTGGCTCAGCCGATGGGGACCCTGGGGTGTCGATCTTTTAAACACACACCTCCTCTCAACTTCTTTTTGCTTCTTCTGTCTTTATGTGATCTCCTTCAGTCTTCTCACCATCTCACTCCAGATCTCATTCCAGTTAGTTTGGACACGCCCCTTAACATTACTAAATCAGGATAATTTCATTTTACTACTCAAGTTTTATAGTTTTTTTTTTCGTTTTCATCATGAAAGTTTACAAATAATCTGTGAGAAGAATGCTTTGCAGAAGAGAAAACCATAAGAAAAACTATTTTCTTAGAAGTATGATGCAGTAATAAATTTGAGTGTATAAAACTGGAGAGATCATCTCTCTAAGGAGCTGTTCTGTGCTTGTTTAGACATTAGTTTTGAGGCAGGCAGCAGTTTTTCATTAAAAAAGAAGTATGATGTGGGGAGATAAGCCCAGGTTAATGCTGCTTAGGTGAGTGCCTGTTTGTTTAAGCATCTTCTCATGTTATGGTTCTTTGGAGAAGAGTCTATTAAGAACAACTGTTTGAGTGTAGTGCCAGTGTGAGGCTAAATAAAAATAAAAATAAAAAAAGGAAATTAAAGAGAGGAAAATTGTGGAGATGCAGGAGGAAAAATCCCCAGAGGAGTATTTTACATAGGAAAACAGCAAAAAAAAATGCAGAAAATGGGTAGAAGAGGGAAAAATGGAGATCTGCTTCCCAGGATGAGAAGGGAGGTATCCAGCGTCTTTATGAGGCCCCTTCTTCACCATCAAATGTCTTGGAGAGTGGGGAGGTTCCTGGTGACTGGAAAGAGTATCACACTCCTCACCAATACAGGCAGGAAGAATGATGCAGGGACAGACAGATCAGTCAGGCAACCTCTGTCCCTGGGGAGGTTGCAAAGCAAATCCCAGCAAATGAATAACAGGGTGATTAGAAACAGCCAGCATGGACTTACCACAGCCTGGCCATGTCTGTGACTGCTGGTGACAATGCAGTGATTGACTTCTTTGGATGCAGAGTGTGGTTGATGCTGTTTCCTTGTCTGTAGTAAAGCTTTAAACGTGGCCCTCTACAGCAGCCTTACAGCAAAAAACCAGTGAGATGTATCCTGCCTTGATAATCACACCTGTCCCCATTAACATCTCCCTACCAGAGTCCATGCAGCTGGCACTCTTGTTTTGTACTTCAAAGGTAATAACCCTCAGAAGGTCTTGATTTCTTGGGTGGAGCTAGGTTTCTGTTCCTGTGCCTGGCAGATTTTTGGCCTCTGAGTTGCTGAGAGCCGAGTGTTGACCCTCATGCTCCCACGTGTGTCGTATGCAGCTGAGTGCTGTTCTTGCCCAGATGAGAAGAGCTGTGGATAGCTAGAGAGTAAAATACTATTGTAAAATACTGGGCCTCCACACATGGTTAATAAATCATGTTTTATAGGGTGATTTTTCTGTGTATCTGAAAAGCACCATATATTTATAACAGCAGCGGTTCTGGGAAAGGTTAAATGTGTCACTGCTAAAGAAAACGCATTACAAAGCTGATATTGCTGGAAGGACAAGTGCTTTTTTTTTGCAAGAAACCGTAAGGTCTTGAAAAATGACAGGCAGGAGCAGGGCTTTCACAGTTTTGTCCCTAGATGGCACAAATAAATTTGAAGAGGAACAGAAATACTGTTTCAGATACAGACGTACAGCAGTGGGCTGGGTTGGCCAGTTCTTAGACCATCACAGCAGAGTAGCAGTTCTGTCTACCTATTCCTAATCTTCCTTAAGCTGAGCTCTTCATATAAATGCAAAGATGGAAGACTGAGATGCCACTACTTAGGCAGGCCCATTTTTTTTGCAAGTCTCAGAATTTTGGTGCCATTAGGATTAAAAGCATTATAAACGAATCCTCAAACAAAATGCTCAAGCACCTCATTCAGCCCTTTGCTACTAATAACTAAGTCAAAGCTAATGCTGTAAAGCAATTTAACAGCACTTGAAAATGCACTATGCAGAGGTATTTTGCAGCCCATAGTACTTCTCACTACATAGATGTGTTGGCAGTGTTCATGTACCAGAGCTAACTGCAGCTCTCACAGAAGAGTATGCAGCAGTTTTGAGGGTCCAACTACCTCATACTCCCAGAAGATTTGGGAAACTATTTAGGGGAAGTTGGGTGTTTTGGTTGGATTGGTTGGGTTTTTTAAGAAAAAGAGGTTCTCTTTCTTTTTAAGAAAAGGGACCATGTGAAAGCTTATAAATCCAAAGCAACTACTGAGTAAGTTTATGGACAACTGTTCACTAATACTACACACCACACCCTCACCAATAAACAATGCATGAGGAGAAGGCTGAGGTACTCACATGAGGTACTCAACAACTTTTTTGCCTGTCTTCAGGCAAACCTCTTGAGTGAATGGCCAGCAGGATGGGGGCTGGGGGAGCAAAGAGTTTTTACCCTGAAGTACAAATCAGTCATGCCAAACAGCATGTTTGCTTGACTGAAGGAGCTGTACCTCTCTAAACAGAAAGGGTAGAAGGCAGTGGTTATTGCTGAGCTGATTGGAATGACTTCCTAAATTCCATACATGCAAGGCTATTTCCTATGGCTGCAACACTCAGACACAATGCTTTCCAGAAACAGGGAGGTTTCCATCGCTTTTCCCAGCAAAATTTAGTATTCCAGACTTTGCACCTTGATATTCCAACAAAATGCCAAATCTGCTTTTCCACTACAATTCATTACACCCTTGGATCTCTTGGGAAGTAAGTAATGGAAGCACACCAGCCCTACAACTGGAAAACACAATATTTCAAATTCTCCTTTATGAGTAAGAAATAGTCATGGCTTTTGTTTAGTCCTCCAGAGATTATTTCCCCAGTGTTTAACGTGGCAATCCATAACTTCTGAGCTCATCACCTGATGGATGATGTGCTTGGCAAGAAACAAACCTGAAAGCTTCGGATAGAACTTGGGTATTTTTCATCACATGTCATCCCATAGACACCATTGCTTCTCAAAATCCTTTATATTCCTTTTTCTGCAGGAAGTTTCCGAAGGATTCAACTATCTGAAGCCACACAGACACTGCAGGATACTGGTGTTTCAGGGGCCCTCTTCATTGCTGTTACATTACATACTTATCCAGGAGTAAAAGGCCAACAAATTTGTTACCACTACTTATGACTATCCACATTATATTCCTCAGAGTAAACATGCTACTGGCACCACAAAAATTTCAGATCAGAACTGAGATATTTAATTTTTATCTTGGCAAGCTGATGATTGAACTCTGTCCTCATAAACCTCTGCAGAAACTTAAAAAACACCTCAGAGCAACAAGTATTTTGATGGTGAAAATTATGGCAATCCCAAAAAGTTGTGTATCTTGGGTGGGATATTCCTCCTTAGGATGCAAAATGACTTTGGGGACAGCGCTGTTGTCCTGTGAAAAACTGCAGTTTGGGAAGAAGACGAGGTAGAGACCACTAAATGCTTCATTAGAATCACCATATAAAACATTGCCAAAGGTATTGTAGGTTACATCTTCAAAACTGCTTTAGGCAGCAGGGTGAACCCGCAA
Organism: Pachyramphus minor; assembly: GCA_013397135.1. NCBI lineage: Eukaryota > Metazoa > Chordata > Aves > Passeriformes > Tyrannidae > Pachyramphus > Pachyramphus minor. Next base: position 499,550 of record VYXB01007853.1, on the reverse strand, counting down.
GATGGAGGATTTCAAAAAGTCTTGCAAGAAATGCACCTTAACACAATACACAGGATAGTTCTGAGACTCTCAGAAGAAAAGCTGTGAAACATTTAGTCTGCCAGAGATGAAAAACTTGGAAGAAGCTGGGAAGAAAAATGAAGAGTTCTCCTGAGGGTGAAAGAGATGGTTAAAAATGGCCTTTCTCACTGTCAGTCTGAGAAGTGCACTAAATCTAAAGTAGTTCCAAATAGCTCTTGTGCAGACCAGGAGAGAGTTTTTTTAACCCATGCATTGAGGTGACAGTAGTTGAAAAGACAGAAAATTTTAGCTTTGGTCCAGTGTATCTCCCATTATTTCACCAGCTGTTTTAAGAGAATAACTTTTATTACTCATGCATTTTATGAGGGTCTTTTTTTTGTTAGAAGTCTTGTCAAAATCATGTTTGCTTTTAAGATGCTGAAAAGTGTTTTTGAAATGGCTGCTACTAAATTCTCTAAGGCAGAACAGAATATGACTTCCTTTTGTTGGAGTGGTGAGCAACTTTAAGAAGCTCATATTTCTCTTAATGCAGCTGGATGGGCTTTCTTTCAGCAGAAGCAGACTTTAGAAAGTGGTTGTTGCTATATCATCTGATTTTATACTCAGAGATTGCTTTTCAGAAAGTATAAACCAGTAGGCAATCTAGAAGGAAAAGTCCAAAACTCCGGAACGCAAAAGCATTTAACACCAATCCTGGATATTTGCATCTGGATATTAACAACCCCAAAAGCTTCTAGATGGGACAGAATGATGCAGGCTGTGTTCCTGTGAACACTGACTCTTCTGGTCCAAAAGCTGTTTTATCAAGGGAACAGGTATGATACAGATTGCAGAGGTGGAACCATCTAGTAAAGGCTCTGGTGTGCTTCCAAACAGTGTTGTCAATGCGTTGCATGGTGAGATCTCAAGCTCTGAGGAAAACAGAGAGTGAAAGAATTCACCAGGATCTCCCACACCAGCTTGATTAAAAGCTTTTTTGCCCAAATTTTCCTCTCCAATAGGAAGCACTGGTGCTGTTTGTCGCTCAGAAGGCTTCATCACTGTTGCACAGGTCAATAAATGCACCTAATTGCATGTACAGAGACCACCAGGAAACTCATTTTCTTGTCCTAGATGTGCACAGCTTCTGAGAGAGAGGTGTTTTCTTTTTCCCCTCCAGCTGGAGGCCAATCCCCAGCAGTAGACCCCAGAGGTTAATAGTGGGACCTCCTAGCATACTTCTTAACATCTTCATAAATGACCCAGACAAGGAGGCAAAGTGCACCCCTCAGATGGTCCAAAATTGAAAGGAGAAACAACCCCATACACCAGTACAGGGTGGAGAAGGGAAGACTCAGTGGGATCTTATCCATGTGTATAAGTACCTGATAGGAAGGAGTAAAGACAGAGCCAAGCACTTGTCAGTGATGCCCAACAGAAGGATGAGAAGCAACGGGGATAAACTGAAATACAGGAAATTCCAATGAAACGTAAGAAAAACCTGTTTTTCCATGAGAGTAGCAAGACACTGGAATAGGCTGCCCAGAGCTGTGGAGTTTCCATTATTGGAGCTATTCAAAATCTCACTAGAAACAACCTAGTTACCACCTGCTTGAGGTGACCCTGCTCTGGGCAGGAGTTGGACTGGAGACTTCCAGAGGTGCCTTCACCCCGCGGCCATTCTGCAGTTTTGGAGTGATAATGGTCAGCCTGGCTCCAGGCAGCCAGATGCACCAGGCTCTCTCTCAGGGCATTTTCTGTCTAAGGCACTCATGGACATCAGCCTTTTTAGAACATTGCTGTGACAGATGGTAGCCCAGGGCTGAAACCAAAGAAAGCCCCAGAGCAGCACAGAAACCCTGTGTAGGTCTTTAATGCACCTGTTTCAGCTCATTCAATTCTACCTTCAAGATGAGTCAAAGCTGGAAGTTTTGCTGAATTCTGTATTAGGACGTCTCTGAAGAGCAAAAGAAAGTTCTGAATGCGTTATGATCTTATTCTGTCGGCCAGTAGAGGGAGGACAGAGAGAGAAAATGGAAAGTCATTCTTGATTCTCTGAGACCGAATAGCAATTCTCTATCATATTGGCACCAGGACTTCACAGCACCAGAGCCAAACTTGCTCTGTCAGAGCTGTTGTAATAGATAAAGCCACATGAGATTTAGCTATTCTTGTAGGTATTGTAACCACACTGAACAACCTGCTATGTGGCTAATATCAAGGACTGAACCCAGCTGTAATCTGTGTTGGTAGCTGACTTATCACTCTGAAAAAGTTTCCCATACACCTAGAGCAGCATTTGATGCATTAAAGTCTGTGTTTCATTTACACTTTTTTTCCCCCAAAAAGGCTGTAAATTGATCAAACAAGACTGGTCCACTCCAGCCATTCAGAAGGGTGTCCTCTGATACAAAGTGAGGAGAAAGCACTCTCAGGGGTTTACGTCCAGCAGCTACCCCTGAACTGCAACCGGGACTAAAAGGGGACAGGGGACAAGATCAGTCCCCCACCCCAACCTTTCATTGCTTTCAACATCTCATTGCAGAGGGTAAGAGTACTGATCTTTCGCTTTCTGATACCTGGTGAGTGGTTTGCTCGTGTGTAATACTGAAACAAGTTAACCTCACAAAAGATGAGGTTGCAGGACCTGCCCCAGCATGCCACCACTTCTAACCCAGTTGCATCTGTATGTTGCTTTTTCATAGCAGCAGATTCTAAACTATGCATTTAATGCTGAAAATTATTGATGAAGAAATATAGGAAAACAAGCTATAGTTCAATATAAAATCAGATGATCTTTGTCTGTGTTGAATTTCAAATATGGTTGTCCACCTGGCTCTGGCTTGAGTAAGCCCCAAGGTGAACAGGATCCAGGCTGGGCTGCTGCTCCAATGCAGTTTTGTCACTGAACTGTATGAGCTGCACCAGACATCTTCATTTCTCCCTCTTCTTCTGCAGAACTCCATGTTGGCAATTAATAGAATTCTGCTCTCAAAATAGTATTTCCAGGACAGCCTAAACAGTGTCAAGTCCCAAGTGCAATTTTCAGAGCTGAATGTATGGCACATAAAAGCCAGTCAATCAGCCCTCAGTGACACAGAGACTTCTGCATATAATTGCCTCATGAGCAGCCCTTTGGAAAAATCGTGCTCAGGATTGAGCCTGGCTTTTGATTCAGATGCCTGTGAAGCTTCTGCCTGGTATTTGTAACTTGCTATGCACACTTGGTTACTCTACATAACCTTTTCTACAGTGTGAAAAATGTACACCTTGTGGAACTTTTTCAGTAGAAAAATAGGAAAGTAAAACGTGATGGAGATTCTCTCTCCTTGCTTTGTTATTTTAATGTGTCAGAGTCCTCCCAGCTGAATTTCATGGCAAATGAAGAAACCTGTTGTGTACAGTTAAAAACTGCAATACAATCAGGGATAGAGGATATTCTTCTCAAAGATTAATACAAGCCTTAAATGAACACTGAGACATGTCCACGTGGTGGCAGCAGAGGAGGAAAGTGAGGAAATATCTACAGGAAGCCCGAAGATAAAACATTAGTAACCTGCACTGAAGCATTTCTTAGTGAAGTGCACACTTAAAAGCATGCATGTTCAAAATCAGGGCTGGGATCCAATGTGCTGAGCATCTGTGACCACCGTAATCCAGCTGGAAGACTCAATCATCAGCACAATAAACAAACATGTGGTCACCTGGCACACACACACATTCATCTTCTCTCTCTCAAAACTGCTGCAGCTGTCACAAGTCAGGAATAAAGAATAACGAGCTTAATAAAAAGGAGGTGGACAAGAAAAACCCTCAAGCAATTAAATCATGGTTTTCTACTCTGAGAAATATGAGGTATAATCGAGTCTGTTTTATTTTTTCAAAAGTTAGCTCTGCTTTGCCTCTTGCAAGCCAAGTGAGCGTATTCTGCCTTCTGCCTCACCACTCTGAAAGGTTCACATAGCTGGACAAGGCTCCCAGCACTCTCCAGACTCCTAACTGGTACAGAACCATGTCCATTCAGATACAACCCAGTCTGAGCAGATCTCTGGACAGATCTCTGGACAGATCTCCCAGGGAGTTACAAGGGAGGAGCAGGACACAGCACACACTTTTGCTAGATTTCATACTTCTACTTTGGAGGAAAAAGAATGTACTGAATTCCAGCTGAGCTAGAGAAGGGAGCGATAGAGTAAGATTCTCCTTCGACTTTTCACAGGAACTGTGTTTCCTGAGCAAATTCTGTGAGAGAAGAGGGACAATTACTGAGGAATTCAACTCAAACTGCCCCCATTGAAGTGTTTTAATTTCTTGATCACAAAGGAAGAATAGCTCCCTCTCAGCTGATTTCATTACCAGATAGCCCAAGCAACGCTGTGCTCACAGCAGAGTAAGCTCCTCTTTCCAACCCACACAATGTCAGTGATGCCAGCTCCTCAAGAAATGGTATCTGTTGGTGGTACCTTCACACACAACAGAGGAACACAAAGCAACTAATCCTTGTTAGTGTGTGAATGCAATCATTCTGCATCCAAAGAAAATATACACACAGAGAATGTTTCCCCAGGACAAGACAAATGTGGTTCTTCATAAGGATGGGGGCTGGGCACTGGCATTAGTGTTTAGGGTAGCTCTGTATCACGAAAATTCAAAACCCAGTTTAAGCACTGTCTGCAGTTTCCATTCACTAGGATTCCTCTCCACGGTCAGGGGAAAGAAAGGGGGCAAACAGCAGTGGCTAGGGACCTTGAGAAATCTGTCAGGGACTGTCTTCACTGATGACCAACTGCAAGTCTGCAGGACCTAGTTTTACTCTCCAACTTACTGCTAGAACTGAAGAGACCTCACTCACAAATAAAACATCTGTGCCCTCTCCTTCTGGAACCTGCTTTCTTTCTTGCAAGTTTAAACATGGAGTCTGTCATGATTTTAGAGCATGGTGTGCTCCTGCTGTCATGCCTTTACATACAAGTCCCCATCCTCTCCCTATGGCACACATTCCTTATGCCTCTTCTATTCATTGTATCTTGTAGTGTTCCAGGTCTCCTGTCCGCTTCTAAGCACTAAATCTGACATGCAAATGCAAGTTAAATACAGTTTAGGATTCATGCTTGAAACTTTTAATCTGAAAACAGTGGAAAGCAGCACATCACTTGATAGGAGCCTGCCATTACATTTACTGTAGTGAGCAGACATCTACCCATGACACACTGATTTTCCCACACATGAATTCCAAGTGTTTAAATCTGGCACAACCTGGCTGGTCAGAGGAAGCAGCAATGACCCATCTAAACTGCCATGGACCAGACATCCCCTGTACATCAGTGGGGCTGATATAGGGTGATAGCATTTCTGTAAGATACCTTAGACAAGGGAGAGAAAGGACCTGGAGCTTCAGACTGTACTTTGGAACCACACAGGAGAAGCACAAGGCTGGACACAGCTTAGTACAGACAAGTAAATCAGCAACCATATCACTAAATGCTGTGAATTTTAAAAGGCATTTTGAAAGGAAGAGAAGCCAGTTCCTCCCAGCTCTGCTGAAGCCCCAGCTGACTTCTACCTTATATAACCACCTTTTTCAATAGACTGGGTAGAATTTAGTATTTACTAAACCACAGACCAGTTTTCTCTCCAAAATTGCACACTGAAACTATTTATGCTACCCTTGATATGCATGAATTTCAGGACCTGCTAGTCAGCAATAGATTTTTGCTGGGTTTTTTTTTGCAGAAATATGGCATTTAATAGGTCCATTCAGGACTAGCAGCCAAGCAACTGTGAGTTCCTCTTGAGCAGGCAGGCCCAGCTAATTTCAAAATGAATTGCTCTGTGAAGGAAGCATAGCACTTCCCAGATCACAAAAATGGTTTACTGGCCCAAGTCTTATATAAAATAGTCTCTTGGTGAGAAGCTGCACAGTTTTAAAAGGTGTCAGAGAAACCATTAGGTGATAAAAATTCACAGAGCAATTTTGCCAAAGAAAAAGCATAAATAAAAGGTGCATCATTTCTCTCCCAGCCTTTCTCGCAAGTCAGCTGCATTCAAAGAGCTGTGCCACAGCTACAGGCGAGCTAAAGGCAATTAAAAAGCTTTGGCTGCCTTGTGTCAAACCTTCAGCTTGTACTCATGCACTTTAATCAGAAAAGCAGCAATTACATAAACAGTGCCACTAAATTAAGGGAGAGCAGAGAGTACAGCAAGCATAGATCAAATCCTGGATGTGTCTTGAGAGGAAAATAGCAACTGATCCTTATTAGTATGTGAGTGCATTCATCCTGCATCCAAAGAAAATATACATACAAAGAACTGGCCCTTGCAGTAGATGTAGATGCTAGAACAACAGCTTCCAGACAGTTCAGGCTGTTTTGCTTCAAGGATATATGGATCTGCTCTTTTGAGTTTGTAAGGGTTTAGTTATGTCAAAAGTTACAGATTCTGCTTGGAGGCCTCTCAGTCCATGTACAAATGTGACAGGCTACTTAGAGCATGAAAAGGGAGATATCTGAGCCCCAACATTAAGCACAAGCTCTTCTGGGAGAAAAAAGTAATCAAAATTTCACGCCACTCATCTTAATCCAGCACTTGCTAAAATTTTAAAAACCTCTGCTTATAAAATCAGCAGCTTGTAGTTTCTGGTTAAGCTACTTTTAAGCAAAGAGAAAAAAATCCACAAAGTGAGAGCAATGAATCAGGACAACATCTTCATTGCAATTAAGTAGAACATCCCTCTTTGATAGGACAATCAACTTTGTGCAGCAACTGCAAAGAGAAGGACATTTATAGCAGCATCAGGATGTGGTGCATTCCCGGCTACTTGAGAAATTGTAATGAGAAGTCTGTTTGGGATTTCATAGCCCCAGTCCTTGTGCCATAAAAAGCTCACATGCAGTGTTCAGACACATCCAGCTAATGCAAGGCAGAAGCCCTCCTTCTCTCTCCAGACTTTAATATACAACGCCCGGGGCCCAAGGAACCAAAAAGCCAGATTAGTCTGAACTGCAGCTTGGGCTGGTGGAGGAGCTGGTGGTCAGGAGAACCTTCTGGTTTTGAATTCCTGTGTTGACACTGCAGCCAAATGGCATAGAAGAGTTAAAGCTGGTGCAGCAAACACTTACTGTGCCCTCTTTAAGCATAAAAACATCAGTGCTGTGGGATTTGTGCATGGATATTTCTGAAAGGATGAATCAGGAATAACATTTGCAGTGTGGTAAAGCTGCTGTCCTGCAGTGAAGAGCTATTCTGAAAAAAAAACCAAAAAAAAACCCACCACACCACAATGCTGTATAGATCAATTTATGATCTACCCTTGCCTCAAACAAGTCAGATCTAGAGAAGAGAGCTCATTAGAATCCACACTTTTATGGGAATTACTTGTCACTCATTAATTATGCAACTCTTCCCCAAAATCTATGCCTCCTTCTTCATTATTGCAGTACCTCTTCCTTAAAAAAATGCAAATAATTCTTGGATCTGCTGTTCCCTTTCCCTCAGAGGTAAATTTACAATATAAGATCCAGACTCGCTTTAAAAAGCTGGAAAGGGAAAACTCCTCTGTACAAAGTGCTGCACCTCACCCTGGATGGTGTCTCTTCTCTTACCAAATGCCTCTGCATCAAACACATGGTCCAAAATGAGACCATGCAGCAGATCTTGAGGGACAACATAAAGAGCAGATATCCATCCTACATATTCGTTTCAATTTTAGCTCTGCACTGGAAGTTCAAATTATTTTACATTGTGACATTTTCCTTAGCAGGTCAGTAGTTGCACCCCTCAGCACCTGACTGCCCCTTTCTGTGTCATAAAACAAAAAATGTTCAGAGGACTATTAATTTCTGTCCTTCCAGTTTGCCAGAAGCTTTCCTAACACTCTTCTCCCAGTGAAATTTAAGGTATAAAGTCCTGTGTGGCAGGCCAGGGGGTTCTGCTGCCACCACAAACATGTCCCAGAGCCTGGTTTCACCCCACAGCTCTGTCAATCTCCCAGGGCATGGACAGGACCATTCCTAGGACAAGGCTGTCACTGCACTGGGAAGCAATGCCACCTGGAGCAGGCAGGGTGACCCATCCTGCCTCCACATCTTTGAAGGTTTCAGTCAGTATGTTATTCCCCTGATGCCACGCACATTTTCACGATAGGAAGCCTCCCTGGTCTGTGATACAGCACTAAATTACAAACCCTAAGCTGCTCTATTTGCACAGCTGAAGACACATTGTGGAAATCACATCTTTAAGCCAAAACCACAAAACATTTGCTGTCATGATGGCAGAGCAGTTTTTTTAAGTTAGTTATAACACAACAAGTCAGTCATCAGCAACAGCAGCCTGACAAAATACTGCAATTTACAGCTCTGCTAGTTCAGGGGAACTATTATTTTTATACAGATTGACTGATGTTTTCTGAATCGTGCTAGAATATGAGGTTTTCTTTCCAAAAGCAGCATGGGATGTGGATAGGAGAAAAGGGTTTCTTTTAAGCAACAGAGACACTGGTATTTTGTACATCTACTAAATCAAAAGTTACACACATGATCTTTTAATGTATGTATGTATTAAATAACTATTAATTATGTACCTGATTCACCTGGTGTAAAGGCAGGTTGCAGTTCTTCAACCATTTAGCAGCAGATGGTTGCCAAGTTCACTTGGTTACATGACATCATGTTGCTTCATCACGTAACCTCCTATGTTTGTATTTCCATATTTAAGTGGACTACAACAGGCATCACAGAGATGGAAAAGAGCTTTCTATCTTCTGCTTAAAGAATGGATGTGTATATAGTGCACAGTAATGCTGAAACCAGAGGAGATGGATGCAGGCAGAGGTTTCCTGGCTTGTAATTTATTGATACATGTGATAGGGCTGAACATTAAAATCCTTCTTCACAAGCACATTACACTTCCAAGTCTAGTTTTTAGCGACCAGCTCACAGGAAAATGTAGGTAAGTCAGATACTACCTTTCCCCCCACCGCCCAAGAAGTATATTTAAAAGAAAAAACAACCTTCTAGCAAATGGAATCATGTCAGTATGGTCTTCCTAATAGGAGAGACAAGACTAAAAGCTTGGCATAGATAAATCTCTCTGAAATCTGAAGGCATATTTACAATGGATGAGCCACCACACCAAGTTTCAGATCACTTCCTTTCCAGCACAGTAATGCTACAGCCAAAGCAGTCCATCTTCTCTACCCATGCTGCTGCAGCAGCTACTTCCCTCTGGTAAATCAGGTTATCCAAGAGGAACAGGGATACCCATTCTCACAGATGAATACCAGCTGTGTACAGGACTTGACACTGGCCATGTACCCAGATGCTGAAGGATAATATTTCCTAGGCACCTTTCAGGAACTGAATTGATATCGGTGCTACAGAACCACAAGGTTTACTGCAGTAAAAAAGAGGATTTCTGAAACAGAGCACTCAAGCCTGAACTTCCAAAGAGGAAGGGTTTAGAGGTAAGTGATCCGAGTCACAAACCTGGTATACATGACAACTTCTTTACTGAGCAAAAATGCACAAACCCCTGGAAAGTTCCTGTTCTAGTTACTCAAATATTTTGGTTTGTGACTGGTGAAATCCAGTGCCTGGAGGCAGAAACCCTGGTGCAAACTGTTAGAGACCCTGCCTGGCACTTGTCACTGCCTCAGATTGCAATACTGACAGCTTGTCATGCCTGTCAAACAAACAGATCTGTGGCCACCCAGAGTCTCCCTGAAAGAAGGAAAAGTGGAAGAAGAGAGAAGGAGGTTATCACCTGTTAGCAGTGTCAAAAGCATCCACATCCAGGAAGCCAGGGAGGGACATGGCTTTCTGCCCTGGTTGTCTGCAACGCATTCCCACACACTCAGTTACACACTGTGCTAAAAGTTCCCCCTGTAGCTCTCCCATAAATGTTGGTCTTGTCAATATTTTGTCCCCAGAAGTCTCCCATAGCACAGGCCTCGTGGGAGAGGAGAGAGATCTCCCATTGTTAGAGCCTGGCAACCAGCTCTTTCTCTGGAAAACCCAACAGCATCAGGGAGTTTACAGGAGTAGGAGTTACAGCCCTTTAAGTGCTCCTGAGAACCAATCAACACACTTTTGGGGGCAGACTCCAGCCTGGGGACTACATCCCTTTGCATGTATGTTATTCATGTATTTCATGTATTCCACATGCTTCAGGAGAAGGAGTTGTTCTCCAGACAGTTGTATGGAGCCACCTTTCAGGTCAGAGTAACCTGTACTTACTGCCACCTCCAGTCTCTCCCCATAATCCTGCTGTTAAGATCTTGCAGCAGTGTTTGTTCCTCTCCACCATGTGCCAGCAGCTGATTGTTCCTGCTGAACTGCCTGTGTTGGAAAGCAAATCCCCATCAACACCAAATACATCTTTCCTGCTCTTACTTCTTTCAGCCCTCTACTTTTCTTGCTTTTTAACTCGCTGCTTCATCTCCCCCCTCCTCCTGAACATCCCACAACAAGACTGCAGAAGAGATGAGACAGAGCTTTAATAATGTATATGTTCCCTTGCTGTACTCGCTGGATGCCCAAGAGCACTGTTTTAATGAGTCAGATCAGGCTTTCTCCTAATACCACTGTTTGAGGCCACAGCACAGTCAAAATGAACGTATTTTGAAGGCTGTTTCTAAGAAGATAAGATAGGAGGCCCTCCAAAGAGACATGGATCTAGAGACTTGAAGAAAGACACTTTCTTCAGGCCATTTTGACCCAAGACTTCACTACTGCAGGGCACAAGCCTCCCATCATCAGTGCACATAGTCAGACAATTCTTTGAAGAACTGTGACATTTTCTTTGGGGATACTATTAAGAGGACATGTCAAGATCCATGTGCTATATAGCTTCCTTCTTCACATGCTCTGTGCTTGTGCACTGGCTCTATTTACATCTCATTCCCCTAACGCTTAACGTTTGTCTTCAGTTTTCATCCTTTTCTTCTTCCAGGTCCTGCCCCAAGCTGCACATAGCAAACTGGAAGGAGTAATTTCTCTCAGCTCTGTCCAAGCTTGGCACTTTTTTATATAAAAATCTAAATTTTATGCTGTAGCAAAATATTCCTCTAACAAGAATATTCTGGGGTTTAGACAAGGGGTACAGGCAACTTAACAGCTTTCTTTTAAATTTCAGCTCTTGCTATCTCAAACATTACTTTGCTGTCAGCACAGAGGTGCATATTATGTTAGTGCTGTGCATACCAGTCTTTATGAACTAAAAAAAAAATAAGAATAGCTCCCTTGGGACATGCCTGCTTATTTTTGGCTCATTAGCTTTAATGAGCCAAATGTACAGCTGTAACTATTAATGTACAGCTGTGACAGGTTGGGAAGACAGGTAGAATAGGTGATCTTTTCTGTTCTCTAGATCATGTCTAGCCTGTACTTATACCTTAAAGTCACATTTCTAACCCTTGTTCTGTATTTTACCCAGATAAGAGGAATCAATCCCGCCTGAGGGCTTGCTGTTCATTTCACTCTTATGTAGATACACAGATGTCTTCCCAACCCTCTTCCCACACATGTACTAAACACTGTGCCCCATGTCTGAGACTTATTATAATCATTAACCCTGGCACAGCTGAATATGGTGGGACTACAAATGGTACCTGGATTGATGGGTTTCTGCAGCTCCAGGAGTGCCAGGTCATTTCCGAGAGGAAACCCACCCAGACCACGGTGTGTACACATGGCTTTCACAAGCAGAGGGTTGATATCATTCACATCTGGCAACAAGTATTTGCTTCCCCACAACTGTTCTGTCTGAGCACTGGGCAAGGAAAAAGGAAAGCAAATACGTTATTTCAGTCTAAAAAACCCTATGGCTCAGGCAACAGGAAGAGTCCACAGTTCACTTGTAGCATCTGCTGCCGAACAACACTCACACTTCAAGACTTATAACTTTACATCACACTTTTGGGAATCCAAGCTGAGGTCTCAGGGCCTTGGGTGCTGTGCTGACAGAGAACCTTGACTTGTACATCTAAAGTTTTGCTGCTGTTACGATGAATATGATGAAACACCTGAGACCTGTGCCACCTTCATAGGTATCCACATAAAACAGAGATGAAGGTTCAACAGAAGTTGTGGTACCTCCGCCTAACTGAGGCCAGGAAGTACCTAATACAAAGATCAGCATGGCTTGGAGGGGGCAGAGGACCAGCTCTCCCAGGACTGCATGCATACATTAATTACCAGACACACATCAAAGTCCGTGCTACATCTCTACTGCCACCACTGCTTGAAGCACAGGACGCTACACAGGAAGATTTAAGCTGCTGGAGGGCAGCTCTGCAGGTATTTAGACATGTGGGAAAGAGCAAGAGCTTCTCTCTTTTCCAGGATTGATAAGATGGCAATAGTAATGACCCTCTCTGGAGGCTAGCAAGATGTGTACAGGCTGACAACATGTCCTGGGTAAGCAGCTTTTCACACATTTTTCTGGAAAACATATTTTCCACGTGAGAATAATTTCCTGACCTTTTTAGCTGAAACAGTATTTATGAAGTGTTTCCACTACAGTAAGTCTTAATTTTACAAAATTTGTTTGCCACAGTGTTTCCAACCATCTCCAGTAACAGCAAATTAAACAGCAGATAAACAAGCTGTATCCCACCACCACCAGCTTCCACTGATCACAAGAGTTCTTAGCATAAGAAAGGAAAGGAACAAAACTGGAAGTGAAGAGCGTTTACTTTCCTCAGAAACTAGTAAAACAGAAGATGAATCTAGGGGGAAAGAAAGGTTTAACAGAAAATAAATCCATTAAAATCTTGCCAGTGGTAGAACTGGTACTGAGAAATCTACTGAGAATTTTGAGGGCTGAGGTACAACACATCCCCCTGTTTCTCCTCTTTTGGTGAATCACACTATTGGAAGTAACCTTTTTATAATCGACTCCCTCTCTCTCCTTTCTGTGTGCCGCAGGAAAAGGCACAACTGTCTAATAAGAGCAGCCAAGCTCTCAAGCAAAAGTTAGCACAGATGGCTTAAACTGTTTGTTTTTCTGCTTCCCGTTTACAGCATCAGGTTCCAGACAGTGGTTGTTAATTAATCCGAGGTCAGTCACATGCTGAGACCAGTCGTTCCTCCCAATAAGCATCTGTTTTAAACAAAAGCAAGCCAATCCAAAAACTGGTTTAAATAATCAGTCATCCCTCAGGGATGTTTCTGTACTTGGTTCAGTGGCATTGTGAACTGCAGAGATACAGGGACTACCACCTACTGTGGAGTGCCTGGGGTGAGCACTGAATTAACTCCCTGCAGTTTTGAACACATCGGAGCATGGGAGAGTATCTTGAAATGATCTCAGACAGTAGCTTAAGGGAAAGCACATTCAGCAAATACACATTTTGATAACAACAGCACTGCTTAGTGGCTGTCACAGTTTAACCCCAGCTGGCAACTAAGCCCCAATGCAGCCACTTGCTCTCTTCCCCACCAGCAGGATCAGGGAGAAAATTAGAAGAGTGAAAGTGAGAAAACTTGTGGGTTGAGGTAAAGACAGTGTAATAGGTGAGACAAATGCCTTGCATACAAGCAAAGCAAAACAAGGAATTCATTCACCGCTTCCCACTGGCAGGCAGGTGTTCAGCCATCCCCAGGAAATCAGGGCTCCATCATGGGTAACAGTTACTTGGGAAGACAAAAACCACCACTCCAAACGTTCTCCCCGCACTTCCTCCTTCTTCCATCAGCTTTATACGCTGAGCATGATGCCATATGGTATGGGATCTCCCTTTGGTCAGCTGTCCTGGCTCTGTCCCCTCATAACTCCTCGTGCACCACTATCTTCCCTACTGGTGGGGCAGTATGAGAAGCAGAAAAGGCCTTGACTCTGTGTAAGCACTTCTTAACACTGCTAAAAGATTTTTCTGACAAAATAAATTGGTTGTGTTCAAGGACAGGTTGGATGGGGCTTTGAGCAACCTGGTCTAGGGGAAGGCATCCCTGCCCATGGCAGGGTGTCTGGAACTGTATAATCTTTAAGGTCCTTCCAACCCAAACCATTCTATGATCTATGATGCTTTTGCCTTGCATTTATAGTTGCCAACAAAGCTGATTAAAATGCAGAATGCCATGTTCTAGGGATGTGAACATTTTATTACATGATTTGGTGGAATAGTCTACCTTGTTTTCAGGAATTCCATAAATAAAACTGACTACCATCATACCCTGGTTTACTAGAGCGAAAGGAGAGCAGGGCTGACAGAATACTTTTGGGGGTGATGAGGTAAAGGAAACTGAGCTTGCTGGAAACACAAAAGTTGTAGAAGCTTGATGAGGATTTTAAACCTCCACCTTGAGGATTCCTCTGGCTGAACAGCTGGGAACATGCTTCAGGCAGGCTGGTCAACCTGGCTAAAATTTAAGTCTTTATACAAAGTGCAGAGATCTTAGATGCAACATATTTGAGATTTTTGGATTTAGCTAAGGTTTGGGACATTTCTGGTGAGGATTTATTTTGTTGTTTGGTTTTTTTGTTTTCCTTCAATTATCCATGCATTTCTCCAAACACACATAGCAGCTCTGGTAGCAAGAATTGAAAGTGAATACAATAAAATTGGGATGTGAAGAATTGAGAAAGTACATTTACTACTGACATGGCTAATATTGCTGGTGACCATTTCATACCCAAATGTTGACACTTACCCATGACAGAGATATATAGAATGTGCATAAAAAGAAGAAAGGGATTTTTTTTTTTTTAAACAGGCTTTCTACTACTTCCCTCTCACCAGCTTTACAGCAATATAAAATCAGTCTTACCTTTGTCAGCAACCTCTATGTTTCCAGGTTCCTGACCTGAAAGGAGAGTGCTGTCCTATCTGAGGCACACAAATACAGAGAGCTTACAGACTATTCAGGGAGGGGAGTTTGAGCCAAGAGGAGTTTTTAGCCAGGCTGCAGATAAATGGAAAAGTCACCTCCTCATTTTCAGAGCTAGGGTTTGAAGTTCATCTTAGAAATATGCATGTTTGCATGAAAAAGCAAACAGATCTCTGGTGATGCTGCTGTAAGGCTGATGCATTTTAATAAGAGACATTTAATTGCTCTGATTTACTTCTGAAGCCAGACACACTTGACCAAGCTGATGGACTCATTCACACAGCAGTGAGGAGCACAGGTAGGACAGAAGAAAGGGGCATGGTAGAAGATTATATGTGGCTCAAGTTGCTAGAAAGGCAAACCAGTTCGCTTCCACAAAACAGAAGAGTCAGACTTGTCACATCATTCCAGCTCCAAGTTTCTCTGATCTGAGGGATCAAAGTACTAATTTGCTTAATGGTGCCAGGGCAGTGCTGTTCACTGAGAAAACTGTCCACCCATGTCACTAGCTCTGTCCCTGCCTGGGAAACAAGAAAGTGAGGGAGGTTTCCTTTGGTCTTTAAGCTTAGAGCCCAATTAACTGTGTAGGTCCCTGGGCGTGTGGCAGAGGTGAAGTCTGGGGAGGTAAGCAGTGGCAACAGCAGCACCTGGCAGCATTATTGCCTGCTAGGTGGAGAAGCAGAAGAGAGATTATAGAAGGAATAACAGAGAGACCACAGGGACAGCAGATTCTGGTTTTGTAGAGCAGAATGGAAAGGGGCAGATAGAGAGCAACAGCTAAGACAGGATCTCTTTTTTACAGGTTTATAGCAGGAAAAGACCACATAATTAGATCACTACTTATGCATTCAATCAACGCTCAACTTCTCCAATAGATCTCTTATTAATAACCACCATTTCTCTTCAGAACAGATAGATTTTTTTTTTTTACATAACAGCCATACTTTAGGCTGTACTTTTCCACCCTCCTTAAAAAATCGTAATAGACTTAGCAGATGATGTTTCTTGAGTAGAGGAAGTTGAGAGAAAGCCTTTCATGGCTGCTGAAGTCCTGGAAGGGAAGGTCGCTGTCACAACTGAACCTCAAGATTTTATGGGATAGATGGAAATATCACCACTGAAGTTGCCTGCAAAATAGACCAGAATGGGCTTTGAGCCTTTTTCTCCTGAGGGCTGCAAGCCACAGTCTTTCAAAATGCAGTGTCAGAAGAGATTTCACTTTCTAAAAGCTTCTTAACACAAAATCCTGATGTCATTCAGCTTTGAGCTCATGCATTAGTCTACAAACATGGCCAGAAGATAACTTGCTATGCTTGTAACTAGAATGGTGGCCTTCAAACAGGCAAATAGTTAAAGACACTCACTGTAACCACTGCAAATCACTAGTGGCAAATGCCCACTGCCTGGACTACTGTGGTCAGAAGAAATCCCTGCCCTGACAGGCAACACCCCCCAAATGCTGTTTTGTGCAAGACAAAATGCACACATTTTGTGCAAGACAATGCTCACAAGGCTGCAGGACATCCATATCCTCTGGGGAATAAGTCACTTGGAGTGTCTCACCTAACTGAGAGCTGGCACTGAAGAACCTTGTATCAATAAATGCTCTAAAAGTTCAAATTTCCAGTCTACACTTTTCCTTCCCTGTACAGAAGATAACTTACACAGCTTCACTTCCCTGACAATGTCCTACATAATCAAGCCAATAGTTCTTTAGTGAGGTAGGTACCTTCCCTCACTTAGCAGGGCTGTAGGAGA
Organism: Pachyramphus minor; assembly: GCA_013397135.1. Lineage (NCBI taxonomy): Eukaryota > Metazoa > Chordata > Aves > Passeriformes > Tyrannidae > Pachyramphus > Pachyramphus minor. The sequence goes on along the minus strand of VYXB01007853.1, from coordinate 482,967 downwards.
AGCTTCCCTCCCCTTGGCCCCATCACTTTGACCTGCTGCCTTGCCTTTGGCACACAGCTTCAGACACGCACAGCAACTTGTCATGCTTCCAGTTAAAGTCTGGGAAAGAGCATCCTACACAGACTCAAATAGTTCAAAGGCACAGCCATGCCATGATTAGGACTTTATATCCAATAAGTTTGATTGCAAAAGTGCTTATAGGAAGGGAAGGATACTAGGCTAGCTGAAGTAATTCCAGGTATCAGAAATCTCTCCTGGAGCATAGAAGTGTGCCATGTAAAAATCCCTTGTCTGTCAGCAAAAGAAACTTGTTTAAGCTCCTCCATTTCCCTCACCCCAGAATTAAGATGAGCTCTCTTTCACTGAGTAACTCTTTCGTTAGTCCAAATCCTTCACACACCACCAGTTGGCCACGACAATTAGACAAATTTCTTTCAGTCCAGAAAGTCCAGGACTTCAAGGCGAATAATGGATTTTAATGGGGTTACAATTCTCCTGTGGCAGCTGCAGCATAAAGCAAAGAACAAAGTCACAATGCTGGCATATTTAACAATTGGCTCTGATAGTGATCAAAACGTGAGCAAAGGCAAAAGGGATTGTAATGCCCATTAAAAAGAGAAAAGAAAAAAAAAATCAAAGGTGGGATACTGGTCCAAATCTATTTCGGTCATATGATTTATTACTTCTGAAGTTAACCTTTCAGATGCTTTAGAAGTCTGTGGTATTGCCACTTGAATGGAAAGTTATCTCTTACCTTAACTAAGCACGATAAGGGAGGAAGAAAAGGAAATGGATGAAAGTGCCAAAAGATTTTTAGTGAAATAGTTTAGCATCCCCCCTTTTAACCCCTCAATTATGCCACATTCAAGCCCCTGACATGGTCAGAGCTTTGCCCAGAGGTGTCAGGTTTGTCTGCTGTTTGCTGCAAACAAATTACTGGGATCCACCAGCTTTCCCAACTCTCTTTGGGGAACTTGCCCAGTTTTCTAACATGAACTGAAGCACCCATGGATTCATTAAAAAACACATCACAGATGTTTGCAGATTTCATGGGAGTTACAAAAGCCAGAAGAACTTGGGTGTTCACCTGGTGGCATTTGTGTATCTCATGCAGTATCCCAATGACTGAATCATTCCTTCCCAATCTGTGAGAGTGACATCTGTGCCTTGTGACAACTCGGAGCTCATCTGCTTGGGCATTTTTTGAGCATTGACAATTTTTTGTCTTGGAAAGAATAAGAATGTAGAGCGCTAAATTCAGCTTTAACATCAAGTCTTAAAGGGACTTGCACCAGGAACTAGAACAATTCCTATATAACCCTCATGGAAAAACATGGATCATGGTTGAGAGACAATCTGAAGCATAAAACGTTGAAATACTCCTTTTAAAAGTTCATCTGGAAAAAGAGATGTGTTCAATTAGAGGTCAAACCAATTACAAAAACTACTATATTCCCATTCTACCAGGCCAGACCTTGCTCACTATAATCCTACAAAACTTATTTCAAGATTCAGCACTGTGCATATCAGATGATTTTATAAAGGCTAGAGCTTCAGAGAGCTCTGGTTTTCCATACATTTGAAGAACATCTGTCCGTAAAGTCTCTGGAAAGCCCATAAAGGCATCTTGAAAACAAGTATGGTCCTGAAGCTTCAGTCAAACTGGTCGGTTCATCTTTAGAGAGAAATGTTTGTACAGCTCGACTGTACCTTGGACTCTGAGCACCAAAGCTGAAAGAAACAGAGCCCATGGAGCAGAACACCATCTTTATCACAGGTCTGGGATTTGGGAGAACCACAAGAGACTGCACAGTACTGCAGAGCAGAGAAAGAAACAAATCAAAGCACGACATCCCTGTAAAAACACCACTTGAGAAATGTAGACCAAAGTCATACAAGTTACTCTGTGGAAAGGTGGAAAGGCAAGGAACTATTCACATTCAAAAGATGTTCAGCTGCAGTAACATGGCAGTCACTTCTCGATGAGGCAGCACCTCCAGTCCCTGTCCTGCACTAGGTGACTTACTGCTGGCCAGCAAGGGTTTGCTCAGTTCATTGAACAGTATCAGCTCCCTCAAGTCTACCTAAAAGTCTGGGCACTTTGCTTTCTTTGTCTGTCCTGAAAAATTGCTCGACTACATATGGTTTGTTCTTAGGCTTAAATTGAAAATTGGATGAGACAGGGAATTTTTGCCATTACCCCATCTCCACTGATAGGTACTTTCCCTTGTTAAGCACACTAGATTTTTTTCTAGTTACTTACTGGCTCTCTGAATTTTCCAGCCTCTTTCTCCCCTGTCACAACATCATCCTAAGATTACAGCTCATACTGGCATTAAAGCCTGATTCTATGTTTTAGTTCCTTGGTAAAAATAATTTGGTTTAGAGACAGGCACCCACAAACAGAAGGTTGTGGGTGCCTGTCTCTAAACCAAATTATTTTGAATAATAGAGTTGGCACCCACCGAGTCTAGAGAAGGGGGGTGGGTGGGGAATAAAACAGGCTGTTTCAATATGTTGGCATATAAATCATAGGAATCTAGTTTAATATACCCAGGCTTGAAAAACTGCCAGCCATACCAAATGCTGTTACATAGCAGTGAGCCTGTGCGCTGGAGGACGCTCCAGGGAGCTATCTGTGAGACTCCTATTCAGGGAAAAGTTTGACTGATGGCCCCATTTCTGATAGTATTTTCCTCTGTCCTCCATGTAAATAGTTATGATAGTTGAACTGCTATTCTCAGCTGTAAGAGACACACTTTCAGATTTTTTTTGTCTGCTTTTATAAATTAGTTCTTGGAAGATGATAGCTGTGGAGTGCTCCAAGAGCTCCTTAGCATATCCTCTATTTTTCTTCTCTTCTGTGCTTTCACTCCCAACTCAGAGTTAACTTACATGCTAAACTGCAGATTTGGTGCGTTTTGGTTTTGTTCCTTAATGAAAAAAACATTCCTAGTATCTTCCATTGCTCTAACAGTCTTCACTTGGAAGCATTACTACTGTATTTGGTAATAAAATAGGGTTCTTGTTCAAGTGTCATGGAGGAGCAGCTTATTTTCCCCTTAGTCCTCATCTACACTCAGACAGAAGTCAAATAGGGCCTCTTCTCTTGAGCATTAGCCATCACCACTAGTGTGATTGCAAGAGGATGGAGGTCTACACAGAATAGGTATTACCTAAAAATTTTCTCCAAAGGCATCACTTAATTTTGAAAATATTTGGCGAACACATACGCTAAAACTCATCCACAGGACTTCCAAAGGCTCACAGTGTATTTCTCCACCACACTGTCCACCAGTAAATCAGTGTGGGTATCTACCAAGAAGTAGTTTTTCTGGTATAACATCTGAAACCACAATAAATTAAACCTATGCAGAGGCAGAATAAAGGAGGGGAAGGAAAAAAAACACAGTGAAATGCTGGGAGGATATGCTGGGAGAAGAAACAGAGATCCTTCAGCACACTCAATAAAACCTTTGCAAGACCAAGTTTCTTGAGTTTTCCCCCACTCACTTCCTGCTACTTCCCCCTCCCCATTTACATTTTGTGCCAACAATTTCCAATTAATTCCTTTTGCTTCCAAGTTGCTGCCTGATACAACACTTTCTCCACTTCCTCCTTTTCCCCTACTCTCTACAGACTCCTTAAGACAGGAAACAAAAAACATTTCCTCCATGCCTTTTGAAATGGTATTCCTGTGATGTGCTCCATCTCCCTGCCACGCTGCACTTCCAACAAGATTTTACTTCTCTGCACAGCGTGCTGTACGCATGCAGACAGAGGGGCCTCCAGAAACTTAAACTTCCAAGTAAACAATGGCAAAGCTCTCCCTTTCTTTTTGATTTAGCTTTCTTTTAATTCTGTGGATTTTTTTCATCTAGACTGCTGCCTCAGTGATGGGATTGCACCTCAGCAGAGTCATGGTTAGGAAGACTGTACCTTCTGCATAGAGGCTAACACCTTTTTGGTGTGAAGAGTCACACCTATTTCCCAGCCCCTGATGCTTCAGCAACGTTCATTCCAACTCCAAGAGGCAAATCATATGTGCCATCACTACATCTCACTTCATTGTCTCAGAGGGTGTGGAGGAAGAGGGCTTGGCTTTGAAAACTAAGCTGAGAATACAGGAAATCCCAAGTCACTTATATAGACAAGCTTCCTGATCTAACAAACATCACAGCTTGTTTCTATGTAGTCCCTTTTACTGTTCTCTAGGGTACTAAGGGGGCTGTTCTCCTACTGGATCAATGCAGTACACTGACACAGGGATTAAGGTTTTCAGCCAACCTTACATCCTGGGCTCTGAAGCTTAACTTAAGGCTGCCAACACGCCAGAGCCACGCAGCTGGGGCTTTCTGAAACTGGCCCAAGTGGAAGTGAGAAATTTCTAGGACTGAGTGTCCTCAGCTGGATCATTTGTTGTTACCTTGCACTTTTCTTCCTCTCTGATTCTCTTCATAAATCCCAAGAAACTCCTCTTGGCGGTTCAGTGATGATGTTATTGACAGATTATATTACTATAATCTTTGCCATGCCCTTCAGAGACAGTCAGAGTATCCAAGAGCACTCTGTTCTTCCCACGGAACGTGATGAAGAAGGAGCAGATATAAATCCCCAGGGCTCTTCTAACTCCACTTCTGATGCACATTCTGCAGATAAATGTGCACTTCAGTGATAAAAGCATTAAGACAAGACAGTAAGAGCTTTCCACAAAACCTGGCAGTCCTGCCTGTGATTGAAGAGAGCCCAGCAGGTCAATAAAGTTAGTGGGAAATGGTTTTCCAATATTTAGTTTTCTAATTTTTTTAAAAACTGTTCCTCCCCTGCCCCAGTATTACTGGACTTCCTGGAAGTCTGAAGATCCTGATATCACTACCAAGGGCACAGCTATTGCAGTCACTGCAAAGGCCAGAGTCATAAAAAGCTTAACCTACACAGGGCATCTCTCTATCTATATGTATAAATATTTAAAACCCAAAACCCATTCCTATCAGTTGGATCATTTCTTAGAGTCCAGCATTTGAGCTGGTACAAGCCTGCAGGAGCTCTCAAAGTGTACATGATCACAATTCAGCCCTCTTGCCTTAACCTGGATGAGCCAGGCAGAGACACAGCCCAAAGGAGTGAGCTGCCAGACCTTAGGGGAAAGCAGACCTGCTTGTAAATTTGCCTTGAGCTGTGCTTTGAATCAATGCCTGGAATAGAGATGATAAACGGATACCAAGCTGGTCATGTAGCTGGGCTAACAGACCTACCAACCTCAAATACTCATTCACTACTGAGGAAGAAATGCAATTATTCTATTTTAAATTGACCTTGTGATCAGCTCTTGACAAGAGTTATGAAATATTATGCTTTTGTCTATGAACTCCCTGGTTCTCCAGAAACACAGGAGGAGAGCAGGCCCAGCCTGGAGCTGCATGCACACACAGTGCAGTCACATTCAGCACTCGTTAAATAAGAGACCAGATCAACAGGGAAATATTTGGAAGCATCTGAGTGGTTATAAAAGAGCGGGAGGAGGGGAACAAGATCTCTAATGAGGACTGTATGTCCCTCTAGTACCAAGCATAATAGGGTTGTTTGTCTCCCAAGGCAGCAATTTTTAAAGTCATACCCTCCGTAGGGCAGCTTAAATTCTGTTTAAGTGTTCTTCCTCCCACACCAACGCTTCATGGGCTTTCTGCTCAGATGGGATGCTGACACCACGCCGTGTCTCTGCGTACCTGCACAGGATACTGAGAGTGCAGAGGGGAGGAGCTGAGCTCTCCTGTTGAGTAGAAATCCCTCAAATCCAAAAGGGAGATGAAGAACATTTGCCTCCTGAGGAAGGTGCTGCAGTGTGAACAGCTTTATATAGCAGTGCTTGTGAGAGGGCACGTGTAGGGAAGAGTGACTTGCCTTAACCCTCAGTGGAAGAGAGCACAAGGAGGGTGCCCTTCCTCCAGGAGAGCTGGCTTTAAAGAAATCCAAACCTCTTCCACCACGGTCTAGGTTAAAAGCAATGAGTTAATCACACAGCTTTGCATCAGGGCTCCTGCACATACCCAGCACTGCTGAAGGATGAGGGCCCTGTGCTGGCGTCAGGGGACAGCAGGGAATGCCAGTGTAGTGTGGGTGCTGCAGCCTGGAAGAGGGTAAAGCCCAACAGGCTGAGGCACAAGGGCTTGTCTCTAGGTCCATTTTAAAAGTTGTTTTTGCATTCAGGTTGACACCAAATTCAGGTAAACAACCAATTCAGGTCGACACTCAATTCAGGTCAGTGCAGCACTGTGTGCTTGCCATGGCTTCGAGCTCACCCAGGGATGAGCGGCTCAGCAGAGCCAGGCCTGCTGCAGGGTGGGCAAGAGCCTTATGCACGTTTTCAGCCCCTTCTAGCCAGCCCTGGAGCTGCTGTGCTAATGATACCCCCACAGTTATTGGCTGTGCTGCACTTCCCTGTGGAGAGAAACCATCCCCACCTCCTGTTGCTTGCCACTTCGGGGGACCTATTTTTATCTCAGTGGTGTGATGTTGTGGAGCACCAGCAAGGATGCCAGTGGGAAGAAGAGGAAAGCACACACTGCATGCCAGCAGCCTGGCTACTGCACAAGTCTGCAAGCAGTACTGATAGCATGTCCCCTCCTGAACAGGCTGCTTTTTAAATTCGTGAGCAACTGCATTCTCCGATTTGTTGCCAAAGCTAGTTCCACCCAGTAACTCAGGGTAGTTTAGCCTTTTCATCACTCTTCCTCCAAAATGGTGTTAGATGTGGAGAAACATTTAAATGCTTACTAGCCAGGAGGAGCAACATTAGTAAGACAGGTCTGTTTGTTGTGCTTCAAAAGCAGCCGCAAGCTGACAGTCTCACCCAAGACCACAGTTAAGCAAACTACATGCATGAGAAATTAAGTAGTTCTCTCTGCCCGGAGAAATTCAGTCTAAAACATGGAAGATGAAAAAGCAGTACCTTATTCCAGGTAAGGGAATGGTAAAGGAGAGAGAGAGCAGATTAAGCAACGTATCCAAGCCCACGGGAATTCTGCAGCATCAGTGGTAATGGATCCTTGCTCCACTGTGCAAGCCCACTGCTTCTAGCTACAAGAGGGTTTTCCTTGCCTCTGCTCACCAGCTGCTTTCCCTCCCCTCTCCCTGTGTACACACGCACACTCGCTTCCCGGGACAAAATCCAGAGAGTAGTATCCACTTGCACAGAGATGTTAGGAAACTCAGATTAGATAGCAGTCTCTGCCTAGAGCTGATCCTGAACTGAACCATCTCCATCAACTCCTGCAAACCCAGCACTGCCTCCCGTGGCACACGGGAGCTCCACGCAGCTCTGCAGTCCCCCTGCCTGCACACCTCTCCCGTTAGCTTTGAGGACTCCTGTGCCGAGGTCTCTGGTGCGCTGCCACTTCCCTGCAGCACACTCTGCTCAGCATCTGACGAGAGGCACAGCATGCTTAGAGGCAGCTTAACAGAGAACTCGGAACAGTCAGCGTGGCCAAGCACTTCCCACGATAGCAAGACAATCACGGGAAGGTCAGATAAAGGAGGCAAGTACCAGTGTACTGGTACTTTGAGTCAGTATCTGGCTCAAAGAGCCCTCAGGGCTTTGAACCTTTTGCATGAAAGTGTACGTGAGGGCTGCATGCAATGCTACAGGCTCCACCTCTGAGAAAGATTTATACTACAGAGCTGAGCAATTCCCTGCATCAACTGCCTGGCCATGAAAGCCATTACTGCCTTCAGAGTCAGTGGTCAGCAGCCAGCTGTGTCAGATCCAAGGGTATGGAAGATGTCCAGCCAGCTCCCAGCTTATCTGTAGGGATGGTCTGGCTATCACACAAATGATGACTTGTTTTGTCACCTGGTTTTAGTTTAGAAGAAAGTTCTCCCTTAGTCAGCACCTGTAGTAGCGTTTCTGTTAGGTCAGCGTGGGACTATGAACGATGTCACAAGGGAGAAAGACTGGCAGCTGCAGCACAAAGCAGGAGAGTCCAAGTGCTCATCTGATCTGAGAGCAGAGCATTATCCACAACATGCCCTTTTCTTTAATATATACTTTAATTTCCTGCTCGTAAGTGCAGCACACTTTATTCAGCACACAGGGAAAGGAGATTAAATTTATTCCTGTGAGCAGGAGTCTTCCATTTTCTGCTGGCAGCAAAAGAATAAAATGTAGGACGGCCAGAAACACAAAAACTCTGTCCAGGATTAGGTTTTTCCTCTTAAGAAATGCTGTGGGACAATCACAGCTATTCACTAAAATACTTGGCTGTATGTGTGCACATGCAGGGAAGGAGGAGCGATAAAGCTCTGGAATACAAAAGTTTTGCATCAGCAGTTTCCTAGTGCAACTACTTCGAGCCAAAGTGAAACATTTCTGTAGAATGACAAATCTATTTATTTAGCATGGGAAAAAAAAAAAGACTTGAAGCTATCTGGTGTCTTTTGACATGTCTCAAATTCCATCAGATTATAAGGAAGATGAAGTGGTGGATTTCTCCATTTGCCAGTGAAACTATAAAGCCAAATTCATCTTGACCTGAGGAGCCTCAGCAGGAAAGAAACATCTGGGAAAGAAGGAGAGACAGAGAGCTGGTGCAGGGAAGCAGTATGACAATGCTGGGCTCACATGGAGCACTTCAAATAGGTTTGCTCCCCTCATTTCTTTGCATGAGAGCCCCTCCAGTTTAAGAACAGGGGCTTCTTCTTTTTGTAAGATGCCATCCCTTTCATGCAATCAGTCCTTATTCACTAGCATATGCTACTCTTTCTCTGGCAAAATTTATCCTGCAGACTTCTGAATATGATGCTAATTATATCTAGATCCATTGATGCACAAGTTCATTTCCCCAACTATTCTGCCCATCAAAGCGTGGGGCGGGTAGGCATTTTCACAAGCAGCTGCTTTTTACTGATAGAAGTATCTGTCCAAAGATTCTGATCAATTTGAGAGTCAGAAGTGTTAAATACAAGTCTTACACTTCTGGAACTCCCATTCTAATTTCCAGTAAGCTTTATTTAGGGGGAAGGCATGAGGAAGAGGAGGAACTGGAGATTTTCTGCAGGAAGTCACCTGGATGGTTTTTTCCCTTCATCTTAAGATGCCTTGAAAAGCCAATCAGACCAAACCTCAATGCACTTGGGATATTTTATACAAAGGCATGATATTCAGGACTCACCTCACTTAGACAAAAAAAACCCTCACCTTTCATCAGCAAACCTACCCAGGCCAGGAAAATCCTCACCCTTAAATTTGGGTGGGCACAGCCAGCAGCCCAGCTGACAATGCTGTAAAGCATAAATGATCCATTTTCAATGTTGCAAACCAAGAGACTACCAGAACCATTCTGGAAACCAAAAGAGAGGGGGCTCACAGGGATCTCATTTGGCCTCTGCAGTGCTGTAACTGAAAGAGAGCTGTTGGAATCAGATCTGCCCAGAAAAGCCCTCCTGCAGGAACTGGGAACACAGCCACTGGTGCGACTCAGCACCAGCCTGCAAAGAAGAGACTGATTTAAAGGCTTGCTTATCAGCCTAAAGTGAAGACAGAGCACAGGCTGCAGACAAAATATGACTAAATACTGCTCTTTAGTGTTACATATAAATTATTCGCCTGCCATAGGATTGTGGGATTGAGCAGAACTCACATTTTAGCTTAACAATGCCTTAGTCAGAATTACTTTGCCTTCTATTTACTCAGCTGTCCTTACCTGCTTGCCTTGTGATTTTGGAGAGATTAGTCAGTTCTTGAACAGTGCTCTGAATACAAGAATTTTATAAAAACAATAGAAGTCGTAGTTCATCTTGTCAAAAGAGTGCCATGAAAAAGACTTCCAAGCAAGCTCTAATAGGAAGTGTTTCAATGGGATCGTAAATGGGTCTTGGGAAGTGCAAGGGAAGAAATCCTCTCCTCCACAGGTTTCATAGAAATTGCAATTCAAACAAAGCTTTTTAGACTCTGTGGTCCCACTGAAGCAACACTGCACATTGCTTGTATCTCCCATAGAGATCAACTGTGTTGACTCCTGTAAGCACATCCACTCCAGGGACAGCACGTTATTGGAGCTCTTAACTGTCACCTGCTGTTCTCCCTTCTGTCCTTCCCAGTCCCTTTCCCTAAGTGATCCACAGACATACATATGCAAACACTTTCAAGAGTGGTTACCTTTAATTTCACTTCACCCGACAAGAGTCCTGGCCTCCCGCGGAAACAGAGCTTGACAATGGTGATCCCTCCAGGATATGTAGTAATTTATCTCACAGATTTCATTCTCAAGTACAGGTACTCATGTCTGCTGCAGCTCTAGGTCGGCTCCCATCTGACTGGGATACAAATTTGGGGTTAGGTCTGGGCAGAAGCATAAAATGCTTCTGATGGAAATGTAAGTTCTGCTCATAATGGGCAAACATGCAAAATCAGAAGACCCACCTTCTTCGATGATCCCCATCCAGACACAGCACAGAGGGAATAGAAGGATAATGTCTCTGTGCTGTTGGACAGGCACACTGACCTCACAGCAGCACTGTGCTCCAGAGAGATGCTGAGCTGCATCAGGGCAATGTCAGAGTCAGAGCTCAACATGCCAAAGTGGGGATACACCACGACGGGCTTCGCCTGTCTCATCCGTGACTAGGGCAGAGAAATGCACCCTGAAAGGATATTTGTAAAGGAAGAGGGCAAAAATCCCACAAGTTATGACCAAGCTTAAAATAGGTCATGAAATGAAGTAAAAAAGATGCAAGGACTTTGAAAAACAGATTCCCTACCTTGCAACTCAGTTGAGAAGATTGCTGGAATAGTTTATAGCCTCCTGAAGGCTGACTGGTTCACTGTGCAAATGCAAGCCTCTAAGGTTTTGCAGAAGACTAGTGTGAGTCACTTGAGCTGCTTTCCCATTTGTCCCACTGGGAAGAAAGAGCCAGTGAGCTTTTTATAGACAGCTACACTGCTCGGCACCAAGGGAGGAAGATGCTGAGGACACTCAGCCATCTCTGTTAGATTTTAAGACGTTTTACTGCTGGTAGTAAGAACCAGGTATAAAACATGCTTCCTTACACTGAAAGTTAGCTGAACGAGACCAGAGTTAATGGATTTCCTTTCTCATTCTTCAGCCTGGGCTGCATATCAGTCATTTTGCCTTGCTGTCAATGCTGTGCATATAAATCTGGTTTGAGAAATACTGTAGGGTCAAACACACCAAAGTAAACATTTTTAATGGTATTGCTTAGGTTTTACCTGTTGTGTTGACCTTCTTAGGGTTCTATCATGGTCTCACGCTTCACAATCCAGTGCAAGGGTTTATTGGATCTGTAGAATAAAACCAAACATGTTGGAACTACTTACAGTCAGTCATACAGCTTCCTAATTCAGCAGTCATACATCCCTTCTGGCTCTTCTCTAATTAGTCACTTATTCTTAGGACTGCTGAGCAAGAGCTTCTCACCACGACAAGTGTGTTGCATCAGTTCTGGCTCTGATAGCAGATACTCCAATTAACTTTAATGGATCTCCTGCAAGGAAGACCAAACTGTTCCCATCTCTAAAATCAGTGTTCACGGCGGAAGGGCAGAAGAAAGGTTTTGTACAGGACAAGAAGGTGTGAATAGAATTTATAGCTGTGCACCCAGTCTGGAGGAGCAGGGGGAGTTCACAGCATGGGGAGAGGAGGAGAATGTGCCTGGGAACAGGCAGGTCACACTCACAGCTACACACAGTGGGAGGCTGTCAGCAGCCATGTAGGGTTGATGACAGCCCCATCGCACTGGGAGCGACTCCAAGGAGCTTCAGGGAGATGTGCCATGGCCAACAGTGAGGACAAACCTCCTCAAGCCCCACTAATGTGCTTGAACAGCCACGGGGGAGTCACTGGGGAAAAAACACAGGTGTTTGCCAGAGCCAGAAAACTAGCTATGCTTCCACAGGCAAGTTTCTTGTTTTCCTAGATAACCACATACCAGGGAGGGATATACAGCAAGACCAAAGATGCAGGAGAGAGAAAATCTGTCTGCTCTGTCTGGAAGTGGTGGGTGTAGGAAAAACAGATACATGAAAGCTTGAATCCTAAGGAGGTGAGCCCTTCAGGGAGCAAGTGAGGCTCAGGCACTGAAAGTGTTTCTCTCCCATTCTCTGCTCCCAATAGGAAGTGCATGCAAATGAAATGGAGAGGATGTACCACAAGTATGGATAATGAGTGATGGAGCACCCACCTGTGACTTTACATCCATGAAAGTTCACAAAAGGGGACTTGAGGTCAGAAAGCATCTACTTCACTGCATAAGGCTCTTCTATGTGAGAGGAAAGCTCCTCAGACTAGATCAGCTGAGCAGAATTTAATTTCTTTACCTAAGTGGACATCCTTCAGAGGCAACATTGGTGCAGTTAATTCCAAATCTTTTCTTCCTGCCTTCTCTGCAAGAGAAGAAAATAAGAGTTAGCTCTGACTTGGGCCAACAGCTCTGGCTTTTCCCCTCCAAGTCTCCACTCGGGAAGGGAAAAGTTATTCATCTCCCTCAAGCAGCAACTGGCACACACTCATCGAAGTAGAAAGCAACAATAACAGACTAGTTCCCAGGATCAAGACTCTCCTCTATAATGAGGATTTCAAGGGAAATATCAAACTAACAGAATTAATAAGGCTGCTTGTTTCAGGTAGCAGAAGTCAGTCATCTCATTTCTCAGTGAAAATTGAAAAGCATATTTGATTCATCTCCCTTAATCAGCAAAGGGAGCTCTGCTACAAGTAGCTATTCTTTTTTAAAGTTCCTTCAACAGAATGCAGCAGAATTAGCCTAAAAAGTAAGCTCAGGTATCTCAGAATAGATGCAGATGGTATGGAAATTGTTAGACAAAGCAAGCATCTCTGCTAACCTGAATGAACAAAAGTGAGCTGGGCTCTAAACCCTCTGAAGTTGTTCTCCCCATCACTTTCAAAATGTACCAGCATGGTATTTCCTGAACTCGGCCCTGGTCTGGGAGCTGAGAATCCACAGAGATTAGCTGTGGGAATGAACAAGAATCTGTACTTTTAGGATGAGAAATGTCATCCTGTAAGAGCTTGTGGCTTTAGCTACTCTAGATTTTTAAACAAACAAAACAAAGCAAAACCATAAAGACTTGATGACTTTCTGATGAGAATAAGAACTTTTAATCTAAGTCAAGGTGCCTGCAAAGAGATGATAATCAATAAACAATAGCAAGCAATAGCAGCCAGAATTAATCTACTATAGTTATGCTGCATGGACACGAAAGTAATCCTGATTTTCTTGTAGTGGAATTACAACTAATCTTCAACAGACAGTTTGAATGCTCTCCATTGCACAAACAAAAACTCCAAACCACCATACCATACCTGAGAATTGTATCTGCCAGCACTGAGGGCTGCAAGCAAAGTCTCTCTTGGATGGTTTACGTGTACAGGTTGAGGACCTAAAGAGCAGCTGGCTAGACTTTTCTTCCTATTGAGATCATTCAGTTTACATCACAACTGAAAGGCCCATAATTGCAGCTGGATAGGAAGCTTGAACTTTACTCCAGAAGAGCTTTCCTGTTAGAATCCGAATTTTTGATGGCAAAGCTGTTCTGGAAAGCATCGAGTGAAACTCTCAAGGATGCTGAAGGCTCTGCCCTGAAAGATTCCAGACCCAAATTTGTCAGCCTTCTTACCCCCACTTAAATACGCCTTTCCAATGGAAACCAGATTTCTTTTCATGAACTGCAGTGTTAATACTTATGCAGCATTTGGTAAACACATGCACCTAAATTAACACCACAAAATAAATGGGGAAAAAAATAGAAGCATTTGCCAAAGATCACTTGCCAATGACAAACCCTGGACAACTCAAGCCTCTTACCCAGATTGGTGCAAAGAAAAGAGTGCCATCCCCTGATCACTCTACTGTCTTTTGGTTGACATAGAGGTCTGCAAAGAGGTAGCCAGAATTCAATTCAAATATCTTCCCTTCTGAGCACCAGATTGCTTTTCACTTTAAGAGTAAATATCAAGCTCTGCAAAAGGGAGCATGGTGTCTGGAAGCTGATTCTGTTTTTAAAAAAAGACAGGCTGTTACAATGTGCTTTGTTTTCATCCAGGTAGGGAGAACATCTGGAAACACAGAAATTTAAAAAAAAAAAGGGAAAGTTAGGAACATTTCTTTCACTAAACTTAAAGATTTTTATATTGATGAAACCGAAGCAGATTTGAAGTGACAAATTAAAAAATATTTGCTTCTGAAAGCATGGGAAAGAGATGCCTCTGGTTAGCAATTTTTCATTAATGAATTTCCAACAGTATTAGCTCAATTTATTAAGAATTCACATCCATTTCAGTAGAATTAAACATTCACCAACAACTGTTCTTTCACTCTGCCTTACTTTGAACATTCGTCTTTTTCAATGACACTTAGAGCCAAGTTGCTCTTGCTCCCTCCTTTGGGAGAGTGATGCAGAGCAGAGGCCAGATCCAGCAGCACACACTTGTGCACTCCACTGTCTCTGCAGCAGAACATGAACCATGGTCCTATATTCAGCCCTGCAACAGCAGCAAGACTTTGGACCAGGATGTGGGATCTCCTGTGCCAATGGCATGCTTGGCCATCATGATGGGCAAGACAGATTGGCCTCAAAGCTTCTGCAGAAGCCCTTCCAGAGGTATCATGTTACCAGAGAGAGCATATTTTGCTGACAAAACATGCCTGTTTCCATAGGATTTCTAATTTAAGTTCTGAAACAGTTAGTGCTTACACATCTGGGTTTTTAATTCATCACCATAGATAGTAACTGCATCATAAATGCAGCCTGGGTTAAATCCCATGGCACAGTCTTCAAACTCCAGCTGCAGAGTGGGCAAACAAGAGAGAATCATCAATACTGAAGCTTCTGAACACCTGGAGAAAAGGTAGATTTTGGAAATTCTAGGAAGAATTTGGGCATGACTTTCCTTGGTAAGTGTGTCATGTTATGCATCAAAACAGTCTGTAGGCAATCTTGGCCTGACTGCTCTTTCCTGTGCAGGGCTACCAGCAGGTCTGCAGAGGATAAAGCTTTGTCTTAAGGCATTTCAGCTGTCATCTTTACTGCAGCACTCAGTGCCTTGTACTTCTGAAAGGACAGTGCCCTGTATGGATTGCCCTTTCAAGAGCTTTTCCTTCAAGCGTGGGAAGTGGGTGATTTTTCAATTGTTTGTTTTGCTTTTCATCCAGACTGCAGGTTCTCACACCAACAGAGCAGCAGCAAACCAAGCAACAGGTCTGCATATCCTCAGTCATCCCTAGGTTTAACACTGTGTCATGGTTTAACCACAGTTGGCGACTAAGTGCCATGGAGTCACTTGCTCACGTCCCTATCCCTCTTCACTCCTGGTGGCATAAGGAAGAGAATTGGGAAAAATAAAGATAAAACCTGTCGGCTTGAGTTAAGAACAGTTTAACAGTTGAAATAAAATTTAAGACTAATAGTAATAACAATATCAATAAAAATTGCAAGGGAAGGGAAGATGGCAAAAAGAGACAGAAAGGAATAAAACCCCGGACAGAAGTGATGCACAATGCAATTTCTCACCACCCACTGACCGATGCCCAGCCCATTTCCCAGCACTGATCAGCAGCTCCCAGCCAACTGCCCCCAGTTTATACACCAGGCTCAACATTCTGTGGTATGGAATATCCCTTTGATCAGTTCACATCAGCTGTCCTGGCCACAATCCTTGCCACTCCTTCTTGCGCATCTCCTCACTGGCGGAGCATGTCCTTGACAGGGTAAGCACTACTTAGCAACAACTAAGACATCAGTGTGTTATCAACACTATTCACATACTAAACCCAAAACACAGCACCAGCTGCTGGAAGAAAATTAATTATTTCCTAGACAAAACCAGGACACACTTTCCCACCCCTTAGCCAAGGCAACAGGGGTGGAGAGATGTTTCTGCTTTAAACAATGTAAGTGGCAACAGGACTCATCCTAAGCTTGGTGGGATGCTTGCTGCACACAAGATGCAGCAGGCAATAAAAAAATTAGAGAGATGCTGGTAGTAGGAGTGAGGACTATTATCAGACAGCCCATGCACAATGAGAAGCAGACACTTTGGTATGGACTAAGGAGTAGCTTGTGGGGGAGGTTGACACTGCCTTGAGAAAAGGGCTGACTCTCTTGTTTGCAACATGCTCTCTGCCTTCCCTTTGTCCTCAGATCTGTGCTGGACTTCAAGATAAAGCTATCCTGGGATGAGGCTGGTGCCTACAGATTTCAAGCCCTTACAACAGTCACAGCCCCTTCACACAGGAGTTCGGAGGTGATGTCTAATTGACAAAATATGCCCTGCAAAGAATCAGTGACCTGGAAACTTTACAATTTACAGTCTCGTGCATCACAGATGTTTCTGGTAGGATTTTATTGAATCGCTCCCCTGAACAGTTCTCAGTGCAGAGGTTTAAGAGCAGTTTCTCTTTTTATTACCTTTACAACATACTCTGCTGGACCTTCAATGAGCCAGTGGCACTTCATGTCCCTGGGATACAAGCCAGGCTAATTAGCAGTATCAATCTTCCCCTCTTCCACTAACACTGCAACACTGCCACAGCCAGAGCCTGCAGTACTCAGATGGGAAAGGAGACAATTTAACACATGGGATTAGACAGTACTTTCAATAAACACAAATCAACAACTTGATTTTTAAGGAAACCAGGCACACTAAGGGTAGTTGTTATTTTAAAGGGGTCAGGAGGGAGACGAAAGGAGTTTCTACAGCATCAGCAAGATCACTTGCTTCAGTGTCCTCATGGATGGCCATGAAAGTGAGCCCACAGCCACCATTGCTCCCACAAGGAAAAAATATAACCATGGCCTGGTCTGACTCTGCCAGTAGAGGTGCTGGGAAGACATCCCTGCAGGATTTACCTGAAGAAGACAAAGAGTTGTAAGTGTGGGCTGAACACATATTTATTCAGGCAGATCTCAGAGTGGTTCACTAGGCTAGATCCCATCAGGAAGGTCTCATCTCAGACCAAGTGGAGGGACTATTTGACTTTCATTACCTCTAAAATATTTAGAGGCTGTACAAAGAAATTGAGGCAATTGGACTTCATCCAAAACAACCACATGAACAACCAAACATTCCCAGTGGATGAATTGCATGACTAAGGATCAACATTATTACCAACACATCGCCACTACTAAGTTTAAAGTGCAGAGGCAGTGAGTCTTTGCAGGAAACATTTATTATTGTTTCAGAGGGACAATGGGCCACATTTCTTTGACTCATCTGCATGGTTACCCAGTTACCTGTGAGCTCGTTATACCATATAACATAATTTTGAGCCAAGAGCCGGCCTGTGAGTTGTGTCTTCAACACTGGCTACGCTAACACATCAGAAGCCCACCTGGACACACTCCAGCTAAGCAAGGCTGAGCACGCGGTTTCTTCTGCTACCCAGGGTCTGTGGGACTAAAACAGGTATATTGGAGACAAGGCAGAGGGGGCACAGAATTATGCACAGTTGAAAGACATTTTTGAGATACCCACCACTCTGCACTAGGTGCCAGCACAAATATGAATATGACCCTCAGTCCTACCTGCCCTGCTCCATTAGGGCATTTTCTCTAGCTCTTTAGATTCATAGTGGAAAATACAAATTGCCTTCAAAGGCCAGCTGGATTTGCTGCACATCATGGCAATGAATGACAAGAAGTTATACCCAGTAACCCTCGCACCTCCAAGGCACCCAGACTTACTGATCAGTTCTCTTCTATTCAAATAGAGAGACACGTAGTCAGGGTCACATCCAAGCTGGTATCAACATCCAATTTAGTGAAGCACATCAAGATGATTTTGTCCTCTAGTACTGTTATATTCCAGGTGCACAGGCTGGAAGCAAGCAGTAGTAAAGGTGTGTTTCTGCATGACTGAGCTTTGCCCTTGTCAGTGCCCCCATGGGCTGGGAGTCTCACCAGAAGCTGAAAACTGATGTCACCAGCTCCACCTGTTACATTTTATGATCTTCCCTCTCAGCATAAGCCATCTGGGGAGAGAGTTACCAATAGCAGAGGACTGCTGTGAATTTGGTCAGCACCAGATGAGGATTGATGCTTCCTTACAGCAGCAATAGTTTTGTGCCCTGTGACTGATGCACCACCAGCCCAGTCCACCTTGTTCCCCCGCCTCCTGCAGGAGCTGAAAGCTTCTTTGTGTGAGCTGAGGTTGATATGGCCAGATCAAAGGAAAAAGGGTACAACAGATCTCTAGACAGTCACAGCCATTTAGTGAGAGTGGCTTGTACAGGATCTGTATTACAAATAGACTTTGTGTCTTACTACCTTCCCCTGCAGCATTATCCTGCCCAGCAAGCATAGCTGGGGATTTGCATTGCAGGGAACTACTGTCATCCACTGAGTGGTGCCCAGTCTGGCAGTGGCTGGGGCTTCCAAGCCCAGGGAAACACTCTGGTGGGTGCCATAAGGAAAAATCAGTGTTTGGCTACTACAGCCGAATGCCAGTTACCTGTTGTGAGGGACATTATTCTCCAAAGCCTGGGGGTACAGAATGAGACAACTTTCTCCAAAGAGCATGCTGCCTTGGGAACTGCACTCCACTGGTGCAGGGAAGAAGGCTTGGCACAGCAGCTAGAGAGAGAAAAAGGTTATTGCAGTACAGGCACAGCTGATCAAGCCACAGGCTACAGTACTGCAGTTGTTTCAAATACAAAGTGCTTGACATGCAGCTAAGAGATGCCTCAGATGACAACACACAATTTCGGTCCCAAAGGCCTACTTAAAAATCCCCAAACTTCCAGCTGTCCCACTAACACTGTGGGCTCGCATTTTCCCAGCCTGCTAAGAGCTGACATGGCTGCTCCAAGCTCATTTTTAATGAAACATCACTTTTATTTCAGCCTCCCCTTCATCTCCTGTGGGCATTTGTTCTTTGTGAATCCCGACAGCTCTGCTTTGCAAGGGGTAACGCACCCACTTTGTAGCCACATGGCTTCTGCTCCTTGCAGTTGCTGCACCCAATTAAGAGACACCTTCTTGTCTGCAGACAGTCCCCCTTTGAAAGCATAATCATTAAGGATCCCTAGCAAAGCCATAATAGGTTGGGTATCAGTTAGTACCAACACCCCAACTTTGATGGCTGTGACAGAAATAACACCATCTCTTTAATAACTTGTATTAGCCCTGTAATTATCTGCACAGAAAAATACAAGTGGCCAGTGGGGAGTCACTAGACCTGTGCCTAGCTATAAAAGGCACTTCCAATAAGCCAAGAAAACTGTGCCACTTAATTCCATGCCCCTCTTCCCTTTCGTGTTCAAAGTTGTATTTGATGAGGAGATAACCCCTGATCAATCCTGCACGCCTTTTTCAGGAGCACAACAGCAGTTCAGATTTCAAGCTGGCAAGCATTCAAAGCAGACTTTTAATAGAGCAGGGCTGGTATGCAGCACTCAAGGGACACCTCACTGAGCTGGAAGGGCTGCATTCAGCCAGAAAAAGGGCAGCTTGAGTAGCCTTCTGCTTCTCCTTCAGGGGATGCAGGGGTCAGACTTGCTATTATAATGTGGTTTCTGAAGGGGGACTTATATATTTAAACCTTTTGTTTTGCCATCCCAAATTAAAAGATAATACACCTTGCTGCTGATGCAGTGTCTGGAAACTGAACAGAACTGCTGTGGGTGGAGAGAAGGGAGGCAGCAATAACAGGGTAATTTGGATTCCTATGGTGCTAAACAGCTAGGAGTGGAAAAAAAACCTCCTAGTACTCACACCTGCCCTGTGTCACACGCTGGAAAATGAAGTCACAAACAGAGTCACCTGTGAGAAGGTGCCTGGTGGGCTCTGGTGCTTCTCGTGAGGGTATCCCATCCTATGGCACAATGGACCCCCCAGACACCACACCAGTCAGAGTTCAGGTGGCGCCAGTCCTCAGACACACAAAGGGGCCTCCAGAGTCACCCTGTCCAAACTTCACTGGGCAGGAATGGTGACATTTATTCCTCCAAACTCTTCTGTTGTAGCCCATTGCCCAGTGGGACTGTCTTTGCAAGGCTATCAGAAGGTGTGAGTGTATGTAAGAGGAAGAGGTCACAGCACCGAGCCTGACAGAGTTCAAGGAGCATTTGGACAATACTCTCAGGCACATGGTTTGACTCTTGGGGACGGTCCTGTGAAGGGCTAAGAGTTGGACTCAATGGTCCTTGTGTGTCCCTTTCAACCCAGCATATTCTGCAATTCTGTGACCTCAGGTGGGAAGTGGGAACTGCCTTCTTTACAACCTCCTGGTAGCATTTCCCATGCCAGGTTCCCTTGTCCATGCCTGGAGTCCTACCACTGAAGGTCACCCCTGGTTTCAGCAGAGATGGAGGTCCTGCTGTTAGCAATGCCCAGGGTGGGTCTAGACAAGGGGCCAATCATGCTCACGTCCATACTGCTACCTGTAAAAGGCTGCTCCTGTCTTCGTTATCCTTAAGCTCCTTGTAAAACCCTTACTCAGAGAAGTGCTGACGCTTTCCTTTCTCCCCATCAGACAAGAAGATGTGTGGGTGGACAGGACCAGCCTGCTGCCCAGCAGGAGCCAGGGCAGACGAGCTGTTACCTTGCACATCATGAGCAAAGCCAGTGCCCAGCACAGAGCCCGCACCCTGCCCTCAGCATCACACTGTGGAACTGTCTGTCAATGAGGGGCAGCTCCACCTTCCACAGGACAGGAGCCAATGCCCCCACCTTGTAAGGATGGCTCTGCTTCCACAGACTCCAATAGGCACACATGAATATGCACAGCAGCAAAGTGCAACCCTCCCTAATGTGCTCCAAGGGCCCACGCTGCAGAAAAATGCTGATCTGCACATCCCTACAGGGGCTGGTCCTCTGACAAGCAGAGGAGACCCAATGAGCAAAGGGTACTTGAATATTCCATCTGGCAGGAGTCACCTTCTCTTGCATTTCTATTTCTGAAAGTGTCTCCTTTCCCTTATCCATTACTCTGTTCCTGCAACTCTGCCCAGAACACTGCTGTTTGACTCAGACACCTTGCCCCAGCCAGTAGCAACACAGCACAGAACTCTTCATCCCTTAACCTCATCCTCTGCAGAGGAAAGGGCATACAAACTAGTTCAGGAACCACATCCCTCCAGTAACCTTTCTGATTTACAGGCACAAACTGCCTTCAAGTCATACCGTTCCCATAAGTCCCTTCCCAAAACATCATAGTCCCACATGGGTATTTATACAATAAGAATACAAATTCAAGTTAGCCACATTAAATTGAATGTATATATGTTAAATTGAGAGGAAAGGATCATGAAGATTGAATGTTAATATAAGCACATTTGGGAATTCTTGGGAAGAGGACAAGGAGGTGGAACAGCCTAGCAGAGACAAGGAGACTGGTTTGCCTCTATCCATCTCACATACTGTGGGAATGATTCTGTGTTTGTGAGAAACTCTTTACATCTTTCTCCCCAAAGACCAGAACTGATCAGATCAAAGGAGTTATGTAGGACATGCAAAACTCAAAAGATTCAGCTCAGTTCAATCTAGAGTCATATTGGTTTGCTTTTCCTTGATATTGGGAGAAAAATGGATCATAGTTCTCCTCAGCAGCTGCAATGGGGCCTTAAGAGGGGCAAAGCAGGGATCCCTGAAGTTTCCTCAGATGTTGTCAAGCCCAGTTCACACCCAGAGACGTATATGTTTAACCACAGACTACAGGCACATAGGCAGCCCTCAAGCTTCCTGTCAGGAGGTCTGAGCTCAGAAATTAACATTTCTTTGGTCTTATTTCCCTTATTCCTTCCATTATGGGCAAACCGTAAGGCTATCATTGACTGAGCCAGTGTTTTGAGACATGGCAGTGACAGAAGGTTATTTTGTGTTGGCTGATCTGCCATCTGATGGTCACAGGCAGTCATGGCCAGCTGGCTGTAACCCATCATATCTCTATACAACACAAGGAATTGCCTTTGAAAGGATTAAGAAGTCAGAGACTTGCACCACTTCCTTAATTCTGACACCCTGGAGTTGCCTCCAGAGGCTTTGCTTTTGCCTGCAGAAGCACTCAGAGTGAGCAGGTCCTAGTCCAGGTGCTAATGCTTCTTGGTGGGCAGGACCCTTGCAGCCCACTGCAGGGTGTTAGCCCAGGGCTATGCCAAGGGGAAGCCAATGGCTTTCCAGTAGCTCCAGGAGGAGGAAACAACACCGGTACATCTTGTACAAGGGCAACACAAAGGCACACAGGAATCTCACAAAGCAAACACAGGCATAGCCAGAGCACAGACCCTCAGGGATAAGCTTCTGGGACAATTAATCATAGCCTAGCACAGCAATTAACCCAATTGTGTTAACTGTGATAAGAAGTAAAGGCATAACTGAGGGGACATGAGTCTGCAAACCTGCAGTCTGGTCCTGCCCTGGGATCTGGGGCCGGCCTTCAGAAACAGGACTTTTGGCGAGGCTGATTTCACATCAGCAGCAATACAGAAGTTTCCTGACCTCCAGCTGGGAAAACTGGACTTTCTTTTAAATGGATAATTTAATGGATTTCTTGTTTTATCTGCTATCCATCAAGCCACTGTTCATATTTGGGAAGCACAGAGCTGCCAGGAGAGGTGCCAGCAGATTTCATTGCAGCCAGCTTGGTACAGGGAAAAGGATGATTTATTCTTCACCTTGGGACTCGCAGAGTCCTCCATTTTTGACCTTGAACCGTCAAGCTCAGCCTTTGTTACCTGCAGTCTGGGATCCTAAAGGGGACAGGAGAAGCCTTAAAAGTGATGGGAACTGATTGCCAAGTCATTTTGGCCCCTTAAATCCTCCTTTCTAATTTTCTTATTAGTGCATTTAAGGAGATGAGCAGAGGCCTAGATCCAAGAGCTTTACGATGATTTTAGGCAGCTACATGTAGTTTGAATTAACACTAGACAAGCATATGCCCACTATGGGTTATCTGCATATTTTATAAGCAATATAATGTCACAGTTAAACTCAGAGCAATCAACTCCAGCAGAGTCAAAACAACATTCAGCACTTCTTTTAGCAACTAGGCAAATAGACCCACTATCAGAGCAGTTACCCAATAAATAGATGAGCAGTAGATCCCATCTTTAGCAAACCCTCCTCTAGGGATTGCAGCAAGTGCTCAAGGGTGCAGGGTGGGACACTTTTGCACTCCATGAGACATGCACTGGGTTCATTGATCTCCCTAACACCTCTCATTGTGAGAAATATAGGAGTGGAAACTTGCCTGAGTTTCATCTGTCTCTGTTCTCCATCGCCACCTCTCACAGCACAGCACGAAACACAGCTGTGAGCTCATCTTGAGATCTTTGCAATTAGGGCTGATGAAAGCTCTGCTGAATTGTTGTCAGAACAGGACAAAACCCAGACCTGAAGCAGCTGCCCTTTCTCTCCAGACTACCTTCTCTCGAGAGTCCAAGAAACACCAGTACTCAAACAACAGCTTTGAAACCTATTTATCACTGATTTCTAGTAAATTTATAGGGGTTTGTTTTGGCTTTTTTAACACCTCTTCTCTATGGAGTTGCACCCCTTCAGGAAAAGTCCAAGCAGTGTGAATTACCACCACGCTATTTCACCCACACAGCCTTTGGAGATGGCAAGGCAGGCTGGCAGGCACACACTTTATTATGTCTGTCTGCCCCTGAAGTGTGGCCCCGAGCATCTTGAATCAAGATATCAGTGGTTCAACATGAGCCTTTGCTTCAGTGTTCTCTAGTAAATCAAGATTTATTTTATTTTCCCACTCAGGGAAACCCTTACTTTCATTTTATAATCACTTCCAGCTGTAAGCAACAGACCCACTAACGACACAGCTCAGCTTTAATCCCCAAGAGGCTGTTTACTGGAAATGGAAATTTCCCATACTTCCCAGCAAAGTCTGACACCAGGATTGCCTGGCAATGCAAATGCTGCAGTAATGGGAACAGAGGAACAGCACTGGCAGCACAACAGTGGAGAGTAAAAGCACTGACTAGTTTTGCACAGAATAGAGAAACAAGGAGGCTCCTCATTATCAAGGTTAATCTTGCACATTGAAATTTTTATACCATAGCAACTTTCTCATTATTCAACATTAGTCCTAAAAAACGATGCTCGAATTGAGCAAGAAACAGATGTGAAGATGACTGGTCTGAAATTACATTATAATGGATTATAAAAGGGCTGGCAAAGGAGCCACTTATATCATTGTCCCTGCCCATTAAGAGGTCTTTAGCATGGCCTGTGAAGCTGGTCTTGCATTGAAAGTACAGAAAACAACGTGACTGCAGAGTGATGGGATAGTTGCCAGGGCTGTTTTTACGAGGAAGCTGCAGTACTTCTCCTCCTGCCTCAGAAATGCTTCTCTGGATGCTTGCTTAGGTGAGCACGGTCTTTTAAAGACAAAGCCATACCAAATTAGTAATTTAGAGGTTTAGAAGAACCATGGTAGCATGGGGATTTCCACACCCTGGTCTCTGCCCCAGGGCTGCGCACAGAGCACAGAGACTCCCAGACTTTGGAGAGAAACCTGCAGAGACAAAACAGGAGCAAGCAGGGTGCTGGGGGTGCCCTTCAGCCCCATGGCTCTGGAGTGACACATCCCACAGACTTGACTGTGGCAGAGCACTGGCCTTGCTCAGCCCCACAGGGGCCTAACTGGGACCACACACCTGGGCCTGGGAACAATCTGTGTCCTAAGAGGAATTTTTGCTGCAAGAGGTTTAAGAGTGAGTAAGGAGGTGAGACTGACTTACTGCTCCAGGTGGCCATGCAGAGGGCTGTAGCAATAGCCACATCTTCTTGGATCAGACTGGAAAGCTGGGCAACAAGTACTTTTAGTCCAACTTCTATTCCTGAGTGACCAGCATTCAACGACTTGAGGATGAAAGAGAGATGGCTTCTGCCTCTCCTCCCCACTCCCAGAGAGGAGGGCAGTACTCTGCAACATGGACCTGCCAGGGCTGCCCTCCAGGCTCCAACTGTCTCCCAACAACTAATCTCAGCTGCAGAGTATCCTCTGGGCTCCTCAGGTCAACAGGACAAACTCCACACTTCAGGCCTACATAGATACCCGAAAAAAAAAAGAAAAAAAAAAAAGAGTCTTTTTCAGGGAGACAAGACCCCACATGCTCAAATGCATCAACTCAGGCTCTTCTGGCAGGTAGTGAATTAATGGGACAAATCCCAGGTGCCATAGCTTTCCTGATGCCAGTCTGAGCTCCAAGCTGAAGGCAATTATATGGAGATAAATGAAAACACACAGAAATTGCATTTTTTTACTAGGAGTCTGATGTGTGCAAAGCTGCAAAGCTCCATAGCTGCAAAGCTATGATCTCCTGTGACGTACGTTCATGGGGTGTGTGCACAGCCATAAAAAAGCAAATTTAGATTTCATCCAGTAGCCTAATTATTCTTAATGAAATGCAACTGGGACTTACAAAATTAAGTAACAAACATACCAGGTTGTAATGATACCACCAGACTACTCAAAGGTTATTTTGAAAAGCTTCCATACCTTAAGTGGCCTGGGGCACTTAACCTGTGCCAGTAAAGTCATAATGAAAGATGTCCCTGCACTCAGTCTTGACTTTGGTCTGGAACACACCAGAGACAAAACTTTCTCACCGTGCTTCTGGCACCAATTGTGCCTTAGGAATGTGGGTAGTGAGCACAGGGACATTTTGACTTAGGGATGGCTGGGTCTCCTTAAGTCTTTCATTGAACTGTACAGTTTGAGATAAATCCATGGTGATCCCATTTTTGTTTTTGATGGAAAACCCTACTAGTCCTCAGCCAGCAGGGAGTGATGGGCACTGTGACCAGCCTGCCAGGCACCATGCTAGGTGGAGGAGGAAGGAGTGTGCTGCTCCCCTGGGCCAGCTCCAGAACACAACCATCACACCAAAGACCACACAGGAGGAGGGATCTCAAATGCCTGAGATGCAAAGAAAAGGAAATGACTGCAACTTCTCACAGCAGCTGGGGGGCTGCTTCTGAGGCTGGGTAGTTGTGTGAGAGGGGTAGCATCAGGCCTCTGTCTCTGTTGACATAGGGACAGCAGCTCTTCCTCCATCCCTTTCAGCTGGCCTGTGTCTGCACCAGCTAAAAATCACTCTGTTAATCACTCATGTCCAATGTTTTTCTTTTGCCAATATGGGGGGCTCCCCTGCCTCTCCCAAGCCAAGGCTGGGATAAGGGCTTAGTTCCCAGCCATGCAAACATAAGCAATATAATGCTCATGATTTAGGAGGTACCTGAACTGTGCTTACCCTGGTGAGAGCCTGAAATAATTCACTGGATTCTAAAATTACACCACTTCAGCCCTTTCTAACTTTGGGACTGTCTTCTGTGTAGGCTTGAAGGTGATGCTACTTGATTAAAGTTGACAGGCATTAGAAGGCTCACCAGTTTCTAACACCACCTTATGAGAGTGCCAGTGCACTCAGGAGCCCGTGTCTTTCTCCCCTACCCAGATGGCCAACCACCCCAAGACCTCAGCAGTAAAAAGTGGGACTCAACCACAAGGTTGTGGGGATCCTTGCACAGCTCCTGCAGCACTCCAGGCTGTAGAAGGACTCAGCTACTTGCTGCTCTGTTCAGCCCAGCCTCTCTCTCTCTCTCTCCATTTTTAATAGAATTTTATCATATTCCCAGTTCACTCTCTGGCCTCAAAGCACTTGACTACTGCAAAGCTGAGGCACAATTTTCTAAGCCACTGACCTGGACCAAGCTCTCCCTAGCCCTTGGTGCTGACTAGCTTTTCCAACAAGAGACTGTGGTGATTATTGCTATAGCAGCGAGTCCACTAGTGAAGTAGAAAATAAATAGACTTTATCAGGGTGCTAAATGATGGAGAAAACACCATTCCCTTAGGTGGTGAGAGAAATAACATTAGCAACAGCAGCAGGACCAGCATCATTTTGGAGCAGCATGGGAGGGATGGCAATGAGCTGGTTATCCTTTCTCTTGTCCCAGCAGATCAGATGTTTTTAGCGCTGTATTCATTACCAGGAGCAAGTTACTCTCAAGATCACCATTATTCTGCCCAGCTTAACCCACTTCACAGCCTGCCTTGTGATTATTTCCCTGTCTTACCTGAAAACATCCCTGGGGCATAAATTTTCACATGAATGTGGGTGCAGGCCAGACAGGGATTTATAAATACATTAGCCACTGCAGGAGGATGTGCAAGGATTTGAGATCATGCTGCCATCCATTGCTCTCTCAGGCACTGCTTTGACCTGGTGCCCCAGGGAGACCAGTTAGCAAATGCAGTGGGACCAAGTTATTTCTTTCTCTTGCACAGCCAAAGGACCACATGGCAGCTGAGCAGCTTGCACA
Source organism: Pachyramphus minor (assembly GCA_013397135.1). Classification (NCBI taxonomy): domain Eukaryota; kingdom Metazoa; phylum Chordata; class Aves; order Passeriformes; family Tyrannidae; genus Pachyramphus; species Pachyramphus minor. The sequence goes on along the minus strand of VYXB01007853.1, from coordinate 455,651 downwards.
GGGAACTGGCTCACTTGCCACAGCAGCCAAGGGGAGGGCTGTGGTGAGCAGCACCTGGATGGAGAGGGTATGAAAGGCTTCCAGTCCCAGCAGAGCTACAGAAAGGGCAGCCCAAAAATCACCCATCAGTGGCAAGCACAACCAAGCATGACTTGTGCAAACTGAGTGGTTACAATCACTTGTTTCATACCTGAAAAGTGCAGATGATACCAGTGCTTGCTGCTGTAGCCCCCACACTGGGCACATCTCCCCACAGACCACACACAGGACTCACCACATAGAGCAAGAAGGGACGTGAGCAGCAAGAGGAGCCCTGCTCTCACCACAGCCCAGGAAAAGTACCCAGTGCTGGAGCCCAGGCTGTGCTCTGCTTCACACAGGAGAAACAACTCAGATCCCAGCTAACTAGCCCCTTTAATAGATGAAGAGTCAGTCAATTTTAGCAGGTAAGGCTGCAGGTGGGTTTGGATGCTCTGCAGCTGTGGTCTCTCTTCGCCTAGGCTGGCCAGGAAGAGCACATTGATAAAGCATGGTGGTGTGCTTGCCTCCTCCTTCCCAGAGGACACCAAGAGAGCTGGACACCTCCAGCAGCTTTTCATCTGGGAAGCAATACATGGGATTTACAGAGAGACTCAAGTAGCTGCCATAAGGATGAAAATTATTTCACCTTTTTTTTTACAGGGAGAGCTGCTATCCACATGCTGCCAGGGCAACTAAACTAAGGAGCTGCCTTTCCTTTTTGGACCAGGAACCACAGAGACCTCCAGATGCTGCGGTGCCTCCAGACACACAGGACCCTGGAATCACCCACAGAAGAGGAGACATCTCCACCCCACCTCGGGAGCCCCTGAGCAGCCGGGGGGCTGCACAAGCACTGCCCAGCCTGTCCCCACTCTCCGGGCCACTGCCCATCCACGATGTATTCCTTGTTCTGCCAAAGGGCAACAACTACACACTGATCCACAGGGCAGGATCCAGGCTATGACTGGATGTACATCTCACTTCTGCATCAGTACAAACGGGGATCTGAATAGGTGGGCGCTGGATAGAAGCTCCATTAAGAAACTCTGCACTGTTGGAATCTGGGAGAACTTCAGGGTGTATAGCTTGACTTTGGAGTGAGCCTGCAGTTCCCCTTCATGCTATGTTCTGCACACACCAGGATGGCAGGAAACACTGTGTCACATGTTCAGGGCTTCTGATTCTCTTTCAGGTCCATTTTCAGTAGAGGTGTTTATCACCATCACAATCCCCTGAGTGAACTCAAACCCTAGAAAGATGCTGGAGCATCTAGGAATGTCTGCCAGGAAGAAGGGATTTACAACGAAATTAATTTCTTTTTAATTTCTATTTTTTTTTCTCTTCACACTCTGTAGACGTTTGACACATTCCTGACAGAGGCATAAAACCTGACATGAAGAGCTTATGTCAGTATAACATGTCCAATCATCAAGACCATGTAAGCACCAGCCCACATCTTTTCTCATGCTCAGGCTCCAAAAAAATGCCTGCTCCAATATTTTTATATGCCCACACCCAAATACATGTGCTGCACAGTTGCTCCTATATGACCAATAACTGGGACTCCAGGGGCAGTAAAATGTAAGCGGAGTGAGAAACTCTGGCCCTTCTACCTCCAGAGGAACTTGTTCATGGCTGGTCCTAAAGAAAGAGAACAAAACCAGGCACAGCACTTACTTTTCTTTCTTTTTATATAAAATAGACATTTACATACATTTTCTTTTGCAAAGACTTTGAGCATAACTCCTTTATGTGAAATCTAGCCATAAATCCCACAGTGAAAAAAGCAAAGACTTTGCAAATTCCTGTATCACTGACATACATCCAGCTGCTGCTAAGTGTGAATTTATTTTTAAAGGATTTCTATTCCATGGGCTGCTTTCTTATTTTTGTTTTTCTTTTTTTAAAAGATATGCACAACTAATTAAAAAAAATTAGATACAGAAATAAGAACCATATGAACAGCAGGCAATGCAAACAGCTCCTGCATGAGAGGAACATACAGAGTGACATCCACTTCAGGCAGAGATTTCTACAATAATACAGTCGTAGAAGCCATAACTTTTACAGAGGATACCACTGGGAGTATTTTCCAGAAGAAAAAACTTTCAGCAAGTCAGTACAAGCATGGCAATGAACTTTGCACAGAGTTATCAAGGTTACCTGAAGCAATTTTGCCACATTAAAACACCAGTGAATGCCAAGCGCTTTTTTTTTCTTTTTCTTTTCCTTTTTTTCTTTCCTTTTTTTTTTTTTTTTTTTGGTGCTGCTGGGTTTAAATACACATGAAAGCAAAATGGTACATTTTGAAATTGCTGCAAGAGACTGAAGGTTGGGGGGAAAAAACCCTCTATGGGCTAATTTCGTCCAAAGATTCCGCATAATTGCATATATGAGAGAGAGATGCTGAGCACTTGGTCAACTTAATCACATAAAAATTGAGGAGATTTAAGCATACACCAACTGTTTCACTGAGTTGGAGGACAAGTGGGGCAAAAGACCATACAATGATATTCCGAATTGCCTAATTATTAAATTAGAATGACAATTATCTTCTTTCACCAAATATTGTACACCATATTTGGTGTACAATGGTGTACACCTGGTTTCTATAACTGCTGAGAAGCTTTCGAAGTTTTTAGATAATTTTAGGGATATCCAGCCTCCCCTGCAAGTTAGGCTCTTTATTTTGAATATATTTTTTTGGTTTTTTACTTATACTTCTTTTCACCCATAGCATGCACAGCCCCCTGTCCTCATCAAGATCTCTGGAATAAAGGCCATTTGCACTGCTGCATTCACTTACTGTTTGGCCAAAACAAACCGACTACACATTTGTTGGAATATCTAGTCCAAGAATTCTACAAGAGGGAGAAAATACCTCCCCCACACACACACTGCCTAATTTATCCTGGGGGACAGAAAAGGGATGGAAGCCAAGAATGCTGGAATTTAAATGAGAAACAAAATAAAACAAAATCCATCAGCTGCAAATATTATTCATGGAGAAAGGAAAAAGCAACACAATTATTATATTTCTCATTTAGGATTAAAATGCACAGTGAGTACATGAGAGTCCTGTCTAACCAGCTTTCCATTAATTCTCTGCTTTAATATCGGTGAGCACTGAGGTTTAGCCAATGCAACTTGCAGAGAGCATGAACTCTCCCCCACCAGGCAGAGCTTCAGCCATTTATTAATTTGCAATCTCTGCTAACCATGCTGAGCACTGGACACGGCAGAAAACAATGTATTTATAACTCATTATTTTAGAAGCTGTGCAATGCTAGAGGAAGAGGACATTTCCTATGATTAATTAAGATAACATACAGTTTATCACAAGGTAAGTCGCTCCATTTATCTTTCCCAACAGCATTCCATTTTGGTGGAGGTAACCCATTTCATATCATACTCCATTATTCTTCTTTGCCTGCAATAAACCTTTCACATGATTAATGCCCTGAACAAACACAGCGTTTCAGCACAGGCACCAACACGACAGGGAGTCAGCTCAGGACTTCACAAGGGTTTAACTGCTTTGGTAGCTCATGGTCTGTGCCAATCTCTAAATATGCTGCCAGTTTGCAGACTGTCATCCTGCATAGATGGGGTATAAAGTGCTGGTTCAGGAAAGCAGGGTTCATTAGTGAGCCCTCCTCTCTCCATAGCAACCACAAACCCAGCTCCAAAATGTGGAGAGTCGCCCTTTTGGCATATAAAAACTGGTTCACCTGGGATTAAAGTCCATGGATCTGTTATCTGTCTGATTCAGGCAAGTGGATGAACACATGCCACGCTTTCCAACCAAACCACCTCCCTCACTGGGAGGATGGTCTCATTTTTCTCCGTTATTCTGCAAGTAAGACAGTGTTGCACAAATGGTAATCCTTCTCCTGAATCTGGGAGAGGGGCACCCGAAGCTATACTATACTTCTATACATGCACCAGTTTTAAGAGGTCAAGATGGCTTTGATCAGGTTCTAGGACAAGAAGGAGACAGTAATTTCTACCAGGTCCCTCAGGAAAGACAAACTAATATTGAAGCTGAAGTTAAAAACATAAAACTAAGTCTTCCCTCTCACAAAGCATTGCTATAAAAAATACAACTTCTTCTGTATTTGAAAAAATACGTTTCATTGGCCACAATCTTAAAGCCACACACTGCAGTGTGGCTTGTAGAATATATAGTATTTATTTAATATATCTTTATGAGGCAAAGTTTATAGTTGATACACATTTTTAAAGGAGGCATATTCTCCCCCCATCCCTATGCCCCATGCTTTGTCTGGCTGTTGGAGCACTCTGCAGATGCTCCACTGGGGACTCTGCAGAGTACTCCTGTTGGGGGCTGCACCAAACACTGCTCTGCCAGCCCCCAAACTCACTGCCACGAGGTGGAACAGCAGGCAGCTGGCCAGCCTGGAATCCTGGGGCTTTGGGGAAGCTGCCCCAAAGGCAAGCTCACCCTGGGGAGAGGCAAAGAGCTTTATGGTCCAGGTATCTCTGAATATCCCAGTAATGAACTGACTACAGCCTTGCAGTGAATGACCCCATCTCCTCCTGGACATCCTGCCTAGCCCAGGGCTGTGCAAAGCTACTTTGTGAACAGTATCCAGCAGAGCACCTGCACCGGGGACCTGCAGAAACATCAGTTCAGCAAGTCCACGGCCACAAAAGTCGTGTGAAAAGACAAGGGAGGGCTGCTGACCCAGCCCCAGGAGCTCAAACCTGCCCTTGGTCACGCAAAGCAAAGTAGGCTGCTTGGGTTGGGGCACAAGAGAAAATTCATCAGCAAAAGACTTGTTTATTCTGGTCGTAGCTGATCCCCCTGGGAAGCTGATTTGGTGGGAGAGAGCCCAGAAACATGTTACTGCCTCTTCCCCCAAAATGGTCTCTCACTCCCACCTCTGCCCAGCTGTAGGCACTGGCTGCTCTCCTTGGCTCAAGCCCTGGCAGGGCAGACAACTGCATCTGTCAGGACTGCCTCTGAGCTCCAAACACAGCTGCAGTCACATCAATAACTTGTCAGTAATTTGACCACCAGTAGCAGCTAGACACTGAGCTTTTAAAATGAAACCAGTGAAGCCACCAGCACATCTGTCCCACCACACTGAGTGAATCTGGAGCTTGCTGAGGCGCCATGGTCAGCACCAGTTAAATCCAGGCACCACATGTGTACCTGCCACACAGGCTTTTCCTGACAGATGTGTTTTAAGGCATGGCATACCTAATCTGAACTGTCCTTTACTAGTAATGCCAAATCCTGGGCTGCTTTTCTGCAGGGACTGGCCACAGTCAAGCTCAAATAAAACAACTTTTATAGCAGTTTCCTCCTCCAAGAGGAACAAACTGATGACCTACCCCGACGTCCAAACCCAAGCACAATCCCACTAATGCTCTCTGTGAACTGGTACAAACCCTGGTGGAAGCAGCAGAAGTGCTGTTATTGCAGGGACATGTGGCCCAATGTGCTCTGCAGCCATTTTCCTTGGGATCATTAGATGGAATTATTCGGGCACGCCTCGGTGGTACTGCGTACTGATAACCTCAGACCACACAAGTCATAACGCCCAGCCACGTGGCCAGCTGTGAAGGACATCGCCCAATTCATACAAAACAGAGAAAATATATTAATTATTTGATTATTATAAGTTAAATAAATAAAGCTCAACAATATAAGCCCCAGTTTTGAAGAGAATTTGTTTTCCCACTTCAGTATTTAAAAATATAGATTTATGATTGATTGGCTATAGGTCATTTTCTCTATCTCTCGGGGGAGGGGGTGAGAACACTTTGACAAAGTGTTTTGTCAGTGTTATCACCATGATAAATGGGTTTTGTCCCTGCACACCCATAGAAGAGCCTCCTTAGTACCTTTCCAGGCTAGGAAATCTTCCCTAATCTCTCTGTGGCTTTACTTTATGTCCTGTATCGATCTGATATGTTGTTTGTTTTTCCTACCAGGGACTGAGCAGGAGGACAAATAATCCTACAGCTTCCCATTGCCTTTGGATACTTCAGTTTTTTTCAGAGCAATAACTATTTGGCCTGGAGGGAGAGGACAAAGAGTAAAGCCATACAATATTTGACAAAACTGATATCATGAACCTGAATTACTACAAAATTACTATCTAATGAGTAAAACATTCAGGTTAGGTTTTCCCTCAAAGGATCATTTGCCCTACTTGTGGAATCATCCTTCCAGAGTGATATTTAGATAGTTTCCCTTTCTTTAGGATATTTTTCAAGTCACATTTAGAGCTATAAAAGTGGCCACCGTTTCCTCAGCATTAACCCCTTTGAACTTTTTTATGTGACCATTATGACCATCTTTCCTGTCTGCAGCAGGACCTGGCAGCACTTGCAATGAAGCCCATCAGTGGTACCCTACATGGACGAGGTGAGCCTGTGTTGAGTAACAGGATGTGCTACTTCACCCCTGCTGCAATGGATGAGTGCTTTGTCTCCATGGTTTCCCCAGTGACAAGCAAGATATTGAAGGTACACCCACACTCCTGGTGTGATTAAAATGGGTTCAGCCTAAACATAAATCTTGATTAAAGGAAGGTTTTCATTAATTCTCCGGCATGTCCCACAGGAGTTGAATGTCTCCTGTAACTTTGGTCAAACATCAGCATGCACTCAAAATCTGCCTTCCGTAATTCTGAGTCCTATCAAAGTCCCTCCAGCATCACTCTGACCAACAGGCTTCCACCATACTCTTCTCCAAGGGGCACAAGTGTCTTTCCACTGGTGACTGAATGCTAGGTTTGGTCTTTCTCCTGGACTTCCTGAAACCGTTTCTCCAAGCGATCCAGTTTGGCCAGATTCTCCTTCAGCAATTTGCTGTTTGGAACCAGCTGTAAGGCTTTCTCATAGTAGTCACGGGCAGTGATGTAGCTCCCCTACAAAGAAAACGAGTGAGAGATCTCATTCACATTCCCTGACACAGAAAGTTCATTTCTAGGCAAAGGTGAAGACCATAACACAGGGAAAACAGAGGTTATAAAACTTGACACTGTTAGGTTTATGAGAACACTCCTTCATTATGAAATAGATCACTGAGTGCTGTTTGTTAGCTTAAATTTGATCAAACATACAGGGCTAGAAGTAGATTTGCATTTTTCTGTTATGTTGTACCAGAAGAGTTAATTTTACTCAGCAACAGGACAGCTTAAGGACATCACACAATGTGACTTCTTAAGACCCAAATCATAATGATATGCTAAAGTATTCAAAAAAATAAGCAACCACAGGGCAGGTTGTCTATTTCCATAATTTCATGCCAGTATTCTGCATTAGACAACTTTATTAAATTAATTAGGGAGAGAGAAACCTTAAAAGTCGACTCATGGTGACATTTTTCTAAGGTAGGTCAACAGCTGAAGCCGGAAAGTTTTAGACATGGGCAGGTTGTTCCTTGCAGCCTGCCCTTCTAAAATGTGAGATTTGCATTACAGGATGCATATTAACAAGCAGCCTGGTTGGGAAATCCTAGTTAGGGTAGAGAGACTTTCCTCCTTCTTGGATAAAATATGTCAGAGACACTCGCTGTTCACAAACCTGCAACTCTTGGCAGTCTAAAACCAATTTAGCTTTCTGTCCTGAGTAGTAGTCTCTGCACTTGACAGCTTAAGGAAAAGCAAAATTGTCATACCTTGATGTGCTCGATGCCTCCCATATTCATCCAGGCCTGTGCTTGGTCTGGGTTGAGCTCCACAGCCCGTTTATAGCTCTACATAAACATGAAACATTTTTAGGTTAAGAGTCTGACTCTTCAAACAAAACCAGTGCTGGAGGGGAAAGAGAAACAAAGTTTCCTCTCCTGAAGCCATGTAAAATGTAATTTCAAATTCTCCTCATATAAAATGCACAAACTGAATTTCAGTTTCTTTACAGCAGAGGCAATATAATTTACTGCTTCACGGCTGAGTTCATCTCACGGGTTTTTTCCTGCCAACAGCACCGTGTGAGGAGCTGTACCTGCTGTTCTCTCCCTGCCCCCTGCACCACTGGGGTCTCCTGCACATCAGGGTCATTTCCTTGGGCAATGACAACCACAATGCCTGCCAACCACAAGCCATGTGGTTGCTGTAAGGCTTTAATTTGGTGCTGGCAGCAGACTGTGGTACAGCCACTTGCGTGGAGGTTTCACAAGGACCTGAGGGCAGTGCCATTGTTTCTGCCATTGCAGGAGAAGAAGCAACAAGGATCTACTGGACACTGTCAAACAGCACTGTTTTTACAGTGTCACAACAGGAAAGGATTCAAACGAGGACTAAGCATCTCTAGGACATTGAGACTATGCAGAACTGTCCAATAATATTCTCTGAATAATAGAATGGTTTGGGTTGGAAGGAACCTTAAAGATCATCTATTTCTAGCTCCCCTGCCATGGGCAGGGACACCTTCCACTAGACCAGGCTGCTTCTGTACTGTTATTTAATGGTAACTTAATTTCTGAGCTATCAAACTTCCTGTTCCACAGTTAAAGCCCATCTCTCAGCTGATAGTTAATGAGATGAGACTTAACAACACGGTGAGTACTCACAGGTCCCCAAGCTTCCAGTTGAGTCACATGGAACTGGCCATAGACAGCAAGAGGGGCTTGGGCCAGATGGATCAAGGGTCTGATCAATGAGAAAAGGCTCCTCCATAATCCCACCACAACTCTGTACCTACACCTCTCAGAGCAGGGAGCTGTATTTTCATACAGGAATGAGGAAAAAAGTTGCAATTAAGTCTGGTAAAGTTATCTGTTCCATAGCTTTCCCTGTACCAGTGGTGAACTCTGAGCTCCTACAGCCAATAGCCAGGGTGTATGCACCAGCAAGTATTAAATGTAATGAGCTGCCTGTATCTTTTACAAAACTATCCACAGGTCTTAGAGCAGTCCTACCTCGAAAGCCTTGTCAAGGAGGTTCTGTTCTCTCAGCTGGTTTCCTTTTGTGAAAAAAAGCTCTGATATGACTTTTGGATCCTTTGGTTTTAGCTGAAGCGCTTTTTCTATAGCTTCAAGTGCCTGTGAAAAAGCAAGAAGACACTGCAGTTACCACATTCAGTGCCTTTCCACTTCTCATTCTCTCCTCACCACTAAGGAATCCCAGCATAAGAGTCTTCTTCCTCTTTCCCTTGTTTGCCCCACATTGTTAACACATGTGGAAATGAGTTTTTTATATGCCTGGGGCATATAAAAAAACTGCCCTGGGCAGTGGGGCTCACAGCAGCAGGTAAGAAAACTACACTGCTTAGCCCCAGTGCCAGTACAGATATACAGAAGGTTTTAGTGAAAAAATAATCTACTGGATGTGCACTAAGACACCTCTGGAGAGACAGAGAGTAAAATTCAACCTCTGTGTGCAAGACCATGGCCATGGTACCTTGGCATAGTGCTCCTGCTTGCTGTAGATGGCTGACAGAAGGCGGTAGCACTCCAGACACTCCACGTCCTCACTGAGTATATGGTTCGTCATCTTCTCGGCTTCCTTCGTCCGCCCCATCATTGCTAAAACCTGAGCCTACGGAGACGCGTTACAAAGAATTATGACCTTAAAAAGCTCAACACTCAACTCAGCTGACACATGACGCTGCATCCAGTGTCAGCAAAGTGGTGATCCACTTTTGTGGCCCTGCCCTTGGCCCCACACTCACCAGTGCCAGTCGGATCTCTCTGTTCGAGGGCTGCAGCGATGCCGCCTCTCTGTAAACCTGCAGCGCTTCCTCATAGCGCCCCGTGTTGTAATACAGAGCCCCCAGCGGGGACAGGATTTCAGCCTTCCGGGATACCTTCAGGGCCCTGGAATTTGGGAAAAAGAGATGCTTCCAGGTGGTGTGGGGATCAAAGTGGAAGAGCGAGGTGTTGCTTGTGCTGGGATGGAGCAGCGAAGCTCTGCACGCTGCTCATCCCAACCTGGGAAGGACAAATTTAACGTCCCAGGAAGGGACACAGCAGCAATCCCTCTGGCCACCTGAGAAGGGGAAAGGGTCACCTCCAAAGTGCACATGAGCATGCAGCAGGGGTGGGGATGGCTGATTGTGGTGGAACCTGGGGATTGTGAGCATAAATCTATATGACAAAAAGGAGGCAAACCCCCCCCCCCAACCCACTTTGCTGCATACTGGGAGTCAGAGCCTGCCTGCTGGCACACTGCTGGGAAGAGCTGGAGTTCCTGATGGTGCCAAGGGTTTGGTGCTGGGCTGAGCAACATTTATGGGTCCCAGTATTTCCCACACCACCACGAAAGCTGCAACACCCATGGACTAGCTTCCAGCAGCATAGGAGTTGCACTAAGAACCTGCTCATGCCACCGAAAAACCTCCAACTTTATCACTAGAGCATCCCTCTGCCAAAAGCAGCAGTGTCCATCTTGGGGGCTTGGGAATGGTCCAGGAAAGTCAACACTGCCTGAGGCTATTCTGCCTCTCAAAGTACTCCTCAAAAATAGCCAAATCTAGTTTCAAACAGATAGAGAATGAAGAGAGGAAACCCCAGACATGCTCTGATAGATTCATATATCAGAAACTCTTTAGCAGAGACAGCCGTATGGGAGAGGAGGTAAACCTCTATCTCTTATCCCAAATCCTTACCGCTTGTACCACACTTCAGCCTCTTTGTTCTGCCCCAGGGAGCGGTGAAGCCTGCCCAGGTTCACCATGGCCACATGGTGAGCGGGGCTCAGGCGGATGGCCTGCCTGTAGTGGGACATGGCTCGCTCAGGAGACCCTGGAGAGGAGAACAGCTGTTAAACTGGTGCATCAGAAAAATCCTGTCACTGATTCAGTACACAGTAATGCTCTGGGTTTTCATTCACCTATTGCTCTGTGCATGGGAAATATTCTGAGAAAGAAATCCTGCCTCAGCCTTTTGAAACTAAAACTGCTGTCCAAACTAAGATTTAGACTGTGATATTCAGCGATGATCCGGAGAAACAGATTTTCTGGGGATGCAGTTTTGCAAGTTGAGGGTACAATCACCAGAAGATGACTCCGGACTGATAGCACCCTATGACCACGCTGCAGGGGGGGATGTACCCACCGTGCTAAGGACAGAGCCCATCCCAGAGAAAGGGCTGGGGCACGTGCCCCATCTCCTGGTAGAGCATTCTTCCACCTCACCCATTGGAGAGGCAGGCAGTGGAGAGAACAAAGAACAAGCCACCCAGCATCTCCCACATCACCACCAGAGCCACAAACGGCTTCAGCTCTTTCCAAAAGAGACTATTTCCTCCACCTCTGCTGTGCTGCTCTGAGCTCCAGCTCAGTTTCTGTGCATTGCTTGACAAAACTGGGAGTAGCTGCCAGTAGCCGACCAGAGGTGTCCAGGTGCCTATTCTGGAGCACACAGGCACCATCTCTGTGCTGCAGAGGAGCCATTGGGTGGCACTGCTTCGCTGTGTGAAAGCGTCTACCGGCGCAAGGTCCTGCAGCCCATGACATCACCGAGCACCACAACGAAATACAACGCAAAAAGAAAGGTGAGAGACCACTAGCCCAAAGCCTAAAGTTCTGGTTTTAGTATCATACTTGTATTTAGCTAAATAACGGTAAAAGTATAAAGTTTCAGCATTTCAGCAATGCATTTAACCCCAGGGCTCATTTAATGCATTTGCAAACTCCAGACCAGGTAATCTCCTGACGGAAACCAATACTCAAGGAGCTTTGTCCACAAACAAAGCTTTTGAGTGTTGGCCTTTTTTTTTTTTTTAAACCAAATCACTTCACAATGTATTTAATTCCATTTCTAGCTGGAAAGCAGAAAACAGCCTGCGCATGTTGGGGCACTGAACATATGCTGCTGTGGGGATATTATTTCCATAGCTTTTCAGATCTGGTTTGTTTTTTCTGAGACTATCTATGCAACTTCAAAGTCGCATGGACATTTCTCAGCATCTTCTTTACAGGAGAGAGGAGGAACATCTGTGGGGAGATTCAGAAGTGCTTAAGATTCACCCAAGGCTGACAATGTACCGTTCAAGGTATGACTTTTAGAAAACATTCAGCAGCAGCGTCAATCTTTCCCCACCACTGAGCAGGCATATGTTTCTGAAAATTATATCTACAAAATACCCTGGGAAGCATCTGGGCACACATCTCGCTCTGTTCAACACACAGGGGTAACGTGCATCATTAAGGGAGACACATTGAGCGTCTGTGACCACTGCAGAGCTGTCTAGAGTTGTGGTTCCCCAGAGCTGACACTTGCTGGAGGCTTCTTGCACAAAACCCTGCAAGTTAATTGGTGTGGTGCTTCACAGCATCTCCCTGTGCCTCTAGGAAACAGTGCAGCCTGTGACGGGCTCACTACCAGCCACTTCCTTCACGCCTTGTCACGTCTCTAGGAGGGTTATTGACACATCATGCCTGAAGTACCAAAAGTCAGTGGGATTTTTTTTCCCCCTGTTGTTTGTGTGTAGGGAAGCGTAGGAGTAAACCAGGAAATGTTAGCTTTGACTTTGGCAGAGTAAACAAGTGCAAAAAACCCGAAAGTGCTCTGCACTACATTTGAACCACAATTTTTGGCAGGAATGGGACAATTTATCGGGGTTGGCAAGCAAAGATCAGAGTGAAATTACTCAGAATTTTTATTATTTGCAAGCTTGAATTTTGCCAGGGCACGAATTCAGAAGCTCAACCTCTGTCACTAATGCCACGATGCCTTTTTTTGCTTATGAATACTCATTTTGGTTCTGTATTTGTTTCACACTGGTATTACAGAAGAGTGATGGCTAAGCATCAGCTTAGAGGTAGAACAGCCAGCTGAAGACTGACAGACACCATCATCCTTTCTTCCCAAGCACCACTGGAGCGGGACACAGTGTGAAAGGGACAGAATGGGCAGCAACCACACACTTTAAACCTACACTATTTCTTCACTGAGTCCTGGCTCTGTTCTGGAGGGACCAAAGTGAGACAGTAGTCCATTTCCACTACTCATTTGTCAAACTTGCCCTTGCTCATAATCTGTCAATAAAAGGTGTCAAGTACAGTGACATTTTTGTTGGTGTTACATGAATACCATAAAATGCCAAGGAAGTTGGATGGGAACTAGGAGCCCAGAAAATAAAGGATGCCATTACAGAGCTCTTGAAAAATCAATTCACCCCACAGTATATAAGGTTTTGTTTTCACAGATGATTGTTGTTTAAAAGCCATGTTAATTTTTATAGGCACTCAACCCTTACAGTCAAAGAGCTGCTTCATCACCAAGTACGGCTGCATGTGCTGTGAAGACTGTAATGATCCATTTGTCTGCCTGTGATTTGGTTTGATGTGGCCATGCCTTCCTGGAGAAATGGCAGTACTGTCAGGGTGCTGCCCAGCTCTCACTGAAGAGGACAAGCGCCTGTGCAAAGATGTTGAGAAACACTGAAGAAAGCAGCCAGGCTGGATGCCACTGCCACACAGTGCCTGCTCTGATTACAAATTTCATTACGCTGTGCCACCTCAGCAGCACGGGGATACTTATTTCCAAGGTACCGTGGAGGCACATCTATTACTTTGGAAGCTTTTGACACCCTCTTTTAGATGGGTACTGCTGAATAAAATAAATCAAAGCAAAGAAGGCAGAGAGGGGAAAATCCCTTGCTCCTTCTCACTTACCGGTATCAACCAAGAAAACCCCGTAGTTGTTATGCAGATCGGAGCTCTCTGGACAATTCTCTATGCCAGCCTTATAGACCTCCTCTGCTTCCTTAAGCCGTTCCTTAAAAGAGAAGGATATTTCTTAGCCACGGCAGAAAGGCTGTCAGCACCATTTGCTGCACACCTGCAGTCTGTGACAACTCCCTTGCTGCATGGGGAGCTCAGGCCACCAGCCCAACCCACCTTCTAGGAGGCCAAAATTTTACCCCATGGCATGGGTGTGATACAGCTGCTGTCTGGTACCCCAGAGCAATGCAGACCTACCTTTGCAATTGTAGCTACCTGTGAAAAGGGTGGCTCCTGTGCAACATCAGTGAGCCCCCCAGCTGCGCACACACCCAGCCAGGAAAAACACAGGGCCAGGGGTTGTGTTGGTTCTGTTGAGGAATATCTGTCATCAAATGTCAATCAAATGTATTTTGATTTATTTGTTTAATGAGCATCTCAATGGCTAACTTTTCCCCTCAGGAGCTCTCCTGTTCATTCCCTAAGCAGTGGGGAAGATGCAAGGAATGAAAGCTTGGGCGGGGGGGATGTGATAGCTGGGGGGCAGGGAGCAAGTACAAGGGAATAAAGGAAGATGGAGAAGGGTGGAGGGCAATGAAAGAGTGGGGAAAATCCGACAGATTCAAATTAAAATGAAGCCTTGTCAATGTATGAGGTGTAGTTCACTGGGATTGATGGGACATGCCACCTTGCTGATTCCCAGATGCACCGAGCCCTTACATTTTGCATAGATTTCAAGGAGGTTTGTTGGTGCTGAGTATTTCTAGCAAATACACATCTACAGAAAGCATCCCACTGGCTGGGCTCTATCTAGCCTGAGCTACAGGTAGCCCAGTCCTGAAACAAAAATAGTGAGTCTTGTTTGGATCCAATAGCAACTTAATAAGGTTTCCATTTCCCTCCAGTCAGACAGCGCATGCCCACCACCTGCACGCTCTCTAAAACAGGTTACTGCAGTCTGCCTTTCCCCCTAACCTCAGAGCTTTGCTGTCAGGTGTATTTATGGAAGAAGGCCGTGAACAGCAGAGACAAGCACAGTACAGAGGGGTGGTAGGCAAGCCTCCAGCACCAAAGATGCTTTTTTCAGTTCTTCCCCTTCCACAGAGCAGCACAGCCCTACAGCGACAAACTCCACAGCCTCCCGACGATGTGCCCGAGTAAAATCAGCCAACTGGGGCTCTGCTGAGGGGGGTCTGGAGCTTCCAGTGCAGAATTGCTGCTCAGGAGCTGAACCCACACTGAAATATGAGGTTGGTCTATTCCCAGCTATAGATTCTCCTCAAGTCCTGCAAATCATGGAGCTTCCTGGGCTTTTTCTGAATTTAAAGGATGTACCTGACAGGAGTTTTTGGCTCTGTAGCTGCTTAATGTGAGGACTCTTTTCTCACCTCCTATTTCAGAACGCTAGAGCTGGAATTAATTGGAAGAGTATAGGAAGAGTATGACTTGATCACAGAATCACACAGTTTGCCACAGTTAAGTCCTTTCACATTTACATGATAAAGGTCAGCCAGCAAAAAAGATAGCGTGCAATAAAACACAGAATAATGTTTTTAAAAAGTGCTTAAGTTTGGATATTTTGGATATACTGACATGACTTTGACAACATTGTCCTGCGGAGTCAGGAAAAGTGTAATGACCATCAGAATTGACTAAAACGAGGAGCAATATTTTGAGCATATTTTCCAGAATTTATGTATTAGTTTCTTTTCCTCTGATTTTAATTTTCAGCCAAGGAATGAGGCTTTGGGTGCTCGTATGTCAGTTTGTTCATTTTATTTACTGATCATAAACCCGCAAGGAAGAGCTGTGTTAAACTGGATTAGCAGTGTTCCATGTCAAAACATTCACATTCACCAATACTGAGCACTTTTAGCACGGTTACATTGCTTTTTTGGCACCTAACATCCTGACCCTGCATGCCTCGGGCTCAGTGCCCAGTCTGGGATGATTTCTCTCACAAATTGTTTGCATTAAGCACAGTCAGAAAGTGAGAAGGGTGGAACCAGCTTCTTGTGCTAGAGCTTTCCGCCCTCACAATCTCTTCTCTTCTTAGGAGAAATGCTCTAAGTTCATCAAGGCTTGATTCTCATTAACACTTAATAACTCCACTCCCAGACCTTCATGAAACATTCATCAACCTCACGAAACTCAGTAGATTGGCTTATAAAATGTATGAGATTTTTATGATATTTTAAAAATTATGCATATGAGAATCTTTCAGTTGAGCTCCAGGGTTTTAGGTCTGGTTTTCATATAGCTCAGTTTTGCAGTTTGGTTATGACTGAGTAGGCTCTCCTCTGGGTTAAAAAGTTTCTTTTTCTAAGAAACACAAAGAAAATCAGTTGAAACCAGGACCTGGAAAGAGCCACCAAGTAACACGAAAGGGTGGATGAAACTGCAAGAGCTGGGACTAAGGTGCTGTTCAAGTGTATCAGAGTAAATCCTGAAGAACCAGTGTCACAGGAGTGTTGTGAAAACAACCAGCAAAAAATGTTTGATTTCTGTTATCAGCACCATTCCAGTGATCATGGAAAAAAAGGAAAACCACAATATGTTGCAACTGAGTTACGATTCCCAGCCAAAAGAGCAGTCAGAAGGGCAAGCATTTATAAAAGGCACAAACAAGCCAAACTCTTTTACACAATGCGGCAGTTGTTCTTCCATGCCAGCTCTGCCTTCAGAATCAGCTACCAAGGAGAGCAGAGGGCAATTACATCAAGTTACAGGTTAATTCTCTGGCACACGAGACATTCCTCTTTGCAGCATTCTTTACAGGTGTAGAAGGAAACGAACCATAAAGCCCTATTTCAGATTCATCTCCCTTAGGATGGGGAATGTGCTGTTTGGGACCAACCAAGGCAATCCTGGCACTATTTCACAGATACCCCTACAGCTCTGAGACAGGCTCTCGGCCACAAGTAGACAAAAAACCCCAGGTTTGTAACTTTTAGCCATTTTCAACACTATTGCTTGAGCAAAGAGGAAAACCCAAAACTGATGGGTTTCTGTCATTATCTTTCGGGCTGAAGATGCCAAAACTTCTGTACCCCTGGAGGGTGTGATTCTGCAGCTCACAGCCACAGGCAGCAGCATATATTTGTAGGGCAGAACCTACTGTGGTCACCAGGATGTGTGTGCAAGGCAGGAGGTGCACATTCAGGTAGTCATTTGCTGCAGCTGAACATGAGAAGGTGTTAAAAGTCTGAAGAAAATTGCTGTTTTCTGAAGAAACTGTACTATCTTTTTCCCCTGCCACTTACTCAAGCCACAAGAGGATGAACAATCTATACGTAAGAGAGATGAATAATTGCTGGACTTGCTAATGGCACTTGCTTTGGGCAGAAGGTCTCAGGACTCCATAATGGTTTTATTGCTCTGCTGACCTTACAGTTGATGGTTCTAATTAATAATTTCAATTAATATTAAACCCAGGTATTACTGCAGAGGACTCATTTCCTATATTTGCAGGAGATTCTTCATTGATGGGTTTATTCAAAAAACACAGTTCCCATTCAATAAGACTCGTCTTTCAATTCATACACTATATTTCTAGATCCACGCAGATAATACTGATAATATTTGGAATTCACTTAAAAGGGAAAATAAAATACAATATCTTTCAGTAATCCACATATATCATAGGTGAGTTTTGCAGAGAGCCTACATCATTAAAGAAGGCTAAACCAGAACAAGACCATCACTGAAATTTATACACTTCCCTTACAGAGAGAAGATTTCACTAACCAGATTAATGGAAAACAGCATAAGATGATACTGTTTTGCTTTGTCTGTATTTACATTTGGCAACCTTTTAAGAAAGCTTTAGCACCCCGTGCTATGGAACAGTTAGATATGAAAATTGAAGGAGAAAAAAAATCAGTTTCCAGAGGTGTGCTGGAGTTGTGCAGTTAGGGGGATCCTGTCACCTGCCCTTGTTGCCCACTGGTTGTGGCCACAGTCCATGCCCAAAGCACAGTATCCCTCATCTGCTGCTGCAGGTGTGGAGAAAAGCAGGGCTTGGTGGTCTTAACGTGGGCACCCATGCTTTGTGGCTTCTTCTGAACTCAAGTATTTTGTGCTTCAACTTCTCTTTTCCTCTGTGGGGACAATCCTTCACCTCACAGGGACGTTGAAGAAATAAATTACCTAACCACAGAGAGTAGGGAGAGCCCGAGTAATGAGCGTGGGGAACAAGCCTGAAAGGAAATGAGTAATCCTGCCTCCAGAGCTCAGCCTGGGCCATGCACAGTAAATAAGGCCTGGAGGCACATGAACAATGAGGTTAAATAAAATATTGAACAGCCGCTCATTAAGAGCAACATAAAGCCAGTGAGCCTTCCGACTCCTTACATGTGATCACCTACCACGGTAATTAAGGGCTGTATCCTGATGGGTGTATGCATGCAAGGGGCAGAATTCTGGCTGCAGAGGCCAACTGGTTTCTGACATTTCCCAGCTTTCAAGTGATTTATTATGCAATCTCAAGGTTATCTATGGAGGCGTGTGTGTCTGAGGGGGAAGCGCTCGCTTATCCTGCTGTCACTACATCCAGGGTGCAATGGATTAAGACTTCACCCATAGACACTGGGAGCTGCAGAGAGGGGATTTACTCACAACTTCAGCAGTGATTTAATTCAGAGCCACACCATGTGGGTGTAATTACTCACTGCGAATAAGTTGCCTCCCATCCTGAAAAAGCTCCTTTGTAAAGGAGTCTGGAAGCTCTCTGCAGAGAGCCATGGACCCCTGCCTGTCACCACATGTGTGCAAGGCAAGGGTGCTCCACTGGGATGTGCAGGAGGTGCTGTGGCTGTGGCAGCAGTGCATACACATGCACAGAAGCCATGAGAGCTCGAGAGATGCCTGTTACCTGTTCAGCCAGCAGCGAGGCCAGGCTTGAGTAAGCATCTGCAAACTCCGGGCCATATTTAATGGAGTCCCGCAGTAAGATTACAGCTTCCTCCTTCTTCCCTTGGGACCTGCAGGACAGAGAAGGAGGAAAAAATCAGAAAGGAATATTCCTGTAAGCACATGTTTAGGTTATCCCACTGAATAACTACTTTAAAGAGATGTGGAAGTCCCCAGCTTGGCCTTTTCAACAAAGACTAGATGATTCACTCATGCCTCCTCTCCTCGGTGTGCATACCCAGCATCTCCTCAGCCCATTGCTGTTTCCATATGTTATTCTCAAGAGTTGGGAGGATATAGGCTTTAATGAATCTATGTATACAAACATCTGAAGGGAGGGTGCCAAGAGGATGGAGGTACTATGACCTGGAAACAGGACATTTGCTCTCAACAACTCTGCTCTCACATCAGCTGGCTGGAGACACCACAACATTTCACTCCTTTTAAAAAAAACCCTGCAGAGTCTCTGCATGTTCCTAGACAGTAAGTACTGTTATAGATCCATTTGTGACTTTGTTAAATTAAAACTTTGAAATTAAAATATCTCTATGTTAAATCTGCCTCAGATCTCTAAATAATGCCTTAGCAAGTCAGTCACTAGGCTAGAGGAGTCTGCTCTTCAGATCCTCAATATTTTGCACAGAGATAGTTCAGAGACACTGATGAGCCTGTTTTTTCCCCAGCACTGCTCTGCTTTTTATTGCCATGGAAAATGGAAATGGTTTCCCTAAAAAAAATCTTGGGATGTTTATTTATTTGAGCTACAATTTCTCCTGTATCACTCTGTATTTCTCTCCTTTGAAAAACGAGAAGGTTTCCTGAACAAACATCTAAGGATGTTTAGCTGGACTGAAAAAACATTTTCCTTGTGCGGGGTGTACAAAGAATATGAATAGCAGGGCTTACAAACAAACATCTGAAGCTCTGGGGAAAGAGAAAATACGTGAACACCTTGCTGCTTTGGCCTTAGATTTCGTCTGAGGGACATGGTCAAGTAACCAGATCTTGTTTATAAGGTGCAAATTTCAGCTGATAACATATGTGGCTTTGCAGATTTTTTCCCTTTCTAGTTGTGTAACTGGAAGAATATTTTGCTTGTGAATTAAGTTAAGTAAAACCAGTTGTGCTAGTCTTTTTCTTCTTCCAGTGGTGTTCCATATAAATTACACGAATGAAGCAAAAACAAATAAAGAACCACTTTTCTCCTACACTAATTAAAGACTAGCTAGCTTGTCAGTTTACGAAACTTTTGGATCCCCTGGCTGGAGTTTCATGACACATTTTTATAAATCAAAACCAGATGACTGTTTTATAAAGGTATTGATGTTTGGCAAAAAAACCTAGGAAATGCCAGCTACAGAAATAAAAGGATTAAGTGATTCACTCAGCAGCAGTAGAAGTTCCCATTAACCACAAGCATGCACTCTGAACATGGGGCAGCCCTCTTAATTACTCTTTTTTTTTTTTCCAAATGGCCTCTTTTTTTCTCCATTTGATCCAACAACAATGTTTGTCTCTTTAAAGTGGGGGTAAAGAGGGAAAGATTATGGCATCTTTTTATGTGACAGACTGAATTACATTAAAAAAAGCAGATCCAGTAGTTTCTCAGAGGGCTTAGGCCTGCAAAATACCAAGTGCTCTGGCCAAGCACTTAAACATGTACTTAACTTTTATGTATGCAAGTTGAAAATTAATTACTAGTTGAAGTGCTTTCCTGGATGAAGGCCAACAATTTGCAGGATCAAGGCCATCGCTTATATAAATCTCGTGCAATTTGGAAGAGCACAAAGCATTGGAAGAACAGTCCAATTCACTAATTTATCATAAACTGGGGATCTGGAGCAGGAGTACCTAGGTAATGTAAACCTTCACTATGACAGAGAGAAGAACAAATTCAACTGTGATCACTTAATCCAATTTTTACCTCAATTAGTTTGCTTTATAATGCACTCACTGGACTCCCTCTTCTACTCAAGCTCCCAGCCTCCTCTCTACAATCACCATGATCAAGCTGAGAGCAAGGAACAGTTCTTTCCATTAGGGTCATCTCTTCCATATTTTTGCAAGTGTCCCACAGTTGGAGAAGCACCAGTTTGAACTACCCTGCCAAAGTCTGACAATGCACAGGACTGTCAGCACTGGAGCACATTTCTTTTGCAACAGAGAACAACAGGAGTTAGCTGCTCTAGAAGACTTTGTAACTTTCAAAACTAATTTTATTTTGTGCAGTTAATTAGACTGTATTAAAACCAGAAACACAGAACTCAACAAAGGTTCCACAACTGTTCTGAACAAATTTTTACGAGGGCATGTAGTGACAGGACAAGGGGAATGGCTTTAAACTGAAAGAGAGTAGGTTTAGATTGGATATTAGAAAGAAATTCCTCACTGTGAGGGTGGTCAGGCCCTGGATTAGGTTTCCCAGAGAAGCTGAGGATGCCCCATCCCTGGAAATGTTCAAGGATCCTGAGCAACCTGGTCTAGTGGGAAGTGTCCCTGCCCATGGGGTCCTGTTGGAAAACAAATTGACCATGGGCCACCAACATACTCTGTATGGCAAAGAAAGCCAACAGTGGGTCCAGGAAAGTGATCCTTCCACTTTATACGATACTTGTGGGACGACATTTGAAGCAACATCTGTTCAGAGCTGGATTACCCAGTGCAAGAAAAGCATGGAGTTACTGGAGAAAGCCACTAAAGAAGGTCAGAGCTACAGCACCCATTGCATTGAGGACAGGCTAAGCAAGCCACATCTGTGCAGCCCAGAGAGGAGGAGAGAAGAGAAGGGTCAGGGGTGACTTTCAGTGCTGCTGGCAACTCCCTGGTCAAACGATACAGAGAAGCCACAACCAAACTCTTCTCAGAGGTACAGAGTGACAGGACAAGAGGCAAAAGACACAAGTAGGAACATGGGACATTCTGATTAGATAGAAGGAAAAATATTTTTCACCCCAGGGATGGTCAAACACCAGAACAGGTTGCATGGAGGGATTGCGGCATCTCTGTCCTTGGAATTGTTCAAGATTCAGCTGGACAAAACCCTGAGCAACTTGATCCAATCAGACTTGCTCTGAGCAGCTGGCTTGATCTCCAAATGATCTCCAGAGCTGTTCTACTCTATTTTTTAATCTATTGTAAATTTGACTGCCAGAGTTCGTGGGTTTTTTTAACAACAGGCTACAACGTGCATTATGATACTGACAGAAAACTACAGTACTTCATGCCACACAGACTATCCTAACCAGAGACCATCCAGAAAGCCAGATGCAGTATCACTGAACTTTATCACTTGGTTTGCTTCTCTGAATGAAAGGATGGAACATTCACTAGCTAAAATACCTTAAAATCCCAATACACTTAATATCTATCTGAAGTTTTTCAGCATCTTCAGACAGTTACACAGATCTGTGCCAGCACATTCACATACATCCAGAAGCCTGTATCAGAGAGGGCAGAAAGTTCTCCTTCCTCAGAATAGATGGGTTTGCTAAACTTGGACTAAATCACATCAACAAACACTCAGGACAAGTGGTGTGTTACTCTACTTTCAGAAGAGAATCAGTCCTTTGAGTAAGCTCAAGATTCAGTGGAGATTGTTTCTAGGCATTTCACTTTCCCCTTGAAAATGAAGCCATAATGCTCTCACTGCACGTAAGAGTTCTGAGGCTTTTCTTCATAAGAAATAGTGTACTGAACATTGTAGTGCTTTAGGTAATGGATTGATACAGTACTGCCAATAAGTTCCTGTCCATTCTTCCTGCAACAGAAAGCCGAGATAAATATTTACTTCAAATGTTCATGATATTTTATTTCTTGTCCCTTTAGAGAATAATCCCCAGGGTTATCAGTTTGTGAGGTATTTTGAAGGATATTTACTTCAACAAAACTGAATTTATATAGGGGAGTTAAATATTCAAAACACAAGAAGGCATCAGGCTGCTCTATGTCACTGATCACAGACCATGAAAGCAAAGAGATTTCTCACTTTTAGATAGGCCTTCTTTTGGGTCTATTTTAAGTAAGAAATCTGTTGGCATTGTTTAATTATCTACTCTCTAATATTTATATAAGGCAAGAAAATGATGACATACAACTTTATTTTAGGATATGTAAACAAAACCAGAGCCTTATTCAGCCATTACCCTGCAATGCTTCCTGAGAACATTCATCTTCTGGCACATAGCTGTCTTCATTATGTGCAAACAGAAAATGGAAACATCCTTTTTCATCTAGGACTTCCACAGAAAATAACTTAAAAATTCCACCCTGTTGTCATCAAAACAGGTTTTGCCTTAAATTTAAAGCACAAGCAATGGATACTTTAATGGCTTATTTACATGGAATAATGAAAGGCAGATTCCCCCATGGGAATAACATAACACATTCTTCCAAAATCCTGGAGTTCGCCTTTCTTGGTACTCCAGAGGAGATGAAATCTAATATCTGCCATCAGATTTCTACACTACGAGCAGGGGTGGGTATAAGGAACTCAGCAGAATTCAAGTGGGAATTCCCCACGCCAGAAGTTTCATTACATATCCCAGCACAAGCTGTGCTGTTACTGGACATGCCTTAAGTGTTGAAGATCTGGCTATTCCTGAGCTGTACCATGGACTGAAGCCTCTGCAAAGAGGGCAGAAAATGCTTTTATGGCTTGACTATTAATCTTCTCTCTGACATATGTTTAAAAATGAAAACACTCATCATAATGTCTCATGACACAGACAGAGAGTAATATCTGTCTGTAATATTCTGCAGATTTTCATTTTATTTCATTTATTACCTAGACGATACTAGCATTTAGCATCTGCAGAATACTGCTTGCCATATCTATATCTATATCTATATCTATATCTATATCTATATCTATATCTATATCTATATCTATGGATAATTTGGAGACCAAGGTAGAAAACATAAATAAAGACAAAGTTGTAGGAAGGAGGAACTTGAAATCTCTGCCTTATACCTGTCTGGTCATCTCACAAGTCACCTCATGCTCCAGCATGGCTGATGCTCTCTGTCAAGCTGATGGATGATCTAGGAAAGGTGCTGGCAAAGGGATTTGGGCTAGCATTTTATCTGCCTACACAGTATCTGCTTTATGTATGTGCTAATCTCTCCACCGTGAACTCTACCTATTTTCTGCAGGTTTTTTTAAGCTGAATAGGGAGATGAGGGCACCCAGTTTCCACTATAATTAACACAATTGCTTTGGGCAGATGCACTGGATGCTGGAAGCCTAAAGAAAGTTTAGAAAATGGGAGCGAAATGGATGTGGGAATAGGGCAGGTGGAACCTGAGCACATTGTTTCAGCAAGTTTAGCACAATCATCACGCACATTTAACATACTGCAAAATATGGCACCACAGAAGGATGCAGAGCACATACAATCCAACAGGACACACAATATCTTAACTATCACATTGGGAAAAACACATGACATATTGCACAGAAAACAAACAGCAGTTCTAAGAGATTGTCCCCACATGTCTTCTTTGTGCTGTTCCAGTGCAACAAATCCAGTTTTTACCCACCTGGAGGGTCATAAGAGCCCATTGGCAGTCCAGATTTAAGCATAACTGACATGGGATGTCCTGGTGCTTCTTCTGTCTTACATTCTTTTGCATTAATATTTTATATTAAAAAAACATAACAGAGAATAATAACTAAGGCAAACATGATGGATTAAAAGGACAACATGTATTTTTAAACACCATTGCCACCTAAGATTAATTTCAATCAACCAAATCTGATGAATAATACAAAGACCTTTCATTTCTCTTGTAATAAGACTCTATTATTTTCCTTCCTTCTGTTTCCAGTAAAGCACTTTCCTATTTTCTATTTAAGATTGTTTACTTGTAATATTATTCCAATAATTTCTCCACTACCGAACACATCAGGCAGAACTTCAGCAACCCACTTAATATCCTTTATACAAACTCACAGTCAAAGCAACATTTTAGAACCAGAAAGATCAAGTAAGTTTTAATAACACAGTGCCACTTTAAAACCAGTCCAACACTAAAGCCCATCATGGTTTAGCCAGCATGAAGCCCAGTCTGCCCTAAAAGATCTACTAGAGACCTATCAAAAGCAAAATAAGGGCAGTTTATATCAGCAAAAATGTACTTTTACTGCTGTAGTTTCTGCAGTTCTGTCAGCAAATAATACAATATCCTCACAAAAACAAGGACCTTTTTGCTGCTGCTAAATAGAGATATCTTACTTTTTTCCATCGAACCCTTAGCAGATTTTATCACACTGTCCTCTTGTACTGATCTAACTTCAGTCCTTAGATATGGTTAGTCAAATGAATTTGCATGATTATGGCTGTCTGCTATTCTCCTTGCTAATGGATGACACTCTAAACAACAAACGTGAAATAATGCTCTGATTAACTTGTTTTCTTGCTCAGCAGAGTTACTGTGCAGGGATACAAACCAGCCTTCCCCTCAAATCCAGACACACTGTGCAATAGAATGAACCTTCTGTTGCTCTGAGCATCTCAGTGTTAGGTGCTTATGCCTAAACAACCTTCCATGCAGCTAATGAGGAGAAGGGGGAACTTGCAGAGAGGGATTTGTTGGATCTGTTATTTATTATCTCTGTATCTGATGCCTGTCTTTGAACAATATAACTTCCTCCACGGGAAAGGCTTACACATCTCGACAAAGATGGGAATCTCAGGTGACTATTTGGGTTTACGCAACTAATTTTTGATGACTGATTTGGAACACATGAATTCCCTACAATTGAAAGACACTTGTGAACAGCACCTGAAGGGATGTGGCAGATAGCATAAGGATATCCAGACTAAGCCTCACCTATACGCTGGCACTCTTGGACATCAATAAGAATTACCACCATTCCTTCACGAGTTGGCAGCAAAAACTACTTTGGTGATGTGTGTAGAGGGAATGTGAATTTTCTTGGTGCCAGTTCTGCAGTCAACTTACTTGAGTAGGTTGCCAAGATTGAAGAGAGCTCGATTGTGCTGAGGATTTAACTGAAGGGCCCGTCTGTAATAGTCCTTTGCCTCCACCACATCTTTGGTCAACGTCCCCAGGTTGTTGAGAGCACTTGCATGACGAGGGTACAGTCTAGGAAAAACGAAATATCAAGTTACAGATGGCTCATTAATTGACAAATAAAGCCAAGTTCACTTAATGCTGCCGCCACTGCTGTTTGGCACTTGGTAAAGGGAAGGATGACTGCTTGAAAACCCTGTTTTCCCTTCATTTGCTGCAGGTCAGATGGGATCCTGAGAAACCTTTTCAACTCCCGAAGAGATTGCAAATCAGATCTTCTCCTACAGTTCCTATGTATCTCCAGGGCAAAAGAGAACACTGAGCAGCTTTGAAAGCTTATTTTACCCTCTAAGTAAAAGGCAAAGTGACTAAAGCAGACTGAATGCTTTTATTCAAAATGTTTTTGAAACAAGCAAGAACTGCTTTGTCAAAAAATGTTTCCAATGGAAATATGTTTTGACATACACAGAAGCCAACACACCTCTGTTTAAATTGATTTGCTGGGGGTTTTTAAATCATTTTTTCACAATAAAAGTGATAATAAAGTGCAAAAGGAAACCTGAAATCAGCTCTTGAACAATGCCTTCAGGACCAAGCAAAATGATAAAAGAATCTGGAAAAAGACTGCCTAACAGTATGAATTCTCTAAGCTTCTTGCAGCATTTGGTTCAACACAGTTGTCCTTTTATCTGACCTGTTGATCTCTACATCTGCCTGTTTCAGTTGTAAAGTTACATATTGGGCCCAATGCATCTCTGTTAAAATGCTCCATGATTAAGCAGCACATCATGGTCCATTCAGCAGCTGAAATTTTCACAGTTGTGCTCCTACATTATTAATATTGGTCTTTCATCAGAAAACTCCAGTGGTGAAAGTGATCCAGGGCAAGATTCAAGTATCTTGGACCCTTTGTGTGATAGACAGGTGAAAACTAAGGCTAATTATAATAAAGAAATAAATTTCTGATGATAGCCCACAAAGATCCCTGGGAAGCTGGAAGAGAAGGTCTGATGCTCTGGTGTGAAATCCCACAGAACTCCTCCAGATGTTCACTTCATTTGTGATAGGGAGGAAGCAGGTTAAGGTGGTCAAGTCTTGAGTTCAAGAAGACCTAGTCCCAAATCCTGCTGGCACTGCAGACTTTATATTTCGGATGAGGACAAGTCATGTGACATTTCTTGCCTTTGGTCCCTGTTATTGGGAAAGTGATGTGGATAACGACATTAAAAGTAGTTGGCTATGACAGCAAAAGGTACAGCATGAGGAGGGGCATTTAAAGGAAGATGGGATTAAGACTCTGTAATATAGCCTGAGTCTAAAGTTTGCAACTGTTTTTAATCCCAGACTTTCCATGGTGAGGGATTTTTTTTTGCCTGGAGTTTTTCACTTTGTCAGTTCAGCCCTGGGATTTTCTGTGCTTAAGTACCATGAATAATTTAGCATTTTATACACTGCTGCAACATTTGTATCAGTCACATTTTCGCTCCACAGCACATAAGTGATTTTGGCAAGGTCTTATTTGGGGTTGAAGCTGGGAACATTTGAGGGAACTCTGGGAGAAATGGACATGCACCAGTAACAAACCCAGGATGCTTCCTACAATTAAGTAAGAAAAGAGCAGAGAGTCCTTTTTCCTCACAGCACCAAGCCTAGCAGACAAGGACTGCAAAGCCACATATTTGAGGAGAGATTGTTCAGGGATGCAGCCACATATGTTTTTTATAACTTGTCCTGTTACAGTAACAAAAGACAAACATAGTGACCACTACTCATAGTAACTAATGACTGCAGACTGTCAACATCCTTCCCATACGGATGAGCATCGCGTCTCTCAGAAGTAACTACTTCTCCTGGTGCAAGCCCCTGAGTGCATTGTCCATTGTCCCCATTCACCCACGCTACCTGCGTTTGCTGCTTGAGTGACTATTGAAGAAATCCCTAACTGATCCTGTCACAGAGTAGCAAAGAGTAGGAAATTTGTGGTGAGACTGCAGTTGATGTAGAAATAGCATCACTTTCCAGCACTGGAGCTACCCAGTGGGCCTGATGCATTTTGGGATGTGAGGCTTCCTGCACTTGGAGAAGCAGCAGCAAAAGACAAGACAGTGATGAGAGTGTAGTGTTGAGTCTTAACCTCGGCCCTAAAATCCACTGGTCATCAAGGCTAAGTCTCCCCAGTTGAAGCAGGCTGGAAAAATGCCTTCCATAACAACAGCAGGGGAAGAAAGGAAAGGACCAAGCTTGCCTGCTCTTCAGCACTCGGGATGCAGCTCTGTGTGATACCTTGACCAGAATCTTGAGCAAGAATGTCTAACAGCAAATGACAAGGCCTCAATTTTGTTTCCCATTTTTTCCTCTGGATTTTTTAACATTTTCGACCAAGAAAAAGGTCTGGGAGTTATATTTTTGAGGCTTTTTTAACAGTTGGCCATGATGAAAGCTGTGCAATACTTCTGTCAGTACTCACACATAAAACAGCTCTAATATCTGACATGAAGTTACTTGACTTATGAGTGAGCTAAAGTATTTCAGACAATTCTTGGGAAAGTCAGAAACAGATTTAACATTTTACAGCCCTAAACCTGATGGTTTTTCTCTCAAACTTTCAGAAATTAATTCTGTTCTTGGCCTTTAGTGCTCCCATGGCATTTTAGGCTCAGGAGATTTGCTTGTACCAATTTGAGGTGGAATGAAAACTCAAGATTAAAAAGGAGAACTGATTTCACCTTTAAATTGCACAGTCCTGACCAGCAGCTCCATAAATACACTTCTGAGTTCAGTGCTAAAACCTCTCACCAGCAAATCACAGGATGCAAACACGTTTCCCATGTATCCTGGGCTTTATTTCTTGTGTTTTACATTTATTCACTATATCTCATTGCCCTTTCCAAGAAATACAACTGAAAACCCAGAACCTCAGCTAGCACAAATTGTCAGCTTAAATCTGCTTATTATCTAGCCTGAAGAACTTAAGACATTTGCAATTTTACATATCTGAACAAACATTAAGAGAAAAATCTGAACACAGCAAGGTAAGCCAGTGGTGTTGGGCTTTGCCATTAGGGTTCAGTTCTTTTTTTCCTGTCCAAATATTTTATTTGGAATATTACTTTATTATAGTGGTGGAGCAAGCTGCCACTCAACTGAACTCAGCAGAAAGCATAACCAGGTCCTAAGAGAGCAGCACCTCTGGTAAGGTAACCAGAACCAGAGTCTGAGCCCATGACCATCCACACTGTTACAGAATCAGTGAATCATTGAATTGTTTGGGATATAAGGGATCTTAAAGACCATCTGTTCCAACCCCCATCCACTATGGGTAGGGACAATTTCCATTAGACCAGGTTGTTCAAAGCCCCATCCAACCTGACCTTGAACGCTTCCAGGAATGCGGCATCCACAGTTCCTACGAGCAACCTGTTCCAGTGCCTCACCACTCTCAAAGTAAAGAATCTCTTCCTAATATCTAATCTAAACTTGCCCTCTTTCAGTTTATACTGTTAAATGATCCCTACCAGTTTCACACCATCCTCAAATAGTTCCGAGGAGCTGTCCAGGCCTAAGCCCACATCAGGGTTAGGACCCAAAAGCCATCTTGGACTTGCCCTCTGTCTCTTAGAGGATACAAACACTTACTGATTACTTCCAGGTCAGTTTATGCCAGTTGGCCTCAGGGCTAGAGAATGGGGACCAGACTATTTTTTATTTCTTAATATGGATGTTGAATAAAGGACTAATGGCCCCATTCAAACTACCCTCTGTTCAGGCACACCCACTGCTGTCAATAACAACTCCCTGGGAATAAAAACAGAGCAGAACAAAGTCTCGTGGCTGGATTTAAAAAAAAAAACCATAAAACTTGACCACGAGTTACTAATTAAAGCAACATTTGCTCAAGAACTATCAAAATGTTTCTGCAAAACTTGCAGATACACCGTTTGCAAACCTGTTTGCTTTTTGCTATATGTGGTCTGTTGCTGGAATGGAGGGAGGCACGTGTATTTTTCTCATTTTTAAATTATCAGGAGGTTTGTGCTAATTTTCAAGACTTTTGGAATGGTTCTCAATGATTCCTGATATCTACTTTGATTATTTTGATAGTAAGCTCTCTAATGCAAACATTGTCTCTTTCCCACATGTATTTATTTCTTAGAAGGGCTAGAAACACATTACCAGGGCAAGGAGGTCTCCATTTAAACTGGAGTTGCTTCATACCATACTAATGATACAGTCAGAATCCAGACTTTGTTTTACAAACTGTCAGGACAATCTGAGATGCAAAGAATCAGCTGTTAGAACATATATAGCTTGTCTTGCAACTTCTCTTGAGAAACAAAGCTTTCTATCTGGACACACACGGAGCTGTATTTTCCTTGCCACCACCACTGATAATGGTAACAGTCTGCAGGCAATATCCTTCTTGCTATGCATCTGATTAGGTAGAAATTCCTCTAGGCTTCACCTAATCAAATGCAAGTACTGCATTATTTATGAAAGCAAGCTGAATTTCATTAAACTTACTCTACAAGTAGCAGTTCACGTAAAAAAATCAGTTTATCCTTTTTTTTAGAAATCAGAATAATTTTCTTTAAAAATCTACATTCAAGGATAATTATAATAGAAGCCTTGAAATGGCAAAATTACTTTAAATGAAAGGAAAGCAATCCATAAAACTATATTTTAAATCAGACTGAGATTTCATTTCTAAAGAGAAGACAAGTGGGATGTTTCCTTGTTGCAGAATGAATAATTCAAATGACTCCTCCAGTGCTGTATCTGCAATTGTCAGAATAAATTTCAGCAGCTTTCCCTTTAACTATTACAGGTATGCACTGAACAAGAACTCCTGTTAGTAATTATCGCCTCTTCTTTTATGCTACCAAAATTCCCTCTAATACCACTGAATAAAAGTCTTAGACTTGCACAGTCAAGAGATTTGCAGTTTCACAAGAGGATACCGGGTACAAAACATATCTGGTCACCAAAACACTGATGACCATTTATTCTGCTTCTCAATTTAATGCCACTATTACCTGAAAACATTTTTTGTTTTTGAAAAATTTCTAAGTTTTGAAAAAAAAAAAAAATTGAGGGACTTTGTTTGGCACCATATCTGAACTACAAGCCAATTCCAGAAAGAAGAGAAAGGGAGGGAATTTGTTGTCATGACTGCAACCTATAATCCACCAAGAATTTTAATTCTTTTAATTCAGATCGAGAGAGACCACTTAAACAACTGGCAAGCTCTGCTTGCAGTCCTGCCTTTAAACGGCCCTTGGTCTGGTGCCAGAGGTATTCAGGGGGAGAAAGGCATTAGCCTGACAGCTCCCCACTTGCTCTTAAGAGCACTCTGTGGTTCCTGCCCAGCCATCGCTGTGTGGGCAGTGAGCAGCAGGGCATGGGGCCGGACTAACATGCAATTAGCCTGAGAAACTACCACAGGCAGCATGGAAAAGGCTGTAATAATATCTTTCAGGGGTCTGGGCAGCCCCCTGCAGCCACTGCAGGGTAAGAGAGGTTATTGAAAGCAGCTCAGCTTCCCAGAGCTGGGACGTCCCCAAGATGTTATGCATGAGGTGGTTCTCCCTGATGGCCCAGCCCAGTACCCAGCCCCTCACCTTCAGGTGCTGATGATAAACTTGTCGAAAGCGCATTCCCATTGACTTAAAATATGAGTTCTTAAAGCCATTATAAAAACTGTAAGCAACAACAGCCATCATTAACCTCAGGGCCGCGCCATGGCAGCAGTAGCAGCAAGAAAAAAACCTCCCCGCATTATCTTGCATAATATTCAAAGGGACTCCAAGCATATTAATTTCTCCTAGAAATTAAAATCAGCAACTGATTCAGCTGGGGACATCTAGTGTGCCTTTTTTTTAAAATGTATCTTTTGATTAAATAATGCATTTAAACTCAGAACTCACAGGGACTGCACCACCTTTGAAAGCAGCTGTGATAGATTACCCCTCTGCACGGCCCTGACCAAACAGGTTGGGTCACCTCTCTGCGTCAAGAGGAGAGGACAGGCTGAAGAGCCCTGGGACAGACCTCCTTTCACCAGTCCAGGTATCCAGGACACCTCCCTGATACCCACTCTTTGCCTCTCCCTGTGCCTGTGCATCCCTACTGCAATGTTCAGCATCCAGAAGGCTCACTTCAGCCAGATTAAGCACATGGAGTCAGGCCTTAATTACCCAAACCCAATTACTTGCTGGCAGCATGGCAACTTGTTTTTAAGGCACGTTTTGCCCCATTCCAACACATACTGTAATTATTGGCATCGTTTTGCCAACAAAAGTAAGAATGTTACATGAATAATGTTTCTATCTGTGCCAATTTTTAATACTGCCTATTTTATATTTACTCCAGTATACTATTTCAAGCCAATTTTCCAATTTTAATATTACATCACACTCATTTTCATGTATTTATTTAAGTTCTCAATAAAGCTCTATGTCAGGTTGAATTAAAACTTGATCTAATTCCAAGACCAGTCATCCTTCAGGGATGCAATCCTGCACCAGCAACAACTCGGGTCACAGCCTCATGATACTGTGGTACCTTGTTCCAAAAGCTGCTCTACATGATGTGGACATGTGTAGGTCATGGAGGCAGATCCTATGTCTTTCTCAAAAAGATCTTTAATTTGCAACATATGAATTCCTTTTCTAGAGGGAGAGGTGATCCCGCAATATCAAGCAGCATCTGGTTTTCTCTTGACAAGTTTTAGTAGTTGCATCAATATTTCCTAAAAGGTAACACCCTTCAGCTTGGCAGATGGTTTGTGGCAAGCTGGGATTTTTTGTATTTTAAAAAAAAGCACCTGGAAATCCTGTTGAAAGTCATGCAAGTGAGAGATCTAATGCTTTTAGGTTCCTTTGAAAGCCTCAGGCATAATCTTCTTCAGGGGAAGCGTGACAAAGCAGTCAGACTCCTGGCTACACACAGCACAGCCCGGAGTAGGTCATTACATCACACCCGTTTCCATACACTCAGTTGTGAGGAGATCCAGCTCAGGGCCTGACACAAGTCTAGCATTAAGACAGGGAGTGATCCCATCCCAGTCTGGTGCTGGGGGCTGTCAGAGCATCCCTGAGGAGCTCTGTGCCCTGTTGGGTCCTCATAGCTGCTACATGGGCCAGCTCAGGTCCTGATGGAAGTCCTGCTCAAGAAGTCAGCATGGGGGCATGCTCGATCAAACAGTATCTACAAGCCTTTCAGAGGCACCCACACAAGGTATCTTTCCCCTCCTCCTCCTGAAGGGCGTGTGTGGGGGTCTCACACCGATGCTTTGGGTATCCCAGCCCATCTCAAATGTCTTCTGCCTTCCTGCCGAGAGAAGTCACCCACATTATGGCACTGAGTACCTGCAGTGTGGATACTGAGAAACAGCGCTGATCTCTGCTACATTTCCCCTGTGGCTTAGGACATCTCTGTCTCTCAGGAGCTCCATATCCTGCCACCCAAGTGACAACAATAAAACCTCCCCGCCCTGTACAATTGCCTTTCCCCACAGCACAAGCCCTCTGTGGCAATGACAACCTCCAGCTAGAGTCAGTGGTTGGCACAGCAGGATCTTTATCTAACCTGGGATCTCCAGGGGGTAATTTGGTATAAATAGCAAGTGCTGAATTGCAGCCAGATACCAGTGGAAGGAAGAAAGGTCCTGGCTGTATGGCTTCTCCCCCTGCCCAGCTGGCAGTACAGCAGCCCACAAGTGCCACACCACCAGCAAACCCTTCCACCACAGTGAGCCTCCAAGGCTGAAGGGCAGAGCACAGGGAGTGGTAGCCATGCTGTGCCCTGATATCAATGGAAATCTCTCCAGGACAGAAAGCCAAACAAAAAACAGAGAAGCTGAACACATTTAATCTGCAAATTGACAAAAGCCTCATGAATTCTTCGAGCTTGATGTCCATTAAGAGAAAAAAAACAAACAAACCACGACAATATCCAGAAGCATGCAATTTAAATAACTAACATGTAGCACCTTAAACAATATTATAATTTATGAATTTTCATTAAATTTTCAAACTTGGGCAGGGATAGAAGCCTATGAGATTGTGTTGAGGAGAAAACTGGGATTTTAAGTCAAATGATGCCACACCTGAATATAAATAAAACCTTTCATGCTAAACTCACATGTTCCCTGCAGTGTTGAGGCAACATGAGGTTATCAAACTGGGCTGTCTGCTACTCTCTCGCATAAAGAATTTATGCAGGATCCACATAAGTCCTGAAAATCCCAGAAACCACTCAAATCCAAAGAAAGGACTAATAATTCACAACATGCCTCACCTACAGACAGTGTGAACAGTGCAGGCACCTCCACGGAGCTCACAGGATCTTGAGGGACCCCACAGCAAACAAGAGACCATCTTGTGAGTTCTTCAATCAAACATTACACGAGGGAATGAAACAACAACACGCTCTCACCTAAGCAGGTGGGGGTGAAATCACACTTGCCATGTCCCGAGGCTCACAGGCGCCGGAGGAAGCTGTACAGCCCCATTCTGCCACCTGTGATCACGGCTGTCTCCAAGATGTCTGGGGGTTGCCTCAGACTTTGGTGTAAATCAGAGCAGCCCCATTCCAGCACTGCCCAAATTCCTTGAAGGGGCCATTTGAAAGCCTGGGGATAAGCAGAGTGCCTCAACCACTCCTGTCAAGCCTTCACAGAAAGTCTCAAGGTTATTCTTGACAGTCATGTGTTGGGAACCAACTTTTTTTCGGCTAAGCCTTGTTGGGGACCAGAGAAATCATCACTCATGATTTAGCACAACAATGATCAGTCCTACCTGGTCATTTTTTGAGCAAAGTTTTCATAAAGACAAGGAAAGCAGGCTAAGAAAAAAGGAATGGCTGTGGGAATGAGTAACTAATCCTTGGATTTGAAGTTATCATTAGCCAAAAGTGGAAGGTAAAACTTGAACTTCTGCTATATACAGCCATGTTCCTCTCTGCACAGCCCACATAAAAATGAAAATAGATGCCTTGTCCTAGTAAGAAAATACCTTTTCATTAGGGAAGTATTCTCCATTCCCCAGATGTACCAGTTCCCAATATGTAAGTAGGCAGAGCGATGATGCAGTGCCCAAGGAAGGCTATAGAGCCATCATTCTCTCAGCTGACAGCTTTTCTCTAACCAGATATGTTTTAAAAGCCAGCAAGTCCCTGAAGGGCAGTGTAGAAGGAACTTCACCCACAGCAGACCTCACAGTGTAGGAATGGACCTTACCTTTAACTACCAGTGTCCAGGGCTGAGTTATAAACATCTGTCCATCTCAGCGGGCACATCCAGCTTCCACTGTGTCAACACAGTTATACTGAACACATACTGCCTCTGCATCAGGGCTCATGGCTGTACTTATACTAGTTCAGTTTTTGAGTAAATAAAAGCTTGTGCCTTGGTTGATTGTTATTTGACCACTAAAAAGCAGACAAACTGAGCAGAGGTGGAGCACACCCCAAAACAGGCAGGGATTAGCACTTTCATAGAAAACAGGTTCAATAATAAATTACACCGGCTGAAGTAATTTGGCCATCGCCCCATGCAATGTGTTGTAAAGGCCATTAAGCCTCTGATTCAAATTATCAGGCAGCCTTTTCAGCCATCAATTACCATTAAATTATTCAACAGTTCTGTCCAGCTTCAGGACAGCCACCACACACCTACACAAGAGCACCAATTACCCCTTAAGCCTACTGTCAAAAGCGCGATTCAGAAGAACACCACACAAAGATGCTTCCGACCTCTTGGACGTGATCTGCCTCGAGCCTGTAACATCCACTAACACAGGGTATTACGTGAGGTTTCTATGAAGATGTTTCATCAAATGCCTAAGCAGAGGGCTTGCTCCAAGGGCCTGACCTAAGTAACATTAAGTGTCAGAAGGGCACTCACGGTTTCAGGAGCAAACGCAGCCCTGGCAGTCACAGCAAAGCAGCGCTGCACATTTCTTTACTCACTGTAAAAACAGGCTAACAAATGGTGCTGGTATTTTAATTCTTCCCAGAAATAAATCACAGATGGTATCCAAGGCCACCTGCAGTCCATGCTGAGAGGCATTTTCAAGGCATACACATAGACACACACACATAAAGGGCTGTAAGAACAGGTTTTTTTACTGCATGGAGAGTGCAATTTGACTGAATTTAAACAACCTCATATACTGTTGATTTAAGATATATAAAAACCCAGCAGGAAGGTATGTGGGAAAGCTTAAGAGGAAATCTGAGTCTCCCTTACAGCATTAGGGCTCTATTTCTAAAGTGGAGTGAGGAGAAAGAGCAGCCTTGTTTGTTCCTTTTCTACCCATTCCAGTGATGCTATGAACCAATTTTATTCCCTCAGTGAGGGATACAGATAAGCTACTTACACTGTTTTCTCCTCCCTTCTCCTCCATCTAGCCTGTGTTTGAGTACCAAAGATATTTAACCATGACTTCATGATGCTTTTTGGTGCCACAAACCAGGATTCCCAGTTTCCCTTGCTTTGAGCAATGCTCTAATATACGTTATTTGCAAGCTCTGCAAGAGCCAGACCACACATTTTGCGGCACCAAGTGTTTTCCTACTGGTTTCCTCTGCCTCTTGGCCCACTCTCTCCCTTCTCTCAAGGCTGAGCAGCGGGACAGCTCCCTGAGCTGCAAAGAAAGCCAACCCAAGGGTTCCTACTTGCTATCCAAAGGCTCTCTTCTCTGGCAGGCACCACAAGGGAGAACTAAGGTTTCTGCATAGCATGATGGTCCCCTTCCTGCTCTGTTTGGCCAGCAGTGTTTGGCAGGAAAAGCCTAAAAGGAGCTTGCAGCTATGAACTTGGTGGATGTGTACACACCCCCAGGCACACCGCAGAAGTGTGTGCACTCTCAGGTTCACACGCCAGTGCATTTATGTACCTAAACTCACAGTATGACACGTGGTGGACACCTCCTGCAGGATTCTGTACTGTCAGGTATTACACTGATGGCAAAGGTCGGTTCACACACTTGGCTGTGCCTCCCTTGGGAAAGAGCAGCACCCCAGAGAGCAGCCCTGGGTTACCCCAATGTGCCTAATGCTGGCAGGGCCAGCTCGAGTGTTCTCTCTCCCTCTCTCCCCCCTCCAGCTATACCGTCTGTATATCTTTCTTTCTGGTACTTTTCCTTTTGTAGTCCCCCAAACCCACTTCATTTCTGTGACTTTCATCAAGATAAAAAAATCAGTTATGAAGAAATAATTCAGTTATGATTCAACCATTTTGTATCTGCCTTCACACAAAGATAATTCTTCCCCCCCCCCACTATTAACCTAAACACAATACTCTATGGACATGTTTTAACTAAGGGCAAATCTGAATGTCCAGAAGAGTAAACATGAAAAAGGTGTTGACCTTTTCCAGACACAGAAATGTAGCTTGGATAGCACAGAACTATTATTAGCATGTTTATTCATCCAACTTCTGCAAGAAACTCAGCAACCTCCTTCAGCCCCACCTGCTGTTGCTCACATCGATCTGCCATCCTCGGGAAGCACAGCCCTAGCAACAAACATGGAGAAGAATGGTAAGACAGAACTGCTTTGGGAATTAAAATGTTGAATGAGTGCAATCACAGGAGGGAAGGTGAATTATTTTTCCCCTCTCCATTGTTAAAAGCAGATTGATTTGATTGATAATGAATGTTTATCACATGAGCTTTAAGGCTCTGGTGTTTTTCTCCCTCTGCATGTCAGCCCATGTACATTCCTGAGGAGAGATAAAACAGTCTCAACAGCAGTCTGAGCTGCAAAGAAAGCCAGCCCAAGGGTTCCTACTTGCTAGGAAGGAGAGGCTGGGGAGAAGCAGGACAAAAGCTTGGTTACTATCAACAATGGCAAAAATGTCTTCATTAGCACATCAGAGTTGTTCTTCCTATTTGTGTGAAGTTGCACAACCTCATATTTCTACTCATAAATGGGAGAGTGGCAAGACAAGTTTTATTTCAGGTAAGATTATCACCGTTTGACCTCCAGGAGCAGGGGTTCTCCGAAATTCCTAACAGCAGCCGCAAACCCGCAGCAGAAGCAGCAGCAAGAATGTTAAGAGCAGCTTTCAGAGCAGCCATGGTCAACACACGTCTCAGACAGAGTATTTCTGGCCTTTACTTACTGCAGCAAAAAAAACAATAAGTATCTCTTGGGGTCACTACCTTATGTCAGGCAAACCAGTGAAGCAGTTTAATCCAGCACTGTGTTTTTCTTGTTTTACTGTAGGTAAGCTGAAAGGTTTATAACCCACTCTCCAGTTGCAGAATGCCAGCTGTTCACCAGGTCTGTTTTATGGGTAACTCATCTTGCATCTCTGAAGGGCTCCCTTTTAGGAACTACATGTATAGGAGGAGCTTTTCCTACGTACACAGAAATTTTTTCGTTTTCATTCTTCCCATCTCCAAATCAAATGTCATTCTCCATTTTTGCATTTCATTTCAGTTTTCATTTCCTCCACTCCTGGACAGCATAACTAGATTGCACTAATTACCAATGTCTGGCTAGGTCAGGCCCCTGGGCCCACTGGCCCCTGGGCTGGGGTGAGCAATGAGTTTTCTGATGGGCCACCTGCAATGGCATCAATGGGTGGCTGTTGGGATTGATTGCCAAGTTTGCCTTGGAAACCTGCCCTACAGTTTCACTGTTAGAGAAAACACATGCCTCTTCTCCAGCACTTACCTGCCCTGAAGCTAACAGAGTTACACCAACATGTGCCAGCAGAGGATCCCACCTGCCTTTGAAAGCAAGAATGGGAACAAGCAATTAAAGCACTGGGGATCAACTTTCCCAGGATTTATTATCAATTACTATTATTTCATTAGGTAGCCTGTTCCCACTTCGACACCTTTTCCCACAGATATAGCTACAACTTCACAGGAGCAATGGGCTGCTTTGCTTAACAGCCACATAGCAACCAGCACTTCTGGCAGAGCAGGAGTGCATGGAAGCGCATCCTTATGTTGGTGGAATGGTAATTGCATTTGGTGCAAGCAGCAGGGTGCCCACTGACAAGATCACTTTTATTTAGCAAACAATAAACTCACTCACCAGAGATCAAGCAGACCTGCACTGTCATTTGGCACAAGTTTTTGAAGCTTGCTGGAATAGTGGATGAGCCACCACCCACGTGCCTCAGATGGAGCCGGTATGAGGCGATATCGCTCTCCCTTTCCTACCTCCCAGGAGCTCCCGGGTGGCAACAGCCCGTGTGCTTATCGACTCCATTTCCTTATTAATTCCCTTTTGATCTGCTCACTGAGCACTAGGCAGATACAATATCTTTATCTTCTGTACTTCTGATGGTGCTGCCACTGGATTGTGAAGCCTCTTGAGTGGCTTGGGTTTTCTGTAATCTGGCGAATATGTAACCACCTGAACTCACTTGGAGTGCAGACACTCAGTGAGGGGTACCTGGGGGAAATCATGGAAGCTTGTTGTGCAAATACCTCAGCTGCTGCTCTGCCTACTCCCTGATGAGGAAATTTACAGCATGGTAATTCAGGCTTCCCAGATCAAGCCAAAATACCCTGAACCATCAAAATCTGGTCAGGGTATTACAGCTACTACTTCCTTCTAGTTGTAGAAATTGGTCTACAATCAGAGCAGCAATCGAAGAGCTGGAGTCTCTGAGGATGGATAAGCAGCTTGAACATGACATCTGTTTTCTGTGATACCTGTCTAAGGTCTTCCACTATATTCATCATCATGCTGCCTGTGCCACACCCAGCACCTTCTCCAGCGCTTCAGCACAGACATAATATGTAGGCACCCAGTGGAGGCTGCAAGGCACACACACAACTCCGGGCATTTCAGACATGTCTGTCTGAGGGGAAAACATGGAATGTAATTCTCAACAGGAGAACTCGCTACATTTTTTACTTAGACTATTCCATTGCTTATTACACAGGCCCCAAATAATTTCCCTGTGACATAGGTGGGAAGGAGGGGTCAGAATAAGGAAAGTGTAAGTGCAGAAATACAAGGTGATAAGAACAAGTAGTGCAGCTTCCCAGTGATGGAGCCAGCAGGAGACTCCCAACCCCTGGTCTGCACTATGGGGTCAGAAAGCAAATCTGCCAGGTGGAGGCAGAGCTTTGCTTTTCAAGAGTGCCAACTAATCCTGAAATTACTGAAGCAAGTGAAGCACTAGCACTGGTGCCACTGAGACACTGAGCATCTAGAGAAGAGCACAGTTGGTTCTGTGTGGCTCCAAGCCCTGCCCAGGCTTCAGATGCTCTATACACAATAGCATCAACACAAACTGTGCTGTGTAATACAGTTGAGAAAATGTTTGCAATCACTTCTCAAACCAGACTCTTTCATAATTGAAATACTGCAGAGCAGAAAACAGCATTATAATTATAATAAATGGGTGCTGCTGAGTTAGAGAAGAGCAAAATCTTTTGTCAGCAAATCCCATTTACACAAGCAGAGGCAAAGTTGGCAGGAGCAGTTACATTACTCTGTGTACTAGCACATTCATTGCAGGGCTTGGGTAATTTTTGTTAGTCCCTCTTTCTTTTTAACCTGAAATGGGCTTTTCTGATATCTTGTACAAAGGTGAGAGGCTAGCTAGAGGAAAGACTGGAGGAATGCAGAACCTCACATAACATTGAAAACACCAGCAGCAGGTTAAGGGATGTTAAGGGGTCATTCTATGGAAAATGGACTTTTAGCAATGGGATATTCAGTGTGGCATTGAAAGGTGTAAACAAATTCAATGACTGGAAGCTGGTGTTACACAAATCAGTCTAAAAATAAAGGAGGACATTTACAACAGCCAAGGTAATTAACCTCCAGCATAGTTTATTGATGGTTGTGCTGGATTTTCCATTCCTGGAAACATTAAAAAAATAGGAGTTTTTTCTAAATGACTTCCTAAATGCCCAGCATGGTAAAACAGAACAGGATGCTCCTCAAAAACGCTAAAAAT
The DNA here is from genome assembly GCA_013397135.1 of Pachyramphus minor. NCBI lineage: Eukaryota > Metazoa > Chordata > Aves > Passeriformes > Tyrannidae > Pachyramphus > Pachyramphus minor. Next base: position 415,099 of record VYXB01007853.1, on the reverse strand, counting down.
TACCTTCACCCAAGTTCAGACCCTCATCAGTGACAATGAACTCCAGTCCTCCCAGTTTAACCTGGGTGGGTTAGAAGCCCTCAGAAAGCCTTTATCATAACCCTGTCATCTGGCCAAAAGACAAAACATACATGTAATTTTTGGAGTTTTCTATCACCCACATGTCAGGAAAGAACCTTTCTTGCACCTTCTGACATGCCCTGTTGGACCTCAGCTTTGCCCTTGCTGTCCATTAGAGCCACTCCTCACCTTGTCTGTCCTTCCCAAATGTGTTTCTATTCCTGAAAATATTATCTGTACGCTATTTCACTTGCCACTACCCCATTCCCCACACCGTTTTCCCTACACTCATTCCCCAGAGGGGTTGTCCCTTCTCCCAAGCCCCAAGGAGAAAAGTAGAGAGGTTTGGGGAACTGGGGTGACTGTTTGGTGCAGTGAGTGCTGCGCAGGCAGCAGAGAGCAGCTGAGGCCCCAGCTGAGCTGCACCAACAGCACTGGCAGGAACGGCAAGGGGAGGGAAGCTGCTTGCATGGAATGACCACATCTGTGAGTGAAGGAGATCTGAAGGATCTCTGAAGGTCCTTCAGAGATACCACAGGATATGTCCCATATTACAAGCCCAGCCCTGGTCCTTGATATACCATTCATCTATAGGAAAGGCAATTCATCCTCCTGCGTCAGCTTCCCCCTGTACAGAACCACAGCAATGATATTTGCCCTGTGACTGCACAGGAGCATTTTCAGGATCAATTAGTTTAGTGTTCATGCAAAGCTCTGTGGACAGAAGCCTCAATACAAGTAGTGAGCACTATTATTGTTACTGCACTTCAGATGGCTACCGCACTGACATTTTCCAGGCATGCACCATTAACAATTTACTAAGATAAATGGCCCAGGAACTTGAAAATGCATTTAGGACAACTACCTCCTGCTTACCAGCATACCTTCAGCTGCGTAAATGACACCTCATTGCTCAATGTGTAGCTATGGTAACATTTCTATCTCATATATTGAAGTGCACGCACACACACACACATACACACACACACACGTGGAGCTGGAGGGAAGCCAGGTTACCTCATTTAATTACACACAAACACCGAGCCAGAGAACTTTCCCAGGCTCTGAAAGCCAAGCTGCTCCCCAGAGCCGGGGTTGAAGAGCAGGCAACTTGCCCCATACCTGTCAGGAATGGGATGGGTTAACAGCAGGCTGCGCCACACAGCCAGAGCTCCAGCAGGCCCTCAAGGGACTTACTTGAGAGCAGTTTTGTAGTGGTAGATCGCCTCAATGTTACGGCCCTGGTCCTTCAGAAAATTGGCGTAGTTGTAGTGCACCTTGGCGTTGTGGGGCAGGGTCTTCACTCCTGAGCTGCGGAGAGCAACAGAAGCAGCACAGCGTTAGCAGCCAGGTTACCCCACCTTCCCCTAGGCCCACCTTCTTCTCATGGTCCCTTTCTCTGAAAAGCTTGCTTGTAATTTGAGCACCTTGTCACCTCCTGTGCACTTTTGTCAGCACAACTCACGTTATAACCCCAAGCTTGTCCCACGCGCGGGTACACCGAGTGCCCCGGGCAGACATAAATATGTGGCAGCAATTCAACTTCTCCTGGCTGCTGTCACCACAGGCACTTCTAGCACCAACACTGCAACACTCCCTGTGGCCAGATGCTGTTGTATTTTAGAATCTGAATTATTAAACTGAAAGACCAAAAAAAAAAAGCTAATATTTAGAGGGAAAGCAGGTAGTACTTTCTAATAACAGGGTCCCTGCTAAAACTTGAGTGTCATGAAGCACCTAATGAAAATCTTGATTTAAACATGCCAGCTCCAGTTACCAAAAAGAAGATATCTTTTCCATATGCATCAGCCACTAGAGGGGATGCATGGCATACTCCAATATTGAGCCAGCACGCATGCATCACTTAGCACTGAGCAGAGTATGGTCGAGAGGTGAGGGCTAAAGGGACTCTCTCCCCTACATGGCAAGTCCTAACATTCTGGCATTATAATACATGGCCAAGGGTATCTGGCTGAACAGCCACCCCATCCCTCCCCTTCATCTCCCCTGATACATGTAGACTGGACTCAACATTTGGAATTAATAATGAGAGTGCAAAGACAAATGAAGAAGAGCAAGCATATGCTTATTTACTTAATTGAGAGCACAGAAAGCAAGGTACACCTTGTACAGCTACAGGAAATACTGTTTCAAGGTTAAAGAGAGAAAGAAATCACAGAAGCCCGTACACCATGAAAACATTTCCCCTGCAAGAATTCAGAGAAGTCAGTCCTCTGTTTAATGGGGGAATCCTTTCCAGCACATAAATGGGGGCTCTCGGAGGTAACAGGAAATAAGGATGGATAAATCTGTTCATGTAAAAGCAGACAAAGAGGTGTTTCTTGCTCACAAGTAGATTCTTGCCAGCTGCTTACTTTTCAGCACTCAGCATCTCTAACCCTGCTACCTCAGGCAGGAAAAGCAAGGATTAGGAAATTCCCAAGCCTTGTTGCTTTGCCTTGTCTGTCTCTGCTGTTTAACTTTGGTGAGCATGGAAGTTAATCATAATGAGACAGGGTCACACACAGCCCCTACAGTGGGGTGCACACCCTCTCCCATGGGAAGAATGAACCCAGAGCTGCAGAAACCCTTTGTCAGGAATTTCATGCATTCTAAAATGGTGCTGGGGAATTGCAGTGGCAAATCCTGTTGGTTATCAGCAGCCAGTGGTATCAAGCATCACTAAGGCCTACTTGTGAGCACTTCCAAAGCTTTGCCCACAGCTGCCTTACCCATCACAGCAACGGTTTGCCTGCTGAAATTAAAAATACACCTTGCATTTGGCTTCCTAATCATCAGGTATTTCCAAATTACTTACTGGGAGCACTACAGGAATAAGACATTTTGTGACTAATCGCTGAATTAAATCAGTTAATTGATGCTATTCTTAAGAGAATGATTTTCTATATTAGTTTTCACAAAGATATACTGCACCAGCAGCGAGTAATGTGTGACTGCTATGGCTGTGTTAATTTCCACTGGCCTTGGGAGCTATTAACTACACACTTACAACCTCTGGGCATTACTGGAATATTAATTCTTATACAAAGAGGGTTTCATTACATCAGCACCAGCATTACAGGCAGAGGCATGGCACTCAAAAGTGCTGCTCTCTCAGAGCTGTGTGAAATGAGTTGCGGCTCTGCTACAGCCTCTGCTGAAACAGAGCAGGCTGAGTTAACAGTGAGGAGTACATTGCATATGCACCAGCACTTCAGTTCTAATGAGATACGGTTTTAACAGTAAGATGCATATGTTTGAATATTTTAATTCTGGACTGTTTCCCTTTAAGTAGAATTTATTATTAATTCTGCTGGTCCCACTTATTAAAACATCACTAATAAAGCTGCTTTCATCTGCGTGCTTCTGCTGGTGGTGGGGGTGACACAGGAAAGGCAGAAGTGGGTTTGGGTTCTTAAGATGCTCTCTTCTACATCACACTCCCTGACCTATTTATTCTCCTTGCACAGGCGGGGAGAGGGGTGTTTCATTTTGCAAATGCACATAGCGATGACTGAGGCTGCTTGGAGTCTCTGCACTGTGGGAGGTAGCAGCAAATACAGCGCTGGACCCAGAGGGGAATTTTCAGGAGAGTTTAGGCAAACACTCCTGCTAACTGACTCTTGACCAGTTAAGAACACTGTTTGCTCATTGACAGAGGAAACAATAATGTCCATGGTGAAAGCCAAGAAGGAAAGGGTGGAGTACAAATAACAAAGTAGGACACAATGTTTTTTCCATTTCTGCTTCCCACAAGCCCCCAGTCTCTCACAATTTCAATATAATTTTCCAACGTTCTTTTCCAAACCCTCCTATTTCCCTGTTCCCGAGTTCAATACACACATGCCCTTCTGAAAACCTATGGCACTGATCTGGCTCCAGCCAGAAACAAGCCCACTGAGATGGGACGTCACTTCTCCAGATGATTTCCCTTCCCTTTTGACTTCTACGACAGCAGTAAGTGACATAAATGAAAAATAAACAATAGAGGCAAACCTTTTTACGTAACACTTCCTTTTCATGGAAAGGCAAAAACCTATTAGCCATAAATCAGAGAAATAAAATACCACTGATACTTTCCAACCTCAAATGCCAGCATTATCCAAATCCCACTTCAGTTGGGAAAAGTCTCCTGTGATCCCCTCTGATGTTTTCCTAAGTGCATGTTCTGCTCTTCAAAGTGACTGGGTGCAGGCAGAGGCTTCATTGATTTTCTGTGATTTCCATATGAAAAGTGCTCATTTTACAAGGAAATGAGGCCACTCCTGCCTCAGCAGGAGCCCTGGGAAACCAGTGGGATCTCCTCTGCTTTGGGAATCATTATCATCAATAAAGGTTCTCTACAGCAAATTATTCTCTGGATGACACAAACAATCACTTTCCTTGGCCTCCTACCCTTGTATTGATTTCACAGATATCGATGTTGGGCCATACTAAACTGTTCTATAGAAGATGCCCAAAATGCAGTGGGACCTGCTCTCCTCAGCTGAGTGAGCTTTCAGAATTACACAAAATAACACAGCAGTTTATGTCGCATTTGGGGCTGGGGCAGTTTTTGTAAATTACTGAAGTCACCAGACCTGGCTTGGGAAGGAGAACTGGTGACTAAGAAAGTGTCACTTTTATACAGTTCCTTTGCTGGTGTGTTTCCAGGCTCTGTCACAAACGTGGGTGGTGCTTGCAGATGCTTTCCAGGAGCAACAGGAAACATGGCAGCTTGACAAACCTTGAAAAGGTCAGTATAGCGGACGCAGAGGTCAGCCCACAGCCCTGACCTCCCTTTCCCTGGCTTCAGACATTAACACTGACCACAGCTGGAGTCTGTGGAGACTGACCTTCTGGCCTGTGCATTCACTCAAGAGGGTAGTTCCTTAAATAATTAACAAATAAGTCCTCTCTGCCCACTTGCCAATACAGTAAGACAAACTGCTTGGGGCTTCTGGAGATGTCTTAGAATAATACACCTCAAATATTTAGAGCTCTACATATTTAGCCACTTTTTATACTTGTGGTTTATTTGCTTCTGATTTAGCCCTTGTACATATGCTTGTGCATCTATGTGGAGATGCATCATTTCCCCAGACAGCAGCATCCTTCCCCACACTGCTGCTATCAGCCAGGACCTGTCAGGATTTCTGTATCCAGAAAACTTGGTCTCTGGGCTGGAGACTGAGATTTGCAACAGTGTTGCCACACAATGTCAAATCTGGGCAAGCCTTGAGAAAGGACAGAGCGGGGTACAAGCACAAAACTAGTAACACACTGAGTATGAAAACATCTCCTGGACCAGTATAGGAAAGGCATATTTAACAGAACAGGCTTCAGCGAAGGGAATCAAGACAGACTGACCCTGAAGAAACCCATCCAAGCAAATGGAGGAATGAAAAGTAGAGCTGAAGGAAAAATACTAAGTGGAGGAAAGAAGCAGTAATTAATTAAAGCAGCAACAGAAAGAAGAATGAAGAACTAGGAATGTGAGTAAAGATTTTCTCAGCACATACTTCTTAAAAAAAACCCCAAACTTCAACACACAGAGACTACCAAGTAGGTTGATTTATGTCTCCTTTCCCACATCTATAGATTTGCTCTGTTTTGTTATTATTTTCCCTCATACCTCTTTTACTGTTCCTTATCTCCTCTTCCTGTTCTGTCCATTTAAATCTACTGCTGTTTCATGTGCCTCCACCCACTTCTCCCTCCTCTACTCATCAGCTATATACAGCCTCCTCCTTCTGCCCCAAAGAGGAGATCTCTCACTCCTGGGATGACGTTATCTTCTTGCTACACTATTCTTCTTTTGCATTTCCTTCCCATCAACAAGAACGGTCCTACCACAATACAGACTTGGAGAGATGTGTAACACCTATCAAAGAAAATCTTAATAGGCCAACAAGGGTAAACAGCACAGTAAATAAAGCTATGAGAAATGAGAAAGGAAAAACACCATTTAAAAGGTGAACACATGGTTAAAGAATGAAAAAGGAAAAGAGCATAAATGTCAGCCAGTTAACACAAACCATAATTAGGCAGACCAAAAGAGATTTAAAGAAAAACTTTCTAAAGCCATCAAAGCTAATAATGGAATACATAAGATAGAGGAAACCTGCCAAAGATCCCCTAAGGCAAACAGATGATGGAGGTCTAAAAGTAGTGCTTGAAGAAGAAAAGACCACAGTAGAAAAGCTAAATGGATTCTCTGCACCAGTGCTCACTACAGGGATACTGAAGGAGGTTGCCACACAGGAGCCTTTCCTTACAGGAGCAAGACCAAAGAGCTGTCTCTAACTGAGGTGGCAGTAAAAGAGGCTTTAAAACAAATCAACACCAAGAACAGTTATAAATCCATTGGGCCTGGTAGTATGCATCCAAAGGAAATCAAGCATGGAGCTACTAGCTGTGGTAGGTAGCCTATAATTTAAATGAGACTGGCACTAGTGGAGTGGGAGGTGATGAACATGATATCATTTGGCTCCAGGGAAGGGATCATGGAGTGGAAACAGACCAGCAAGTCTGATTTCCACTCCAGGTTATTTGGGAAAAACCATAATTAAGCCTAGTTTTAGCAAATTTCTGGGTAACTACAGTCCAACAGGGAAGAATTAGCCTTGCGTATTTCGGAAAGAAATTTGTTGGGCAGATCTGTTGTTCTTTGATAGATTCAACAGGTACATGGTACTGAAGCTATGGAAAGCTTTTATGAATATTTAAATATAGCCCAAGTCAATCAAAATCACAAACATCAACATTGTGCACTTAAATATTCAAGGAGGGCTTTTTTGATAAAATCCCTCACTGAAGACCTCCAATTTCTTCAAGGTATCATGGAGTAAGAGGGAAGGTCCTTTCATGAATCAATACCTAATTGGAAGACAGGAAAGAAAAAGCATGAGAACAGTTTTTACAACTGGAGAAGGCTGCAAGCAGGGCTCCCCAGAGACGTGTGATGGCATCTCAGCTGCTTCCCATGTTCACAAAGGGATCTTGAAAAGGGAGCAAACAGGGAGGCGACACGTTTGCTGCTGACACCGATATGAATCACACTAAATCCAATTAAAACTAACTACACTTCATCGCAGAAGGATCCCACAGTATTGAAGGCTGGGCAAGAAGATGGCACACGAAATGCAATTCTGGTACAGACACAAGTAGCAGTGAATGTGTACACAGATTGATGTCTATAAATCAAATATTTCCAATCACAATAGGTGTTGTGGGGGTTTGTATGGACAGTGCTGTGAAATTATCACCTGCTGCTTAGGAGAGGTCACAAAAGGCAAGTAGAAGATCAGGAATGAGCAGGAGAAGAGAATACAAACAAGAAAGCATACCCACGTTTCTGTGCTGCATGTATCTCTTGAAAGGAGATTCTGGTCTCCTTCTCAAAAGGATGGATCAGAGTTTAGAAGTATCCAGGCGAAGACTGACAAGAGGGATCAGAAATGCACAGCTTCCATATGAGAAGAGTTCGAACTCAGCAGATTCTAGCATGAAAAGGAGACAGCCTTGGGTGAGGACATGGGGGTTGAAGGCATGGAACTGCCTTTATTCTAAGTGACAAGCTGATAGTTACTCACTACTTATTCAGAGTACACACCAGAACTAGGGGATAACAAACCAGATAATCAGGCAAAAGGCTCATAGCACACAGAAGGGAAATCTTAGTGTGCACACTGTGTAATTTAACGACAGAGCCCAGTGCACAGGATGCTGTAGAAGCCAAAACTATAAATAGATTTGAAAAAGCAGTCAGAGACATTATGGAAGAAAAGTCCATCAGTGGCTGTTAAAAGCAAAAATAGTAAGTTAACTCCTGACTCAGGAAGTCTTTAAACTGCAGATTACTGCAAGCTGGGAAAGAACTGGAGAGAGGCATCATTGTTGCTGGCTCTGTTCTTACATTGCTTTTCTCGGCAGCTGCTGCTGATTGCTCTCAGGGGCAAGCCACAATACGAAGTGACCCAGCAGGAACACACCTACAATTTCACTGTCTTCTCAAAGGACCAGGGCAGATGTCTCTCCTGCAAGTGTCCCCAAAAGACCTGAGCTGAAGAGTAAGCCACCTCAACCCAAGCTATTGGGCTACCCCAAATCCCTCCCTTGAGGCAAGATGTGTTATCTCCAGCTCAGTGCTGCACTGAAGCCTGGCATGGCTTTGGAATTTGAGCTGGCTGTGGATGGTCACCCTGCTTTGAATGGAAGTAGCAAGGACAGAAATCCATTTGGGCCCAACTAAGCAGACAAAATTCTACCTTTCTCTTCAACTGCAGAGCCCCTGGCACCCCATAGCACCCAAGAATGCTCTTTAGCAGGAGGAAATGTCCTCCTGTCATCTGCTCCAGTTTGACCTCATCGTTCTTAAACATAGGGGACCACAACTGTATGTTACACACAGTATCATATGTGATGCCTGCAAGTCAGCACATGTAACTGTCATATTCCCACCTCCCTTTCAGTAAGAGGGTTGTCCAACTTGGAAATCATCCTACTTTTCTCCAAGTGGCCATTGTTAGCCAGAAGGTTTGGATCGGAGGTGCGTCTCATGTGGATTGCTGTGTGAGCCCAGGCCCGTCACCATGGCTGCTGTTTGAACAGCAAACAGTGTTTCAGGAAGACAGGCAGTGAATCATGGCAGAGGGAAGAAACCTCTATTCCGGATTTTTTTTTAAAAAGTCCCACTTACAGAGCCCCAATGACTTCAGTAGTGTTTCCTGAAGACCAAAGGTTACACATAAAAAAAATTTCCTACTTTCAGTGCTGCATAAATTAAACTTTGCTCTGGCCAATAAGTTAGAAAATAAATCTAAGCAACCCATGTGCAGATCACCTGTGTTTCTGCAATTACTTCACAATTAGACAACTGCTGAAAGCAGCTGGAGGCAAATGCAATACATTTTCCAGCAAAACACAAAATGAAACAGTCTGTTTCAGTGCAAGAAAATACATAAATGAGGTTGTAAAGAGAGCTGTTTGGCAAAGAGTAATCAAATAAAATGAAATATGGTACATTAAGTTCAGCACTTCATGGCATTTCATTTTTGTCATTAGAACATTGCTATAGAAAATTCAATATATTCAGTAGCGTTACTATGGCATTCTGGAGGGTTGTGACAAACTTTTGCTACGACTTTAAAAAGGAAAGTGTAGCACTATTGTTAAATCTACAGAATCAAAATTATTTAAAAACAGCATGTGATTGTCAGAACCAAAGTTTGTGCATAAGCATATGAAGTGCTGACACCAGTTTTTATGCAATTACCAAGGAACAGAAAGTAGGTGTCATCTTACAATAATAAAAATATTAATTATATTGATGCATCAGTAGCAGGACTTGTGCTAAAGAAAACTATTCCACGTAACAAACTTATTCTAAACAATATAAAAATGTAAGTATTCTCCCGTGGTCACTCATACCTGAAAAGGGATTCTCGTGAGAGCCAGATTTCGTTCTGTTTCACCGTCTTCCAAGAGAAGAGCAGCAGCAGTAAAGCAAAGAGGGTCAGAACGGTAATTCTCCATTTATTGAACCATGTAGACAGCTTTTTTAGACCGTGGACAAAAAGGATGCAGTACCCCATGCTGGGAAAAAAAAAGGAAAGGAAAGGGAAAATGTACCAAAAGTTATATTTCAGGAGTCTGTTTTACATGCAAGAACATCAGTATCACGTCTATTATGCAATTACAGGGGGTTTTGGACTAATGATATTTTCTGGGCTAACAAACTTGAATTCAACAGCAGATTTCCTCAAGTCACTACACAATTTCCAAATTAATCTAAATGATAGACCCGGATGCCAGAAGTAGAGTAGCGTACATAATACCACCCAACATAATGGCAGCTTACACCAGCCCGTGGAAGGCAGCTGCTTTTCTGAACAGCCAGCTAAGAAAGCATCATATAATAACAGTAGTACTGAGCACTACTGGAGCAGTGTGGCAATGAAAAGCATTTTAACAGAGGGAAGTCTCTAAACAATCCCAGTGGTGGCAGCTTTTAATTCCAGCTTACAAATTGCGAAGCCGAGGCAGGGGAGAAAGTGTTGTAGTCAATGCCGCAGCAGAAGGTTGTAGAGACGGAGAACACATCAAAAGGCAGGAGTCTGTCTGGGTCTTGCCCTCCTACATGAGGGCCAGCCCATCCCTTCTAGTGCCCAGCCCAGAACAGCTGAGATGCTCTAGCAGAGCTTCCTTACTGCCCTTCCATGAACCAACACATGGGTCTTCTCCAGCACTGAGCCCTCAGGCACCTTCATGGCTCTCCATGAATACCTACAGCAGCATTTTTACAACCACATTTGGACTGAAGTCTTATTCCTGTGTAACTTTAAATAAATTCCATCATTATTTACCTTAATTCAAGGGTTATGTAAATTCTTTCAATGATGCCCCTCTGTGCTCTCAGTTGCTGTCCTTAGTAAGCCACTAATTCTACTTGGCATTTTTAAAAGGAATTTCAATTTCTGTTGCTCAACGAATTTCATTAGCTTATCTACAACTTTTCAGGTTACTTAGCACCTGATTTAGTGTTAGACTTAAAACCTATCTTAGTCCAGGGAGCTCCCCCGATGAAAAAAGGGAGCAGAAGGCTCTGGAATAACACTTGGGGACGATAAATATACAGGGACAAAAGAACACCCCTCCCCAAACCAGCACACCTTGAACCCCAGCTGAATCCTACACTTGAACAAAGGTAGGCAAGAGGCAGAGAGATAATTACACCCACCACACTCCAGCCAGAGATCCACAGGCTTTCCTGGTCTGTACCTAAACATCTAAGCAATTTCCCTGTGAGACTGCTGCAAGGTAAGAAAAACTAAGAACACAATTCCCCCATCAGAGGTGACCTTGCAAGGATATGGTGAAAGTCAATGTGGAAATCAGAAAAATGTTCCATATCTGAGGAGCTGTGTGCCTGCTCCTTAGCATAGTTTGACTGCCCACTAGGAGAGCTGGACACATTGTTATTGCTTTATCTTCCTAAGGATGGAGAGGGACAAGAATTCTTCATTTCACTGAGGAAAAAGGTATGTAGTATGTATAAAGCATGTATAAAGCCTCTGTAGTATATACTGTGATACACCATAGTTGTTGCTGCCACAGTACAGGTACCTTATAGAACATTGAGAGAAGTACAGACATAGGGGGGGCAAATCCAGACACAGCATTAGATCTGGTGATCATTCAAAGCTCCTTCATTGCTGTTTTTGAGTTCTCCCATTTTTCAGAAGCAGTTATCTATATATTTTCTTCACTTAAGTATGCTTGCACTTCACTGCAACACATTTCTGCGTCACTTGCACTGGTTGTTTTCCCATTAACTCTTTTGCACATATATGTTTATTGCACCTACATTAACTGTAAGCATTTAGAGCTACAAACAGAGAGGCTGGTGCCAAACATTCCAGTCTTTATACCTATTGAACCCTACTTTAAAACCTCTGAAAAGCTAATCTCTCTAGTAATCCCTCCCTTTTCAACAAAAAAATGCCTCAAAAGCCTGCAGACGGGTTTTCACTCCATTATTTTGCCTTTCTGCAATTTTATCCTTCCCTTGGAATTAATTATCTGACATAAATATTATTTAATTGCTTTAGCACAAGGCCGTTTTCAAAGTAATTTCACTACACCTTCACATATTCAAGAACAAGCCCTTTCTACAGAATTCTGAACGCGCACAGAAAACAAAAAAATGCAAACGTCAATGTCTTGGTATTTATGTCAAATCCTGTCCCAGCTGCTGGGAATTTCTGCCTTAGCAGCAGTACTCAGTCTGCTTGTGCGAGGCACAGCCAGCATCACATTACACCTCACACAGCCCCTGGGAAAGCTGCTGCTTCCAGGGGTTGTTCTCCAACATCTGCAGTGCATTGCCACAACAGAGAGATGGTGGGGAGAAGTAAGAGTTCAGCTCAGAGGGCAGTGTCACAGTGCAGGTAGCAGTGCCCACCTCCACACAGCACTTCCCATCAGGGCCTCCTAAAGCACTTTGTAAGGGAGGTCTGCTGCAAATCTTCCTGTTAAAGAGCAAGAACCTGAAACATGGCAATAAAGTGATTTTGCCAGTCCCCTGTTGACAGGGGACGGGCAAACATGGCAGTGAAGCTGCAGTCCAGGACTCTACCTACAACATGGGGAATATACCATGGAAACCAAGATATCTTGCTCAACAGAACACTCTCCAATAGATATAAAGATGTCGTGGATTTTACCAGCCCCCCTGGCTGAAATGGTCAGGCCCAGGTATATTTCCGGAGAAAAAGCCAATCAAAAGTTTTAGTAACACCTCTGCTAACAACATATTTAAGAAAACGTAAGAGAAGGTGTTGCCGTAGAAAGAAATTCAGCAGCCATGTGAGGAGGGAGGCAGCAGGCCCCCCCCAGCTGGGGGGCTAGGCTCCCTCTCCCCCGGCCCTGTGCCAGGGGCAGGCATGGCATTGAAGTCTCTCCAGACGGGATGTGTAGCAGTGGAGAAATAAACTCCAGACAGAAACTGCCCAGCTGAAACATGCTGCAGGACAGATTCCAGCCCGGCGGAGAGCAGAGGAGGACTTGAGATAACCAGCCTCCTTTAAGATCAGTTCTAGCAGAAATGCTGAGACGAGGGGGGAGTTCTCCTCCCTCTCTCCTTGCAGCAGGGGAAAAGACTGAAAGTTG
>VYXB01007853.1:307948-402136 GCA_013397135.1 Pachyramphus minor | reverse complement strand
GAACAGGGGAAAGGACTCAAAGCCATTATCCCCTATAACTGTGGTACAGACCATAATGGAGTAAGAGTCCCCTTACAAGCCACAGAAGACCTCAGGAGCCCGGCTGTATCTTCCTAGCCTCTGGTTTTGTCCCAAAAGGAGGAGGGACACACCCAACCCTGAAGTCATCATTCACCAGAGCCAGTCAAGAGAGAACAAAAGGAATTTCCAGCTACGACACACTTGAACATTTGTCCTCAAGATAACAGAAAAGACACTCTACAAGTGCTGCAGTAATTGTTTTAAAGGAAGAACCTTTCTTTCCCTTTGGACTGATACAAAAAGGGGAAGAAATGCTTCTGTAAATATTTATGAGGATTTTACCAAAAGAAGACACCTTTCTCTTGGACTGAAAAAAGCTAAGAGAAATGCTTTTGTTAGACCTGGCAACCGGCCAAATGTCCAACTCCACAGAAGAGAGAGAGACCTTTTTCCCCTGCCCTTGCTTTCCTGAGACAGGGGAAAATAGAGACTGAAACCCCCGACATGAGCCACCAAATTTGTAAATAATAACCTGATATTCTTTTTTTCCATAAGATAAGCTAGTTTAATTAGTACTATTGTAGTATATGTTATTTCTCAGTTTTTATCTTGCTAGTAATAAATCTTAGTACTATATCCCTTATGTCAAGCCTCTGTGCTGTCTGTATGAAACCTCTCTCAACTGATAGTAACTGTGTGGAGGGGGGAGTTCAAGAAAAACAATTGATCCCTGGTAAAACCCACAACATTTTTGGTGTTTCCGCCCGGTTTTGATCTGGGGACCTTTCACGTGTCAGGAGAACGTGATAACCACTACACTGCAGAAACACTTGTAAACTGTCTCCCAAAGGTAAGTAACCCAAAAGCAGGCTCCACACTCAGCAAAGCAACAAGACTACAGGGTTCAGCAGTAGAGTCCAAGCAGAGAGGAGAATGGGTTCCCAAATGGCTGCTGGGTGGGGATGCCTAGCTCATGAAGTACCAGCATTTCAAACCACAAAGCTGCCACTTGTAAGGTCAAAGGGCAAGGTTGAAGCATGATTTACAATACAATACAATTACTTACAAAACAATAAGAGAGAGATAACTTTGATAACGTTAGGACTGAGTTAGGACTGAACTGTGCCACAATTAGAATCTAACTATCCTACAGTCAGTGTGCCCGCACTGTAAAGTGTGTGTGAGATAACCAGCAAGGAAAAGAAGGGGAAGGATCAGACAGCATGAACTAGGTGAATATTTTTATTTTCAGAACCTGGTGAGTTTGGCTTAAAACTTCAGACCGTTTCCTGCCACAGATCATCAAGGAAAGGGTGGGGAGGACACACCCATGTTAAAACCTTTCAGTGCAGATGTCAGGTGGAGCCCCATCTTTTTTGCATGGCTTTTTTAATAACATGGTCAGTTCAAGCCCATCCCCTGGCTGAGGGTAGATGTTACATTCCTGACTGCAGGTCTTTTGCAGGCCAAGGACTTCCAGAAGCACAGAAAGCACTCACATGGCCTCTGCTGCCGGGGAAGAACATGCATTTGTGATTCCATGCCACAAATAGTTTGGAAAACAATTCCCTGCAACATCCCCAAGCCATCATCCTTGGTAATTTTTGCATCTCTTTTTACATTTCTACCTTAAGGTCAAATAGCTATGATGAAATCAGGGCAAATCCAGACTCCTCCTCCAGATCTCATGGTCTGCTCTAAACAAATGTCCACACCAATGTATTATAGCATCTGTCAAAAAATACCCCATAATTATATTACTATTGTTTCCTAGTTCCAAAACCACGTAATCCCTCATACCTTACAACACACTTGTTTCACACTAGACTTAGCGGTCCTAGGACAGAAATTAGGTTTAGTACAAGACCATGTAGTTTTGAACCAGTGAGGCACCAAGCTTGTGAAGATGGAGCTGCTGCAACACGCCCTGACAATCACTGGAGAGCCCCCACCACCACCATGCTTCACCCTCCAGATGCAAGTTCATCCCACTTCCATTGATCCCCACCTCATCAGGCTTCAGGTAAGCCCTTGGAAGCTGCTTTGAGTTTCAGCAAGTCAGCAGCAGCCCAAGCCATGGTACCGTGGTGGGAAGGGTCATACAGGTGAGGCTGAAATTAGTACAAGAAGGAAACTTGCCAGGTAACGTTTCCTATGTGGTTAATTCTGCCGTGACCCTGCCATCACCCAGAAACACAAAGAACACAAAGAAACACAAATATATCACCTTTTTTTTTTCTCAGAGTGATAGGGAGTCAACTCCATATCAAACCTTACCACTGGCTCACCAGGAAACCAGTTTTTACTTGCACACATTTACGGGAAAAATGAAAATGTCTCAAAACGCCCTTTCATCAAAGACCTGTTTGCCACTTGAAAAACTTATCCTTAAGTACTACATTCCAGACATCTCCGTAGTTATCTGCATATGTATTGAGGTTGCAAGGTTGTGGGTTTGGGGTTTGTTTGGTTTTTCAGTTAACTCTAGCATTTCCTAGGGAGGGAGCCATTTCTCCTTAAGGGCTTTTGTCTTGGCATTGTCATGCAAGCACTATTCTGAAATACTCTGTAGCAAAACCAAAACAATGGGAAACAAGCAAAATCCCCAACCCAGTCTTCTTTTTTTAAGTCCCTTTTCCACTGGATTACTGTAAAACTGCTAAGCTTTTTTTTCTTCCATGAGATAAGCAACGACCTGCTACAGCAACTGTTCCCCACTGTGAAAAGTCTGTGCAAGCTTGGTCCCCAGGGTCCTGAGACGCAGGACCTGAGGAACAGCCCAGCAGGTTAACATGGTAATATTTTTTCTGTGGGCTCACAGTGAGCACACTTATTACGGGAGAACCTGTGACTTCAGAAATTCAATGATGCAGCAGGAAAGCTGTGCAAATGGGCCAGCAGGCCAATAGTTTCATGCTTCCTCACCTTTCAGGCTCCTGAGGTACTGAAGTGGTACATTAGGCATGCCCTGAATTGCAGCAAGGGCAGGGCTGCACCCGGCAGGGAAACCCTCTGTGCCACTGCCGTGTGTTTTTTGGCAGATTGCACACAAGGACCTGTGCAATGACAGATTTTTGTCTGTAATTTCTTTGGGTTAATACTGTTCCACCTGTGAAGAAGTGAAGTGATCGGAGGCACAAGCAGATGGGAATGAGGTGGCACACAGACCCCATTTTCCATGGGGCTCTACCTGTATCACCCAATTAAAACTAGAGCCAATACAGCAAATACTTACTATTTGCAAACATTTCTTGGGTAATTAGATTACAAATTAAACCTTTCCTTTGGCCATTCCATGGCAAGGCTGTTACTGACGATGCTTACACACAGATCTGCTCCCACTCTATGGATCACGTTTCCCTCACTTTTTAGTGAAAGTCAGGAACAGTTCTCACTGCATTTGGCTCTTGGTGATGGCATCTAATTAAAGACACGTGTTGCTAGTGCTGCAGCCCAAGATTATCAGGATGTTCTGCTACAGCAATCTGCCTGCATCAGAAGCCATCTTACCTCCTGTAGAAATTGCTTGGAGACCTAGTGCTGCAGAAAGCTCCTGAAGAACCATGTTCTAGTCAGGCATGATACTGTATTTTCCAAGTTGTGACTTTGCACAGTGCAGGTTTCCACTCCATGGCTGAGAGCTGCAGTTCTGAGGGAACAGGTCTGGAAACCAGCGGTACAGCTCCAGCCTTTTCTAACTCACCCAGGTAGAGCTGTAAGCTCAGGAGTTGAAAAAGGTGGGAGAAAAAGATGCCTTCCTTAAACTTCATAATGGTAATTTTGGGGATATCAAAACTTGTGAAGTAGTTGTTAATATGTCACCTGACACATATAAACTCCACTGATCTCATCCAAGCAGTTACTGCAGAATTCAGTGCTCAGCCCAGATAAGAATCCAGGTGCATACATGCAAACCTATCAGTTTGGAAAAGAGTTGCCTCTAAGCAGCCTGTCAAAGCATAGAAGAAACACTGCCCTGTTCAGGGGCTGCTAATGCAACAAAAGGGATTATCTCAAAATTACTGAGACCAGAAAATGCACTTGGCTTCGACATTTCACCCCGAAGGCAATATTCTAGGCTGCAAAACTCCTTCTTGATTTCCAGCACTTATTTCAGATGACTCCCTTTCCCTCCATAAAAACCAACCCTCACTTTGAAGCTGCTCTGAAGCAAGTTTAACCCTTGTGTTCATGACTAAATACATACCCTGCTGCTGCCCTTCAGAGAACGGGGAGTGCAACCTTGAGAAAGACTGTCTGCTGCCAGGTCCAAATGCTGAACACAAACATTTGATTCTCTCAGTTTTATAGCTCCCCACAAGCTTCCTAGCCCCAGTCCCACACATATATTACCTGGCACAACACACCTTACGTGCTCTTAGCCCAAGCCATTCCAGTTCTGCAGCCTGAGCAGAGGAAACACACCAAGAGGAAGAGCCAAAGTCAGCTGAAATGCAGCTTGCAGGCGGGGCTGTTGCTGCAGGGGAAAAGGCAGTTCATCCCTGTTAAACTCATCGGCTCTGCTCACACTTCTCTAATGGAGAGTAATTGATTGCAAAAAGCATGCTTGGCATGCCCTGTGGGCTGCTCCTGCCTCAACACTGCAGTCAGATGTGGAAAAAATAAGCATGGCCAGGGTGGCTCTTTCTGCCCCAGAAAGCACTCTCAGGCATGCAGCTCCAGTGATGAGCTGTGCTGGCTCAGTAGCAAAGATGCCGTTTTATAAAAAATGTCAAACTTTTCAAGGCTGGAGCTGTTTGGGCCAGGATAAAATCTGCACTTAAAAAAAAAAATAAAATGTTTCCATCTGGAAAAAGAGTGTATTTGTATGTGCATGCTAGCTTGCACTTGAGTCATAAAATCATAGAATCATTAAAGTTGGAAAATACCTCCAAGATCATAAAGTATAACCTTTCAACAAACAAAAACACTTCCTGAGTCACCCACAAAAGCCCGAAACTCAGAGGCTGGTGCACTCCCTGCAAATTGGATCACCTGGGTTCAAAACACTGTGCCAGGTGAGGCTCAGAGCTGGGGGTGCAGTGGGTGCATATGTAGAGGTTTGAGCTTGGGGTCCACAAAATTCCCCAGCCGTGAAAGCCCATGTGCTGATCTGAAATAACCACAATCCACAGGTGTAAATGTTTTCCAGAAATTTTAAGTTCACTTTGCACTGCCAAGCCTACTGCTGGATCCACACTTTCCCTCACAGCTGGTCTAAGGCTGGCCTAAGTTACAGGCTGGCTAATTGGGCAAGAGTGCAAGCATGGGCCTAGATCAGGTCTAGATTAAACTAGGGGAGTGGTCCAGCAGGGTGTAGATCACCACCAACAGCCCTGAAGAAACGCTGGTGTGTGGCAGATGAACCCTGATGTCCCAACTCTCAGATGTGTGTGTGTCCCCAAAGAGGCAATTCTGGGCCACTCTGACCAACTGTCCATTTCTGTTATTCATCTCGTTTTGACTGTAAACCCCATCTTGGCTTGGAGAAGTCTTTTTTTTCCCATCCTTTTTATCTAAAGTTTCATTATAGTCAGCAAACCTTGGCAAAAAGTTCTGGATTAACTAAAATGTCGTATTTTTCATGGGAAAATGTTGTAGCAAAACTTTCTCAATCAGACAGTACTATCAATGAAAACCCTATTTTAACAGTCATGTTTTGGACTAAATGTCCAAAGGCCAAGAGGATGCAGGATGTGTTTCTGTCACATGCAGACAACTAGCAGCATTCACTGGTACTGAGTTTTAGGGACAACAGGAAAAGCGTTGCTTAAATTGCCTATCTCTTGGCAATGATGACATGGAATTGATAAACTTTTTCTTGGTTACTAGAAGTTTTAAGAAGTTTCAGGAACACCATCAAGGTGTAATATTTAACATACAAAAAAAATCACCTCATTGGAAAAAACCAGCCTTACAGTTCAGAAATATCAGCGTGACACCAAGGAACTGGCAGTGTACTTAACTTAGTACTGAGTCTGCTGACTAGAATGTCAAATTTTCACTGCAATTAAGCAGGCTTTTCCTGGAATAGTCTGCAGGTTGTAACACAAAGTCACAGAGAACCATAAGGACTGGCAGAATACACCTAATTTGGAAAGGTACCTTATGAGTTAGTGTTAAGACTTTGTCATTGGCTCTAAATTAAAAGCTATGCAGGCCTGTATTAAAGACACTTAGACATGATGGGCTAAGCCATCAAAATGATTTACCTCCACAAGCAACGTGGTCCTCTAGGCGGAATGTGATGTAATTAGAGGAAACGTAGGAACTCTTCTTTTCCTTATTAGAGAGAAAATATGGACTAGAAATTAATGATTCTGCTAACCTCTGAATAGCTATTCAACATTTGGACACTTTTCCCTTCCTTTCCTTCCAAAAAGTCACGTGATAAACAAGCCCCCTTCATCACAGTCTTTGAGTCCAAGGTTTCACTTCCAACAGACTTCTATCTGAAATACTTACAGGTAATATGGAAACCTTTGAGGTTTTTCATTACTATATGAATTATGGAAAGAAAACATTTTACCAATGAAAAATCCTATACAATGCCATGGGAATTCCACAGAAATTTTCCCAAATCTTATATGCTTTAAGCAGGAAAGGGTCTATATGCTACAGTTTTAATTTAATTCTGTAATAAATTCTAGAATTCTGTAGTAGGGACATAATTTCCCATTCAGTTCTATCACAAATCTCAAAAAACTCCATGTAAGACTATTTTCTATTTAATTTCACAAGACATCTTCTTAAGGCCCTTGTAAATAAGAACTCCTCTTTTAATCAACATGAGCAACTAGAATACTTCTACAAGATAACATTAACTTAATTTATTATTTTTAAAATCAATATCTTTAGCTCTCTGTATAATTTTCAATAGCAGAATAAACGAATTTGAAGGTTTTCCTTTAACTTAATCTATCACAATGAAACCAGAAATCTTTCCAGTATAGCCAATAATGTCCATAACTCCACTCAAATTTAGCCTTCCCCTGAATATATTGTACCTATCCAGAAGGCAACACATTTCTCAAAAGCATGTTTTAAATTTAGTTAAAATAACGCAATACTGCAGTCTAGACCAAATGTGCCATGAGCTAATCTTTTTTGGCTTTGCAGAATAACTTCAGTTTTTACTCCTACAACTTTACTGCCTTTTGCCAAAATATATGGCACTAGCATCTCAGCATTTCTTGCCTGCATTAACAGGGGATGGTTGCTTTGATTTCTCCTTGAAGTCTTCAATAGGGATTGGGCAAGCCTTCCAAAACTAGAAGCAAACTTTTTGGATACACATCTGCAAGGTATCTGCTCACAGCATTAGCCTTCCTACAGGGAGTTATTTTTCATTAATTAATAAGAACTCTCTCTGCCCCCTTCTGAAGGGCAGAGTGGAGTTATTATCCCTGTTTCATAGGTGGGGAAGCAGAACTGGAATCACTTGTCTCAGCTGAAGCCCTGACCACCTCACCTCCAGCCATGAGCCATTTTCCAGGCTGCTGCTCAAATTGACACCCTGGGGCAGGGACCGGCATCCCCTCACAGTAAAGAGTGACTCAACTGAGCCTGGGGTCTGGCCCACTGCCATCACATAATGCCTGCCCTTTCAATCCCAGTGCTCTGAGGTCCACAGCTGAATTACAGGGAATATAATCCAGTCTCATTCTTTTGAACTTCAGCTGCTCCGTGGCCCTTGCAAGAACAGCAGCAACAGAGTACAGAGATGAAATCATGTTTGTTTTAAGTAAATGGAACAGGTGTAGCTTACATTCCATATACAAATCCCAAATGCACTGTGGACTTAAATTGAAAACTGGCAAAAAGCTTAATTATGTTGCTGAATTGAGATCAGGGAGAAGATAAACAGGCTTCATGGAGCCAATGGGACTTTCATCGCTGACTTTGTTGGTGTCAGTGTTTGACTCCAATTGAAAAGAGAAGCTTCTTCTGTAAATCAGATGATCCCTTACAGGATCTGATCTAATACTGAAGGAATTCTGAAAGGCAAGCAGAAATTCAGCTCCTGGTGAACTTGTAGCTTCAAATAACAGTAAAGATTGGCAAAGAGAAAGCCACTCAGAAAGAATGGCAAAGGAAACTGAAAATACATCACCACTCCATTGCACAGCTGGTCTTTAAGAAAAGGAAGATAACGTGGAGAACATAACATGCTCCCAGCAAAAAGAAGCAGCAGTAAGTCCCATCATCAACTGGCTGCCTTGTAAGCAATGGGGTCTTCTGCTCAGGAATTACAGGGTTCATAAAGGTTACTACCTACCAGATTCTTCTTTTAATCTCCAATCACAAAAGTTAATAACGTATAGAATTACACTAATCAGTAAAAATGCATTAGCACAAAGAATTAAAAACATGCTCCATGAAAAGGCAAAAATTCATATGGTCCCTGCTTTGCTATGGCACGGGGAAAGCTTTAACATGATGTGTTAAGTTCCTGAAAAATACAAGTGTGTTTTTTTTCCAGATACTGTCTTTCTTGCAGATCTTGAGATAGATGGTGAAGCAAATGCCATCCTGTATATAGCAGTGATCTCACCTTCTAGTATCGACAATTAGGGTTGCAACATCATCTCTTGATATAGTGAGGAGCTGGCAAAAAAAAAGACAGCAACCCATAATTGCCTGTGCTAGGAAAGAGTAACTGTGCTCTCTGCAACCCACCCACTGCATTATCCACCACAAATGAGTTGCCATAAAAATGGTGCAGGTGCCACTGGATTGCCTATTGCTTTCAGCAGATTGGAAATCACCCATGTAGCAATGTTTTGGTTGATTTGTTGGTTCATACAAGGTTGTGAAAACAGTTTAAGTTGTCCAGCTATGGTACAGCAGCTCAGCCAGGAGCCACTACTATCAGGGTAGCAGTGAAAGATGAAGAAAATATAGAAATTGCTGTGGTAGGCAAGGTGTGATCCCACGAGGTGAGAGCAATCCCAGCTCTGCCGGTACCTCAGGAGGGAGGCAACTCCTAAATAGCCTAAGAGTTTGCATTGCCTCTCCTGTTTCTGCACGGTGAAGGGCAGAAGGAACAGAGAGGAAGAGCTGGTGCTCCTGTGTAAGTATAGACAAATTGCTCACAACTCAGAATACCTGGATGCACGATTGGTCTGGATTTTCAAACAATTAGGCTGCCTGTAGTGTTCTGAGTGGAGTGAACATCGACATTCTGAAGAGGGGGAAACCTCTAGTTTAAGACTTTCACTGATCCAGCTATTTATGCTAGATCTTCTTTGAAAAATTGTGGCCTAAAGATTTGTATCCTGTCCACCACTCCCAAGGAAAGTATTTAACACCCCTTGTCCTCCTGAAAACAAGCTTTCCCCTCTTATGGGCAAGAAAACAACAAAAAAAAATTTCAAAGTTAAAAGGCAACAAATTGCTTTCCAATTAAATTTTTCAGGCTAAAGTAATAGTATTATTAAAAATACCTGATTTAAACAAGTAAGTGCTTGTAACCCTCAAATGAAAAATAAATACAAGAAATATTTTCTCCAAGTATTTCTGTTTCACTAAACCCAATTAAAGAAAACATTGAGCCATTTTGGCATAGCTTATATGCCTCTCCCCCGAGGCAGGACAGCATACAGAAGAGGAATTGTTCCAAATACCCATCAATCCCCAGAAGACAAGACCCAGCCATATAATTACACATCAAGCAAAAGGCTTATTCCTTGCTTCTTTCTATTTACAACATCTTTTACATAAATTCTTGTGTCCTTACTTAACTTTTATTGAAAAGAAAATGATTGACATTTTCCCCAGGTAATGACTGAGCAACACTGAACTAGGACTTAAGGCTGTGACACACACAGACAACTGTCACATCCATAATACCCAAGTGTCACATCCATAAATATTAATAAAAGGCTATTACTTTAAACAGATAGAAAAGCACCTTCCAGCATAAGCCCAAAAACGTAAATCATGGAGTCCCCTCCATCTGGCTGAGGACTTTTGTGTAAATAAAGCTGAATGACAATATCTGATTTGCTGAGGTTTAGAGAAGGAATGGTGAAGGATAGGAAAACCCCTTTTCAAGATGTAATATGAGCAAACTGCTAAAGGCTGTTCTAAATAAAGAACACAAGTGCTTTCCAAAGCCATTGTTAGTAAACTGCCATGTTCCCAAGGGGAAAAACAAAACAAAACAAAATCACATTATTTTTGTGCTGCCATAGTCATGAATGTTTTCAGAAGTCCCCTTCACCACTCATGCCATTTTGCACCTGGAGGATGCAAGAGATGCTCAGCTCTCTCCAGATCCTTTGGCTGGAAACTGCCCACCTTTCCCATCCATTGCCAGGGCCTGCCTTCCCTTTTCATGCCAGGTACTTGCCCAGCCTGGGTTAAGAGCAAAAACCAAATATTGCAAAGCAGGACAGGAGCAATCTGAGCAAAGTATGAGACCCAGGGACTCTGACATAGAATTACTCCAGAGTAATCATTTCATCTTCCTGCCTCAGTCTTCCTAACTGGGGAAAAAAAAAAAAAGTAGCAACTATCAATTACCTACTTTGTAGGTCATATATTTGCAAAGCCCTCAGGGAGATGAAAAGCATTATACAAACTATATGCACACATGTTAACGCTGATTAATTTTCTCTGTGCAAACATACCCTTTTTTCTTCTTCATTGCCCCTCCTCTCATTATATCAGCAGTCTCATCTGGAGGAGGACAAGGAACTGCTGACAGCTGAAGTATTTTCCGCAGTTGTTCTTTTGAGATTCAGAAATGCAACCACTCAACACAGCCCTGTGCTCAGCTGACTGTTTCCTTAATAGCCTTGCGCTTTCATGTGTTTCCTCATTTTCTGTTACATGAATTTAAAGCAATCTGATTTCCAAGTTAATTTGAAATGATGCAAGATCCATTAGTTTGAGGGTATCATTTGCAAAGTAACTCTGAGGGACAACTTTCACTCACTATACTTTGAGGTGTACTCTCAGCAAACAAAGGCAGGGCTGGTGATGTGAGTAAAGTCAGCAGGATTTGACCTAAAAAGCATGTCGGTATATTGAGCCAGAGGGATATAGCCTAACTGCATAAGAAGCTTTTAATAAATGTAATAGCTCCTACACAGCCTGAGTTTTATGCCACTGAGCAGCCCTTTTGTGGTAATGCTTACACAAATGACAATCAGAATACATACAGTTTTGCAAAAGACTATCTATAAGCATCTTTCTTAGGATGTTTGGAGCCACAATTTCTGAGGAATACAATGTAAACATTTTGTGGAATAAAACTTTTTTTTCAGTTGTCACAAAGTAACCCAGAGTGAAATGGGGGACCGGTGCTTTGTCAACAGCTTCACAATGGCAGTTTCCATTAGATATAACAAATGTTGACCCTCTGCATCCAAGGGTAGAAGCTGGCTTTCTGACTTGCAGCATCCAAGATGCAGAATCCATTTATGCTCATGGAAGATAAAACTTGCAATGGCACAAGTCGCCCAGAGAGCCTATGGAGTCTCCCTTTTTGGACATACTCAAAGCTGTTTGTACATGTCCTAGGCAATGGGCTCTGCTTGCATATGGGATTTGTACCAGATCCTGAGGTCCTTTCCAACCTCAACCAGCCTGTGTTTCTGTGCAATGGGCAATGGTCTGGTGCATTTTGGATGAATGGTCTCTGACTGCCACTGCAGCCTCTGGTCTGGATACTGTGGAGATGTCAGAAGTAACACCTCAAAGTTGTCCTTGAGTAAATGCAACTCGAAGCACCCAGACTGCTGAATTGTTAAGAGGCTGAAAACTGAGGGAAATTTCAGGGCATTGGCTGAGGAATGGAGACGTGGCTGGATTTTCCTCACCCTGTTCAAATCCTCCACTTTTAGATGTGCAGTCAGTAGCTTACAGGCAGGAGCTCATGCTGCTATTCCACAACTGAAGCCAGCAGCCTTTTAAGGCAGCAATAGTCTCCTGACCACCCACTGTAGTGGGAAAGCTGAACAATAACACAATAACAATATCACAGGTTAACTTTTCAGCTGCTGCGCTTAAGTAAAGACACTGAACAACTTAATCTGATAATGGTACCAAGAAAGAGAGTCTTGGAGGACAATCCTCAAGAAACACTACCTCCTCTCTGTATTGAGCAGTGACAAGTACATCAAAAAAAATCTCTGTTCAAAAAAAAAAAGAAAGAAAAAAAGAAGAGATTTTGGGTAGCTTTGCTCCTGCTAAGCCATCTGCGCTCTGCTGACTGTAAAATCTCTCATGCTATCACACCAAAACTAAAAGGCAGAGAATACACTAGCAGTGTGATGTTTGAAGTATTTAAAAGCGAAGAAGCAATCATGCCTGCTTTTAGCAAATGAGGTAGTGGTCTCATCAGAAACAAACTCAATTGCAATAGTTACCTTGGCATGTAAAGGACTCGCTCTGCCACAACAAATCCCACCCTGAAGAAGAGGTTGCTCGCTGGGATGAATGGGAAAACCAGGAACAACAAGCCAACCAAAACTTCTTTGTGTTCCAGTTTCTGCAATAATACAAAATGAAACAAGAATCAACTAAAAAAAACCCACTTGATTCACCACTAACTTTCCCCTTTCCTTTTGAGAGCCATAAAAAAATGTTAGATTAACGTTTGATATGTTTTGCCTTTAAAAGAAATTATTCCAAGACACTGTTCTTTGATATTTATGCACTGTTTGTGCATTTAATATGCCCAGAAAGTGCACAAGCACTACCCACAGTGTTTATTATTACCCTTGATATCTTTTCCAAGGTCAGTTCTCCATATGCATGGCACAGCTAGTACTTAAGATATAACCATAATATATTAAGTATAGAACAGTGTAAATGTATACATTAGCATGTCTATGGCAGCGTGACTGTATGTAAATATACAAATGCATATCACATACACACAGAGTGCTGGGTTCAATCCTAAATGTTTATGACAGAGAAAAAACTGTTCAATCAGTCACATTTTGTGTAAAGAAAACTAGCCCCAAATGACACATTAATGCAGTTATTTTATCCCTTTCAAGGAAATATCTAAACTTGAAATGATAGTTTTGCACACAAGGTCTCCATACTCACACAGAGTCAGAAATCTGAGACATGCTGCAAGCTAAAATTAATGTTTTTCACTTGAGCTCAGTTAATGCCCTTCACTTGTGCTCAGTTGAATGTTAGTTCACTCTTTGAGGAGAAATCAAATTACCACATGCAATTCAAAACAACCGTGATCTGTGTGGCCAACACAAGTGTCTCGGGATGCCGCGATCAGCAGCGGCCACTGATCCTGCCATGGAGGGACCCAAGCCTCCACAGGAGAGTTGAGTTTCAGATTTAGCTCCACTCCAAGAGGGGGAAACAGCTCTTGCTTTCTTCTGATGATCTCAAAGAATGACATCAGGCTAACAGAAGTGTAGCTTTAGGCCTGCTCAATCACTCAGGCAGACATCTGTGCTTTCATGCCCCGCGATACCGCTCCTCATCAGCCGCCCGATGAAGAAGCTTTGTCACACTTAGAAACAGATGCAACCAGAATCACTTAATGGTTGCAGCACTTTCTAATTGTTGTGGGCAATTTCTCAACTTTGGAGAGCAAATTGACTTCTCTGCTGGAGGGAGCTAAATTTAGGGTCGCTGAACCAGATGTTTGAGCAGAGAAAAGGAGCCCAATCAATGATGCCGGGCCAAGCAGTACAACCTGTCTTGCTTTTGCAAAGCTACAGACTGCAACACCAGGTACCACTGGTCTAGACAGTGGTAGAATTTCAGAAGCCTTACTATTAAAATATATTCATTCTGTTCTATGAGAAGACAGTGAACATTTTCTATGGGCACCAAATGCAGAGGTACAAGTCAGGAGGCTCTGATGTTGCTTTAGAGAAGCTGAACCCTAGGTTCACAAAAAAGTGCACTAGTTTCCCCTGTCTCAAAGAGGAAAGATGAGACAGAGAGGGGAGTAGAATTGATGTCCCCAGACTTCTTTATCAATATCTACTTTAAACAGCCCCACAGTTATCTGTGGCGCTTCTATTATCCACTTTTTCAGTGTCTTGGAATCACAGTTACTAGTGCCTATATGCCGTCACAAGAGCACCTAAAATATATTGTTCTCAGACCTGAAGCTGACACCAATCCATAAAGCTGATGAGCAGAGGTGCCCAGTAATGGTCATTTTGGCTTGTAATTACAATAGAAATTGAACAGGGAAAAAAAAAAAAAGGATTAAAAATTATTTCTCAACTCTGAATGCAAATTATCAGTCCTTATCTCAACTCCAACTTCCCTCCCACCCAGCTCTGGAAATATACTCCATTTTCTCCTGCTATTTGACACTGCCTTCCCAACCTGTCTGACTTAATTATGGTGCCCATTTTGCCGCCACCACTCTATCCCAGGGGTTTAGCAACAAAGACCCAGCAGCACAAGAAGGTAGGTTGGGCCAAAGGAAGAGCTCTGCTAATGCACAAAATGTTCTCTGCCACCAATATATGCACTTGCTTTCAAATAAACCAGTTATCAAATATTTCTCCAGTTGTTGCTCATGAAATCAATAATTGGGAAAACAACCTCTGGTTAAACATCTCTAGGAAGGACATGGTGTTACTCAAGGCTGCAACGCTGTAGATAGGAAACTGAATGTTAGAGAAAGACAAAACTTGTACATCAAATGGGAAAGAGGAAAGTGTGGGAATTAGCTCAGCTGAAGGAGAAAATGGTACTGCATGCCCTTTTTTGTCTGTACAAGTCACAACTCTGGGTTAATGCCACTGAGGGCTGCCAGCTCAGTCCCTTGGGCAGGGTTCAGAGACAGCAGACCACCACTCACAAACCAGCCTCATAATGCAGCAGAACCCTCCATGGTGCTACTGATTTCTGAAACAAAAAAATAACTGGCAAGGGCCTTTCTAGAGCATTCCATTGAGGCAGAGGCTTTTGTGAAGAGCTGGTCCTCGAAGGCCAGGCTGCAGCTGGTTTTGTGCTACACATGGTCCTGGCTGTGAGCCAGCAGGCTGTCCCTGCCTTTCCAGCAAGGGCTGACATCTGCCAACCTGGGCAGCTCAGGGAAAACAGAAAAAAGGACAGAAACACAACCACGATGTGTTGAAAGGATTGTATGTACCACAGGTGGTAACTGTAGACAGCTAAAAGCTAACAGCACAGGTCATAAGATACCATGTTCTCCTTTATCCTTTTTCCCAACAAAATTTACGTAGGATTCCCCTTCTATTCCCCTTTTCCCTGGAGGGACTGACAGATCCCAAGTAAGCAGGACAGAATGGCACAAGAACCTCAGGGACTGGTACCGTGGGGTTGCAGGAACAGAGGGCAGCAGGATCTCCCATTCAACACAAGCCATAGGAGATGCCTTTCACGTGTCTTTTAAATAAAACAGACCCAAACCTGTATGTAGCCTGTTACATTTTTCAGGCAAAGAAATGAAAGCAATATTGGGACCATATTTTCACTACTTTGGTCATATGAGCCCACCTGAAACAGGTGAGCTAAAGGTGTCAGAATCAGCATCTTTTGGGTACCCAGAGCAGCAGTAAAAGCTTTTAAAGCGTAATAGGCAATTTTGTTTGTCTTCCTTTTCCCTTTGAATAAAAAAAGCTAGGACTAGAAATTACAGATCACTTCATTCCTTTTACAAAGAGACAGTTCCTTTCATCCTAAAGGAAGTGCTTTCTTTTGGAAATACAAAACTTATCTTTCTGTCAGAGAGGTCTCTCTCTGGGAGGGAAAAAAGTGAATCAATGAACACCTTCGAATAACCTTAGAATGATTCCTCCTTTTAAAGACAAGCTAACTTCAAATCAAAATAGCATTTCTTATAGTAAATAGCTTGGTGGGAGGGAAGACTTTTGAAATTCACATTCAACTCATTACAATTAAGCCTTCATTATACTCTAACAAAAAAACCCCTCACCAACAAACCAATAAACCAACCAAAAAACAATCCGAAAAAGAGGGTTTTAAGTTACTTTTCACAGGCTTATCCAAGAACTGAAGAACACTACTTCTCCCAAGTAAAGTGTCACACTGTCTCAAACAAAATATCAAAGAATCACTCCAAGGTCAAACATCGTCAATACAGCAATAAATCTCAAAAATTGCTTCCTTGGCAACCTGGGGGAAAAGGAAGAAACCCTTAATCTCACAACTGAAAGAGATCCTTCCATATTACGTAGAAGACATATTCCTGAGCCATAAATAAGTATTTGCTGACTACTGCTAAATCACAAGTCTTCTACAAGTCGGAGCCCTCAAAGTAGAAGTGCAGGAGGTGAACAAATTACTTCAACATAGCTGTCCTAACTATGGACCTGCATAAGCCCACCGTAAATTCCTTACTTTTTCCCTTGAGAAAGCATCGTCTGAGGTGCCAGATCCATTAAGTCTAGACTGTGATGACAGGACTGATGTTCACATCCCCTGGCACCTCCAAGGGCCGAGGCGTTGGAAAGCAGAGCCGTGAGGACAGCATTCCTTCTGGCTGGACTAAGTTGCACCTCAGGGAAGACAGCAGCTGGGCAAACAAAACCAAGCAAATTCCATTCTGTTCTACCACTGAGTGTTTCCAAAAGTGTTTATACATGCTTGCCTGTTTGATGGGAAGGTAGCAATCAAATGGGTTTAATTTCTTCCTCTAACTGTTTATTTTGAGAATGAGGCAAGTGTCACCTCTCCATCATTTAGAACCAACAGCTCCATGGAGTAAAGACTTCCTTCCTACCAAACACATCGATCACCCTCTGACAGTGAGCTCTGGATGACCCATTGCAACGAGGGAGACGTTGTGCTTGGAAACATCTGACTGCATGCACAGAAAAGCTGGCATCTGGGAAAGTTGGGAGTGCGTCGCTGTATAAAAGCAATGATGGCTATTCCTCATTTTCAAATGCTTGCAGGCCTAGGAGGTAAGTGTAGTATCCATCAAAAGAGACACAGAGATTCAAAGAAACTACGTGATAGTCTGTAGACCACAGACACTTCTTCAGTTTATTCCTAACATCCATTTGTGCAAGCCCATAATGCAGACAGCACACAAACCTAATTCATGGATTCCTGCTGTACCACTCTCTCTTGAAGCCACAAGTAGCTTGGCAACATGACTCCTCACCTGCCTGCACCAAACCACTGGCAGCATCTCACCTGGCAAGAGGTCAGGATCTGCAAACATCTACTCTTGCACTTTCCACGTATGCAGTATTAAAGATAAGAGGAATGGTGTAGAAACACGTCAAATTCACTCTGCATTCACACACAAGATGATAAAAAGGAAGGATAAGCTAATCAGGAATCAACCCTAGGGATTCATTCCTTCACAGGAAAAAAAATCCCTGTGGTTGTAGAGCTCCCAGAAGCAAGCACTGGGTGCTCCCAAGTCCTGCCTCACCGGTGCAGGGACAGACAGGTCACGGCACAGCTGTACCATGCTCCATGTACCATCAGCATGGTCTCCTTCAGGTCACCAGCAGAAATCAGGATGAGACATGCACATCTTTATCTTCTGTGACCAAACAGGTGGGCACTGTGGAGCTGTGGCTGTTTCACTCTGCTGCCTGTGCCACTATTTCTGAGTGAACGATGCCAAAAGCCAGGTGTCAACAGATGGTCTGAAAAACTCAAACATTTGGTAAGGCAAAGGTAACTTCCCAGCTTCAAATCTGGCTGAGACATCTGGTTTAATCAGCTTGCTCCTACAAACAGAGCCACAAATTCTGTAATCACTACAATTTATCAGTTTTATTCTTTCATCTCATTTAAAAAAATTAAAAAATCAGCATCTTCAGTAGCACCAGCTGCTTGGATGCCAGGCTTATCAACTCACTGACTTCCTAAAATAACTCAATTTTCCTTGATGATCATCTAGTTTTGACACAAATCACTCACAGTTATAACTGACTACAATTAAGCACATTTTATACTTCACAGATAGTCCAGAGCCATGGAGACTTCCAATGCTATTTTGACCATTACTTCTGTTGGGCTATTAACTACCTGACACCCTGACACTATTTCAAGTATTTGGCAGTAACAAAAACTACTTTCCAGTTCACCAGCTGCAGCACCTGTTCAGGAACTGGTGTAGAGGCAAACGCACACCAGCCAGGATCTGAATAAAAACCCTTGAAAGTAGCATTGGCTTCCTAACCCAGGATTATCTGAAGAGGAATCCTTGGTACATATCTCAGACCACCTTAACAAGATCCTTCCATTTCCAGAAGGAATCATGTCCTGGTCTGTACCACTAGGTAAAACAGCATTTTTTTTCAGAAGTGCTAAAAGTGCCTAAAAACTTGACATCAATGGGAACTGTGGATGCTCAACAGCTCTGGAAATCAGTCTTTCAATTATAGAATAAAAGCAGAAAACAGTCCTTTCCCACTCCCATAACCAACAGCAGGGCACAGAAGTACATTCTACAAAATTTTGCTTTTTACCTTAGCGTCTTATAGTAAAATTTTGATACCTATTATTTTCTTTTTCCGTGTAGATGTCAGCTACCAATCCATTCAGCTGTGTGTTTACGGTCTTTTTAAACCAGGTTTCTAAAACTCCTTGAAGATATAAGCTCATTTTCCCAATCCTTAATCTCTGCAACCTCTAATTCCACTTGACAAGCCAATTTGAGCAAGATGAAGGAGAACACACACCTTTGAAAGAGAAGTGCAACATTCCAAAAGGAAATAGAAAAATCAACAAATTGCTCCAGGAATTCGAATAATGCTTTTGACCTTGTGGTTGTTTTTCCCTCTTCCCTTTCATTCTGTGACTGCAGGCTGCTTCACCAGGTGCGGGAAACTAAACAAAACAGGCAAAATTTAACGCACACTGCTTGCAGTACATAAAAAAGTGATCTTTGGAAAAGCAACTCTGTTCATGGCAAGTTTGCTCTTAAGGAGGGAACAAGGAACAAAAGGATTTTAAAGAAAATACTACATTAGCTTGGCACCCTAATGTTTTACTAAGGCCAAATAGCCATGATGAGCATCATGACCTCTCCCAGCTGTAAACTTCTTGGTCCTCATTTCACCTACCCTCTCCTACTCACCCCTATTACTGTGCCACTCGAAACCTTTCACCTCTGAGTGGGCCTTGAAATATTAACTCAAATCAGAAGAAGAAAATGGTAGACTAAAAAGAGTATTTCAGTGTTAATATATTGAAAATGGTTGAACTACCTGCCCACATGAAAATGACCTTCCTAGAGTGACAAACTCCTGCAGGTGTTAAGAGCCTGTTTGGCAAGATGCTGAATATATTCATGGTGAGCCAAATCAGAACTACTACAGCTATGGTTACAATTACTCAGAGTGGATCACACTCCCAACCTGTAATTTCAAACATCCACTGAGAAAAAGAGCAAGGTGTTTTGATAGTTCTTGTGTTTGCTTTTTTAATCCAGAACAGCAGTCACACACATACTAAGGAAGGTTTTTCCTTTCACTTGAGTCTGTCAGCTGGCACAACAAGCATCCTGGGAAGGCTTTCCTGTTTCTTCCAGCCCCACCAGGGACCTGCACGCAGCTGATCCGTCTGCAGCAGTTGACAGAGCAGAAATGTAGCCAGAGAGGCACTCGGGGTGCCTGCAAGGAGCTCCCCCCCCTTCCTCCAGCTTTCACTAAACAGAGTCTTTCTGGCTTATTTCTCTCTCCCTGCAGCAAATATGAACAACAGAAGCAGCATAGAAAAAAACTCACTGCTAAGGATTAAGAACATCAGTCCTGACCTTCTCTCTCTCTGTGGAAGGAATTCAAGTGGCCCTCAGGAAAATCAAAGCAGGATTTATTTTAAATGGACCTTTTATGAAAATGACTGTGGTTTCCAGCTCGTCAGATAGACTCCATCAATAAATAGCCTTATTCACCTTGCTGTGCCTTTGAAGCAGGTATTGTTCTGGAAGTGTTGTGGCATATAAATTTTGCTAGGCACACTTTCTAACTATGCTGGTACTACTGTAGAATATTATAAAAGGCAATTGTTCCTCAGAAACGTCCATAAGCTGTGATTTATTAATGAAATGCCAACCCGGGAAACGAGGCAAAGGTCTAAAGAGTGCAGGGTAAAGTAAATAGCATGACAGAATACACATAGTGAGTGCTAGCAAAAACAACAGAAACATGCACACAAAGAGCAGATGAATTCCTCTCCTCGATGGAATTGAACATTGTCAGCTAAGAAATTTAGCCTTCAAGTGACTGAAGAATATACTCAGATGATATTCATACATATAATCCACCAGATAAATGGCAATATGATGCCAACTACAGCATGAATTAAAGTCATCATAATTTGGTATAAAATGCCTTGTCTTGCCTAAGAAGCACTATGCAGGGAAACTTAAAGAGGCAGCATTACCTTTAAAATCAGACTTGAAGTAAAAAACTACCAACTGCAGAATATGAAAGATCAGGATAATATGTATCTCAGTCGCATTTAATGAATGTAGACCAAAAGCCATCACAACTTCCTGAACCCAATGTAGCCACATCACACAGAGCAGGAAAGTATGTTCTTTGAAAAGGTATATCCTAGAGGACACTAGACATATTTTTTATTTGATGTGAAACATGAAGTAGCGCTCCCTTCTCAGACATGAGCAAACTGCTGCACATCATCATGTGTTCCTGCTGAACAGGTAAGAGGTGCTGCAAACCACCACAAGGTCCCTCCATAGAGCTGCTCATGAGCATTGATGCATGAGGGCCAAGCAGTACGAGGCACGATACATTCCCCCAAAGTGGTCAGGTACAAAAGCTACCGTTTCAAATTAGTTTTCCAGATCACCTGGCTCTGCACAAGCCCATCACACACACATGAGTTTTCCCACTATCAGCCCTCCACATATGAGGTACCATATGGAAAGTGGAATCCCATCCATCATGTGCTCTGTACATACACATTCACAGCTACAACTACAGGGCAAGCCGCATTTTAATCACCCTGCTAATTAAGCAGCGACCTAAAAATGCCATGCAGAGTGGCATCTGAATGGTCTTCCTTTCATGCTCGTTGAATTATTATGACACGTCAAAGAAATAACTGTTACCCTGATGATAATGCCAAGAATTGCTGTCCTCCCTCCAGTTCTCCAGGTGCTCACTGCTTCTTCAGGATAGGAAGGCAGCACTGTGGGCCCGTGGGTAGGCCAGTAATTATTTGAAGCACCAGATTATTTCTCTGACCTTGCAACTGGCATGTTTGACACCCCATAAGAGAGTGACATATCCATTTCCTGATGCCTTCCATTTCCTGACCCATCTAGTCCCAAAGCTGGAAGTCAGACCACATCCATTCCTCACAGCTGAGGCTGTCTTTGATAATGAACAACAAATAAATGCCATCCTCTTTTCCCAGCTATTAATATATTTCTGGGGTGCAGGTGTTTGCAATAACATTCACAGCGTTTGTCACATCCCCAGCACACTACCTGAAGCCTATGTGAGGAATTTCGCTGCAAAGAGCTGAGCAGAACCTGAGGATTTTTGAGACAAACCAGTGACTCCTGGTGCCTTGGCTAAAAAAGCTCCAGAGAGGCCAATTTGCAGAGCATGCTGGGCATCTGCATGGTGAAAAATCAAGTCCCAAAAGTTTTCAAGGAGCTGCTCAATGGTGGACTGCCACTTTGCCACATTAGTCACTGTGGAAAAATCTTGGCCAGGGGTGACAGCAAGGTCCTTTCCTCTCCCAGTGGCAGATGCAACAAGGAGCTGGCCTTTTTTTTTACTCCTGCCAGACCTCCTGAAGATGGGCATTAATTGTGATATGTGATAGGGATGGCTACAGCAAGACACAAGCATGGCTGTGCACCTTAACACTGTGCAGAGCAACAAGTCCTACTTGGGGAGCTGCTCACAGGGAGCCCTGTGGCCAACAGGGAAGAGGGATTCATACTACACAGGAGAAGCAACCCAGAGAATGGAAATTCTACACAAGACATTAGGAAAGCAATTTTTTCAAGTGACTTCCTTATTAAGTAAGGTGGAGGCCAACAGTGAAAGTGCACATGAAGGATGAGAAAGGATGCTTCTCTCTCCAAACAAACTGGAGAGCTGCCTTCTGCATTTCTGCAGTTTTCAGCACTAAGCCCCCATCTAGTAACAGACATGCTCCAAAAAAAGCACCTATGGACAGAAATATTCCACACTTTCTTCTCCATCTGAGGTATAACAATGCTCACAAAATGAAACTGAACAAAAAAGCTTCATGCCTTAGATGTCCTTTATCAGCCCTACACATTCATGCCAACAGAGTTATTACCCTAATCAAAACAGCAACAACAAATTAGCCCTGTTTAAAATTCAGTGGCAACAAAGGCAGAAATCCAATCCATGCATTCCCTAATTACAGTCCACCCAATATATTCTGCGAGTCTCCTGTGAGCTTCTGCTGTGGATGCACACACATCACCTCTTGCCACTGATAATCAGTTCAGCGTTCACCAGACAAATGTCCTCACTGCTGCCAAAACAATTTCTAGCCTTTCATTCTCCATGCCACAGAAAGGCAAGTGACAGTGCCAGTGAGAATGAACATGAGGTTTTGTCCTCTCTTACCCCTGTACACCTACACTCTCAGACAAAAAGGCACACAAACTGCATGTCTGTTCGCTCAAAAATAATTCGTTGGAAAATTCCAAGCTATCTCTTCCAGGTTGGAGTTTGCAATGAAAAAGGAGAGAAAAATGGCTGCTAAGAAAGTTCTGTGTGTTTGCTTTAAAAGAAAGCAGAACATCTTACACTTTATGAAGTGTGAAAAACCGACTGATCTGTCTCATGCTTCCTACAAGCTGTAAAATACAGAGAAATAGCCTATTGGGCTTAACCGAAGAATGGTCTTTCTAGAGGGAAGCAATGTCATATAAAAGGCCACTGCTGTTGCACCTGGAAAGGTGCTTTCTTAAGAGCCTAATATAATGAGTTTTGCCTGCAGTTCATGTGTCCTGAACTTCCCTCTCTCCATTGTTAAAGGGAGTGTTCGAAGATGAACAGGACAATTTATTTCCAGGAACAGTGGCACTTCCTGCTGTTTGCTTTCCTCAATAATTCACACTGCTCAGCACAACACAATCTTCATACCACTTAAAGGCAGTATCACAATTGGGTGACTATGTGAGTTGTTAAAACAGAAAAAAGCTTCAGAAATTTTGAATTTCCCGAAAAGCAAAATATTTCAGCTCCCTCCAATTATGCCTCTAATTATATGCATATATATGCTCCATCCCTGGAAGTGTTCCAGGCCAGGTTGGATGGCGTTTTGAGCAACCTGGTCTAGTGGAATGTGTCCCTGCCCCTGGCAGGGGGGTTGGAATTAGATGATTTTTTTAGGTCCCTCTCAACCAAACCATTCTGTGATTCTATACCTAGGGCTTGGGCAAGCATGTCCAAGATGATCCCCAGGAATCATTACCAGTTCCATGTTCACAGTAGGTTTGTTGGAGGCTGCAACTGGAGACTAATTACAACCCTTTGTCAAGATGGTTCTAGTTTTACTGAAGTAGATACAAAAGTAGATCATTTCAGATTGATTCAGTTTTCAAGAATAAACACAAAGAAATTCGCAAGACTAATTTCAAAGCGTCCAGAAAGTAAATGCCCAAAGAGCGAAATTCATCTTGCTTAGTAACATTAACAGTGATCAAGATCAAAACCGAACTTCTCACAAAAAAATTGCAAGTTGTAGTTTCAAACCAAACAGTGGTTTTCATAAATCCAGACTGATTTGTTTTGATTTAAAAAAAAGTAATAAAAATATTATAAAATCTAGACATTTAATACACAAAATATTTTGAAGTATTTTGTTTTGCAGTTTGACAGAAGACAAATGATTCATTTACCCAAAGGAATCCTTTTGGATTATTATTTTACCCAAAATGAAGTAACACAAAAGGTCTTTAGATAATTCTGAAATATTTTTTCCAAGCAAACCAACAATATTAATCTTACACATAGTTCAAATTCTGACAACGGGAGAAGAAATAAAAATGAAATTAAACTTCAAAGAACACGGAATAAGATTTTTCAGAAGTCTTCACTACTGGGCTAATGAGAATTTTATCATTAACTTTCTTGGGAACAGGATTAGGTATAATACAAACAGTCCTGAATATCTCTAGCTGTGAGTAATGAAAGCAGGAGGAATACGAGATGATGTACAACCTGCAGGTAGAACTGGTGAATACCTAATAGGGTATTTTCCCATATTTCCCACACAGCATCTGCCAATGTATTACCTAAATTAATGACTCTACAGCCTCAAACTGTTTGGTTCATTTTCTGTCTCTTATCAGGAGCACAAGGAAGACTGCCAGGGTAGACTGAAGTATGTACATGACCTGCACATTTCAGCATAATATAGGAATTAAAAACCTGTCACTCTTCTACTATGCTTTTCAGTGATACATATATTTAAGAGAGAGAAACTTTTGTACTTATTTCCAAAGTGAATACCAACACCTTTCTTAAAGAAGCTTCCACAACATGTCTGAAGGAGGAACAGCTTGTAAGTTCCTATGATCCACAAAAAAACCCCTTTCCATGTAAGTGCATATCTGATCTCTGACAAGGTTAGTACAGCCTCACTTCCATGTCTGCAATACGATTAACGGGGCCTCTGAGATGTTGGATTGTGAAGTATGGCTTACCAACTATATTATTTACGCTAAAGAAGAATTTCCAGATCATTTCAGATTTCCCACATTCCATTACTCCGCTGACAAAAAAAAAAATCTTCTCATCAAGATGTATCCAACGTTTAGGTTTTAGAAGCATAGCAGAAGAGCGAATGCAAGAATTGATTTTATTTTCAAATGGCTCTGCAGATGACAGTTCCCAGTCCTGTTTGAAGTAAGTGACAAAAAGCCTAATGACTATGGGAGAGGCAGAGATGCTTAACAACTTCAGTGGGGTTTGGATCATTAACAGTAATTGAATGCGGGACTCAGGGCCAAGTTTTGCCCTCAAATCAGACCAATTAGGGACCGAGACATTCAACTAGAGAGATATTTTCATCTGTTAAGCTTGCCTGCATCAGTTATTAATGGAATGTTTTTTTCACCTCAATCCAATGCATTCCAGAGGAAAACTTGTGCTTACCAACCATTTCATCTGAAGATTAGGGAACAAAAGATTTTTATGTTTTTAAATGTTGTACTGCATGTCTTTTGGTGTTACCTTGAATGCAGCAATGCAGTGCAGGCTGAGTAATGCCATCACCAGCACCAGGAACACTGTGGCTAAGTTCCTTGCATCCCAGATGGACTCGACCAGGGGGATGCTGCCGACCTGCCAGTCGTAGCACAGGGTGATTGGGGCCAGCAGAAGCCAGGCATTGAAGGCCAGAAGGTAGGAATAAGTTAAAAACCTGCAAATGAAAACAGGTAATGTAATACATGGAATGACTGCCAACACAGGAAACGTTTTCCTTTGGCAATTGCCACATACTAGGTGGGAGGAGGGAAAAACAAAACAACCAACCAGCAGCACTCTGCACACACAGGCAATACCACACCTCTCTGCCATTAAAGAGATGCCAACATAGGCAAGAGGCACTTCAACGGGTTGTTTAAAGAAATAACATAAGATCAGCAATATTTACACGGTTTCTATGCACCAGCCTTTGGAAAACTAACAGACCTTCATCTCCCATTTGAATGTTGGACTCTTGAAGTGACTTTCTGCCAGCTTCAAGGATAAATGAATAGTAGCTAAGCAGGTACACACACATATTGAATTTTTACAGTATTCACTGCATCACTGCTGCAATACAAAATACCCTTCTGGCTGGGTTTGACTTAAAATTTAGGATTTCTTCTACGTGCACAACCTTGAGCACCTAAAGCAGGACCCTTCTCTCTTTTCTCTTTGCAAACCAAGGCCCAGAGAGAAAATACAGAAGAAAGGAAGCGTAGGGTGATTTTTGGCTGATCCCGTCACAGCTTATTAGGGCTGGGGACAGATTGCATGAGATGTGCTACAGAAATATGAAGAAGTAGGGAGACTTTCAAATTGTTGAAATCTCCAATAATTGTTATCCTCAATAGAGAGGAAATCAATGGGGAATGGAAATGGGGATCATGCTGCCCTCTGGGAAGTATGCAGGGCTTTCAAAAGACCGAACAAGAACAGCATGTGTGTGACTGGGCTACAGAAAGCAAGAAAAAAATGAAAATCAAATCCACATCCCTCTCCCCCCACTAGGCTTTTGCTTCTTCGCATCTACTTGCCAAAAAGTGCATCTGAAGTTGAAATACTTTTGAGTGCAAGATATTGGAGATTATTCCAGCAATCACAAAGTCAACCAAGCAAAATTGCAACAGCCTTTGAACAGACAAACTCCTCCTTGGCTCACAAACGGAAAAATCCGCATTGTGCACAGCAACAAAACTGGCAAATACTAAAAAAAAATAAAATTATATTCTATCCTGCATAGGATTTCTTCCATCTGAGCCTGCTTTGGCAGTTGTTATCACACCCAGTTGCCATGGTACCTTAGCAGCTTTATTAAAATGATAACAAAGGATGGCAGAGATGTCAAGCCATGTAGACAGAGGATTGTTTCGCTTGCCACTCACAAATATGCCTCTTTGGGGTCAAAATGTAGCCCCTTACAACAACACTTACATTTGTGGCAGAATGCTAAGACACTGATGCTACATGTGACTCCAAGCAGGCAGGATGGAAGTTCCCAGGTGGGTGTTGGGCCCTAAATTTCTGTGAAAGTATTTTAAAATAACTACAAACTGCTGGGATATCAGTTTCTCTTCTCATCTGAAAAACAAACTACTCCAGCAGCACAGTGACCCAAAAGCAGGGAGGCTTACAGAGCTGGAATAATGTTTCATTGCAAGCAGTCAAAGAGGCACATTCTTATTTTCCCACAAATCTTTCTAAGCTCCCAATTCTGGTGGAAAGTAGAACATTCCCACATTTTTATGGTTTGCATCCATGTCGTATGCTTCTCTTCCATCCCTCCATTTTCCTCACCTTCCCCATCCTGAGGTACTAAACAAGGGTAAAAATGAGAACAAAATCCATTTTCTCTCTTAACAGAGGCAGCGATTAAAAAGCCAGTTTCTATTTAAGAAAGCATCCCTCAAAAACATAATCTAATTTTACTCAAACTCTTCTTGCAATTTTGATTGTTCACTCTTTCTAAAGAAACAAATGTGTTTTCTGGTCACCAACCCAATCTCTTCTCGATCACATTACAGAGGAACACATCAACACAAAATCTGGTGGGGTTTAATCAGGCCAAGGCACTCACTTGTTATGTTATGTGTGGCCTGACCCACCTCTGCTCAGCCACAGTAAAACAGACTCCTCTATCAGTCTCAACACAGCATCAGCTCAGAAAAGGCTGCCAGGATTTATTTACAGCTTAAAAGCCAAAATGAGATCCATTTCAAGCTTTACTTTTGAAAGAAAAGGGATGTCTATTTAGATCAACCTGAATAATGTCATGACATACGATACTGTTACTACAAGTGCATCTACTGAACAGGATTTTCAGAAGTGCTGAGTTAGTTTTGCACTTGATGCTTTAGAAGGGACCAGTTTTTGCAGAGAGTGTCCTTTTAAGCTGTGGCATATTGATATTTTCAGTAAGCTTCACAATACTCATGGAAGTTTGTATGCAAGCCACGGCACACACCAGAAACTCTACCCTGCTTACTCAGACTGGGCTGATGGGTAGGAAGGAACAAGATGACATTTAGGATCCTTGCAAACTGTGGCATTGCAGTTAAAGACAGACTAGTTGCTTTTCTGCATCTTCACTGATAAGGTAGGAGCTGATAAATCCTTACACAGCACAGAATAAATAAACACAGTTTGCTGCCATAACAAATTGAGTCAGTTTAACAATCTAAGAGGAACTCTGGGTAGCCAGATCAGTGTGCATTGATGCATTTCTGCTGGAAGGTTAGGACAAACTGCTGTTGAAGACAGAAGACACTCTCCAGGACCCACACTGACCAGAAGAGGTTTGTAAACAAATGCCTATTTTCAAGCGCTTATGAGGTTTCAGTCTTCCTTGGGAGCCACGTGCACAACTTGCTGCCAGAGGTGGGTCCCAAAGGAGATGGACAATCGCTCTGTTCCACTATGGCAATAATTAATCTTTAAATATTCTCTTCCAACAGCAGTGAAGTATTTTAAAGCCTGTGACAGTCATTACTGTCTAAGTACAGTCAAGTGGTTCACCTCTCCAGACACTCTCGTGGAGAACCCTTGGCCACATCTCGCTGCCAAGCCTGAGCACCCTCATTGAACATGCATGTGCCATTAGCAGGCACGGTAGCAAGAGCCATGAGGGCACTGTCTGATTTTGGGAGGCATTTGTAAGCTGCAAGAAAGCCTTGAGGGAGCTCTGATTCAAGCAAAAGTTTGGCTACACTTTCAGCATTGGTACTCTGTCCTTGAACATGATGGATGGCTGTACAAAATAAAGCACTACAAACTATTGCTATTCTATGTACTAGAACAGAAAAATAACATGATGCTAATAATAGTTACTGACAATTCAGTGCTGCTTTTTATTTATGGCTCTCAAAAGCACATGATATTCCTTTACCTCTATGCAGTTCTCATATCACAAGGCTAACTAGGGAGAAAGCTAAACACAGGAGAAACTTCGGAAGAAACCTCTCACAAAGCTGATGTCTCTAGGAAATAATTTGCAAATTTTGAAAAGACTTGAAGATTCATGAAATCATTCCAGGAGCTAATTACATTTCAGCAGCCTACCTGCAAATGGCAACAAAAGTGTTTTCTTTTAATTAGTTGACTGAGTGAATTATATTTTAAATTAATGATCTTCTCTATATTGCTGCTCACGTCTGCTTGAATTCCAAGGGAGAAAAATCTCGGCCTATAACATCTCCTGCTCTCTCAGTTAATCCCATACAAAACAGAGTATTATTAGTGAGGTGACTGGGAGAATTTGCCTCTAAGCAGGCAAAGAGTTTTCCCCCAGGCTGCGTAACAGCATTTGCATTGCAGCAAATTTTTTATTTGCAAATCGAACATGGAAATCCAAGTTAGAGCAGGTATCAAGTGTTCCTTTACACTTCTCACTATCTCTGGCATGCTCAGAAAAACACAGCTCCTCCTGTAGGTAGTTGGTGTTGTCATGGCAATCTGGTTTGTTTAAATTTTTTAGTTTAAATGCACTCTTGCAAGCTTTGAGGTAAATACTGGATGACTCATACCTAGAACCTGTTGCAGAACTATCTGAACTTATTGTTCCTGCTGCAAGAATGAAAGTAAAGGATACTACTTAAAGCCATAAAAAATATGACAGAAAAATACTTGAGGAATTGTCTAACAGAGCCTTTGCTGAGCTTGGAAAAGCCCTCGTCTCACCACTGCCAAACCCAGGCAATTAGAGCACATGGATTGCGAGACTAGGGAAAAACCCCACAAGATTTACAGAAATTTATGAGGCATTTCATTTGTTTTCTGATTTTGGAGCATTTAAAGCTTTTCCCCCCAGCTTTCAGGGACTAAGATTACAGATTTCTTTCCAAAACTGTGCTACAGAAGTGATCACAGAGGCCCAACCACGTCCCACCGAAACTGCATCGCAAAGTGGGGGGCAGTGATCCTATTTTTTCTAGGTGCATACAATAGTTTAACCTACCACCTACCCAGTTGTGAGACAACCGTCCTACTCCTGACAGACAACCCTAATCCCAAAGACCCAGTGGGAAGCATCCATCTGCAAGTGGAAGATATTGCACTGGGGGTTTTATCAAGACAAAGGCAAAGCATTTGGTTGCAAAAAAAAAAAAAAAAGGGCCTATCTAGTAGACAGGTAGTAACAGTGCACTTAACTAGTATTTGGAAAAAGAAGGGGATGTACAAACCAGATGGGGATCTGAAGCAGCAGCAGGAAGATAGCTGTTGCCCTTTCAGAAGTCACAGACTTTGGTTATGCTCTCCTGAGAAGACCTCCACGTTGCCAGGCACTCTGGGAGGTTTCGGTTCACTATTAAGGGTAAGAAGAGCTTTCTTATTAGGGAAAAGATCTCTCTTGTATTAACAGCTGAACTTATTTCAGCTCAAGGCTCTCTTCATCCTCTACAAAGCCCTAAACCCAAGTGTGTTTAACGAGTCACTTCACAATAATGTCCTCCTAGGGAACACGTGGCTGCAATTATAACCAGGTGGTGGCATTTAAGGATATTGTCTTAAAGTTGTATATATTTGCACTTCCCCTGGGGAACTGTCAGTCCAGTCATGCCTTCCCACATGAGTTTATTTTCCTGCTCTGTATATTGTCAGCCTAAACATTTTCTTTTCGGAGTCTTAGAAGAAAAAAATTTCCACTCTGTCTATCCAGCTCACTTGGTGATGGTGGAGTAAGACTACACAAACAAGCAACAGACAGAACATTTAACATCCAAATGTGAGTATAAATTACACAGAAAATAACTGAAAAAAGTACTGTGTATTCCCTTTCATCACACCTTTTGCATTTAGGGGAAAAAGGGCTGCCAGTCAGCAGGGGATAGGAATAGGAAAGACAAAGATAGGGATAAACAGCTGAAGCTTGATAAACAACAAGGTAAACAACTCCTCTGCATGGGGGGCTGGGGGAACCCAGGGCACAGGAAGAAAAGCAGACTGTGTTGTCCTCTATAGCTACACAGCCTGAAGAGCTTTAATCTGAGGAATGGCTCTCTATCAGTTGTTTCAACTCTGGGTCTAAGAATCTGAAAAGTATCGAATTCTTGAAGAGTAAAGACTTTCAAAGAGCCTGTGAATTTCCAGTGAAGCCCAAGCCTGCTGTCAGAGTCTCAGTGCTGGAAAATCTGGGACTGATCTCATATTGTTTTCCCTCTGCAAAACCCCCATATGCTGTGGGTGAGGGCATGTCTTGCCATCAGACCCAATCCTCTGCTCGTCACCGACAGCAGCACATTCCAGAAGTCACACAGCCCAAATCCTGCAGCCACCGGTGGGCAACTGCTTCAGAAGAGGCAGCAGCAGATGGAGGGTCCTCTAGACAGCCACTGAGATACTGGTGGCTGATCCTCAGGAAATTAAA
The DNA here is from genome assembly GCA_013397135.1 of Pachyramphus minor. Classification (NCBI taxonomy): domain Eukaryota; kingdom Metazoa; phylum Chordata; class Aves; order Passeriformes; family Tyrannidae; genus Pachyramphus; species Pachyramphus minor. Next base: position 371,077 of record VYXB01007853.1, on the reverse strand, counting down.
AGCCAGACCTCATAAACCCACTGTGATAATCTTTCTGGAAATAGGCCATTGTATCCCAGGGCATTACCTACCCCATACTGATGGAAACCAAAGGGATGTCCTGGGCACGCTGCTTTGCCTGAGAGTCCACCCCTTCTGTGTGGAAGTATTTTGGAAAGCAAAATGCATGGCCTATGGGACTCAATGGCCCCTGCTTTGGCTGCACCCCCTCTACTCCATATGCCGGCTTTTTGGCAGGGAAGGCTTTTTGTGTAACCAGCACTTGCAGCAAGCACTATGACCCATTAAAACCCCCATCAAACTGATTTCTGGAGCAGCACTATCTATCAGGGTCTATTCATCAAGCCAAGAAAACTTTACTGAGAGAGAAGCTGAAATCTCTCATGTGGCTCTGGGAAAGCCATTTTCTCTGTAGGGTGGCCTCTGCTTTGGAGCACCATCTCGCAGACAGGCTTTTCCCTATCCCCAGCCCCCTTGAAATATTTACACTTAATGTATGGCCTGGGTAGGCACAAGAACAATTCTTACCAACACTGTTGTTTGCCCTTTTGTCTAGAAGTGATTCCTGAATGCTGGGTGCCTGCAGAGATTACATGTAGGGCTGAAGTTAAGCACCTTTGGGCACACGATAGAAAGCACTGGCATAACAGGCAGCACTTGACCACCACTCAGGTAGCATGTGCAAGCCTGGCTGATTAAGAGCTGGTATGTCACAGGGGTCTATTTTAATGCCAGCTCCTAGCCTAAGGACAGTGAAAACCCTGTACCAAAGTAGTTGCTAAGCTTGACTTTTGTTACCTTGGCAGTACTGCCTGGCACGGGGACCCATTTTTCCAGCATAGGTCCACGGTCTGCCTCTCGGTAGTTCATTCCCTTTGAAGTTACAACTGGGATGATTAAATGCATTGCTCAGAAAACAGTCACAAATCTCTGTGAAAAGGATTATGTGCCAGTTTTTATGTATAAGCACTTCTTCAGCTTTCTGCGGCACTGAATTCTCATTTACCTGATTGAAATAGTAAAGAAATACAGAAAGCCAACTTACAGAGAGAGTAGTTCAACCATAGGACAATTCTATCTCAAGGCAGTCCTAGTAGAAATGCATTAACTATTTAAGGAAACATCACAAATAACCTGCTTCATGCTCAGAGTGATCAGCCTACGGAGGTCACAAGGCAAATGCCAGCAAAGATTAATATAACTTGACTCCCAAAGACAGGTTTTTAAAAAAAAAAAACACAAAACTTTTAGTTTGAAATTACAGATAGGATTTAACCTGTTTCACACACCTTAAGACATGCTGCACAATGGACTTTTCCTTTGTCATATCACAGCGTTAGTAATACAATCTGCTTATCCAGAGGCCTCCTACTTCTTTTCCCTCCAGAATGGCAGAAGAAACATTGTGCAAAACGTCTGAAGCCTGAGGCATGTCAGCCCACTGCTCAACACCCTCCTAACTATTGAGCTGCACTTCAGTACACCATTTCCCCAAAGCTGGGTAACTCTCCAAACCTTTCTAATTGCATTCTTCCCCAGATTCTGTCTAACACAAGCAAGAATGTTTGAACAGGGGTTTGGGATTGGTTTTCCCATTTCAAATATCGCAGATTTTGAGAGGAAAGTCTGTGCTCTTTAAGGTAGGCTACTGGAGAAGGTACATGCTTCCTGCAGTGTACATGGACAGGCTTTAATGGCAGAGCTTATGAATAGCAGGATTTTCAACACCTTCATTTCTGCCTCTGCTGAGAAAGGGAACAGTGGACACATCTCATCCTCACAGGTTACCTTTGCCAAGTACACACTGAAGGCCATGGATATGTGGCTTTCATTTAATGTCACTAAGTTTTGGGAATATCACTTGTAATTTTAAGGACAGTAATTTAGCAAATATGCTGGACTAGTGACTGTTTTTAAAGACTGAAAAACTGTCACTATTTAAGCATATTTAGCCTTTCAATTGTTAAATAAATCATGATATGTCTACTTTGATTTATACATTTGTGTTTTCTTAGATTGGAGACAGATTACACAGAACATATAGGCATGTTCTAAGGAGAAACTTCGCATCCAAGGTCTATTCAGACCAGGATTCTCTCTCCAGCAGTGACCAAAAGCTAATGCCAAGCAAAGTATGTAAGAAGATGATAATTTTTCTCCTCTGTTTCTAGCTAGCATGATGTCTCCCAGCTGGACGTGGTTTCTGCACATTTAGTAGCATGGATTTCTTTTTTCAACTTGGCAAACTTGGAGCCTGCATAAACTTTCAGCACATTGCCAGTGTCCTGCAGGAAGAAGCTCCCCAACACAACTACCTGTTGCAAGCTACCTCCTTGGCTTGCTTTGAACCTGTCTCCTCTCAGATTCATTTGATACACCTTAAGCTCTCTATGCTCCCCTCCTCCACAAAATAATGGATGCACAGACCACTCTCACACCCACAGTTGTGTAACTGACACTACCAGCAGCACAGATTCTGACCTCATGACTCACTACTTTTTCAAACCCAGAACTTACATGTACCCCTAATGTTGGTTCCCTTGCCAGCCTTGGGACACCTCACCAGCTGACACATAAACCTTGCAACAGTTAACAATGCTCCTTTCGGTTCATCCTATGTCAGGCAAGACCCCCACTCCAGATCTAACTTTATGCATTTCACAAAGACTGCCACACATTTCCAAACTACTGTTTTCCTTTTTTAATCCACTGTTATCAGCCTTCCTCCTAGTCCCACAGAACTGGCCAAGTCTTACAATAATTTTCAACGTTGTTGAAAACCGTAACATTTACCCTGATGAGACATGCACAAAACCCACATTTCCAGCTCAGTGCAAACAAAGACAACTCCTTGAAAACAGAAACTCCCATTTGTGACATGCATGTTCTTCAGAGTTACAAAACAACTTGCCTGCTGCCTGAGCACTAACCCTTGCTTCAAATACAATTACAGTGTTACTAATCACCTTGACATCACCACCCAAAACTGATCTTTCTTTTAGTTTCGTGGGGCTTCTCCCTTCTGGTCTTGGCACCAAACTTAGCTCTTCCACTCTCTTCCTCCAAACTCAACCAAATAGCAAATAACATCCTGGCTTTAAATTCAGTGCTGTATCCCAATTACTGCCTTCAAAATCTCGTTAAAATCTTTTTGCAATGGTTCCTCATATGCTGCTGCTACTGTAGATGTCCACAGTAGAAGTACACACTGCTTAGGAGTTTCTCTGAGGCTGAGCCATAAGCACAAACTCTCTGGGATCCACCAGTTGAGCAGCAACCACACACACCAGCACCTACTTGGATACTGAATATCCTCGAGCCCTGATGTCCTAGACCCTGACCTAATGTCACTCCTAACACCAGGGCTAGCAAGTTATATCACTTCCAAACCACCCTCAAGCAGTTTACTCAGGTAACACCATTTCTTATTTCCATCCTGTGGAAAATCCCAGGCTTTAAAAACAGTATTATCTCTCTTCAGCCTCCCTCTTCCTTGCACTTAAACTGGACACCAACCCTGCATCTCAGCCTCACCATCTGGCTGGCCAGACACACAGATCATGGAATCATCAAATAATTTGGGATGCAAAGCATCTTTAAAGGCCACACAGTCCAATCCCTCTGTAATAAGCAGAGAAATCTCCAACTAGATTAGGTTGCTTAAAGAAAGCCCCATCCAACTTGACCTTGTATGTATCTAGAGATGTGGCACCTACTACCTCTCTGTGCAACCTGCTCCAGAGTCTCACCACACTCACCATAAAGAATTTCTTCTTTAAAGCTACTCTAAACGGATCCTCCTTCAGTTTAAAACCATTACCCCTTGTCCTATTGCAAGGGCCTGCTAAAATGTTTGTCTCTCTTTTAAGCCCCCTTTAGGTACCAGAAGATGCTTGAAGGTCCCCCTAGATCCTTCTCTTCTCCAGGCTGAACAAAACTCTCTCAGCCTTTCCTGATAGCAGAGGTGTTCCATCCCATTAATCATTTTCATGGCCCTCCTCTGGACTCACTCCAATAGGTCCATGTCTTTCCTGGGCTATGGACCCCAGAACTGGATGCAGTATGCCAGGAGGGGTCTCACAAGAACAGAGTAGAGGGGCAGAATCACATTCCTCGACACCACACCTAAGCCACTTCAACCTTGCTCCTAGCTCCATCTGGCATCCCAGTCCTGCAGTTAGGATGACAATGTCAGTTCTGCAGCAACACCTTCAGCTCTGACTATGGCAAGATCAAGTCTCAGGTGAGAGTTAAAGTTCGAGTCTGAAAGAGGAGGTGAGGAAGGAAAGGGTTTGTTGCCAAGATAAGGGCTGCAGTCAGTGAGTGCATCATGGGCTGTCAGTTTAGAGACAGTCACTGCATCTCTGTCGACCTGCAGGACTGACATTGAGGCCTGCGGGAAGGATGGGTTTCCTGAATGGAATACAGGCTTCTGGGTAAATTGGCTAAAATGAAGATTAAGATCAAGCTCAGCAGACGTGGAAGAAGTGGGATATCTACAGGGTTTCAGAATCCCTTCAGAATAGTAATAGTGTTTTTTACTGGCATGGATTTCCTTAATTAGGTTTGGAACAGGCAGGTGTTGCTGGACTGTAGATGAAGCCAGGGCTGCTGCTGGGCCAAGGGAGGACCTCAGCCAGTAGCACTCTGACTTGTTTTTCCCAAGGCTATTAATAAAATTCATAGTGCCAGTGGTAAAAATAGTCACTTTTTCATCCCTCAAGAATGACTTAGCTTTTGGGTTTAAAAAACCTTCCCCTGTCATTACAAGATGTAAAGAGACAAACATGCAAAAGACACACGCAGCACAGAATAGGTAACTGAAATCAAGCCAGGACCATTTCTGACTTGATGACCCCCATCTCAGCACAAACATATGAAAAAGGGACAGCAGCAAATCCTTCACAATGTGCTGCACTGAGTCTGATATTAATGACTCCACCAGAAACACTGCAAACATATCAGAGCTTTCCAAATCAGGCAAAGTGCTTCCTGGAAGCACTTTTAGCCTTGATGGTAATAGGAGCTGTTGCCCCAATTACCATAAAGGTCCCCCAGATGAGATCCAGCCCAATTCTGCAGCAGATGTTGAATAAGGACTGATCTTAATCTGTGCCTCAGCTACAATTCCACTGTTGGAATGAGGAGCCAGCAAGTCCAGAAAGTGGCACAGAGGACTGCTCCCATTTTAATTTGAAACATCAGGAAATTCCTTCAGAAGGATGCAGTAGCCAACCAGAGCAAAAACTTATGCACATGGCCCTTCCACCTTCACTGATCAGTCACTGATATTCCACCAACAGCCATGGTTTTATCCCTTTTTTACACAAACTTCAGCTGAAGCCAAAACTGAATGTTTACATCTCGCATCTCAGAAGCATCCAGTTTTAAGGTTCAGAATTAGGCTTCAGCCACTGGGCTTTCCAGTCCCCTGCTCAGGCAATTAAACTATATTCTTTGACTTCTGCATAAAAATAAGTGCACATTTTTCAGTAAGAAAGCATCTCTAATATAACTCTATAGGACCAAGAGCGTGCTTTGGGTGCTTTGTATTCCAGACAGAGCAATGAGAAGTCATTAAGACAATAAAACAAGTCTTCTCAATTGCCATTTGTAAATCATTCCAGTGCAGGGAAAAAAATAATGTCAAGACTACATTTTTGAAAACTTATGTTTGATCACTGACATTGTACCTTGTCAGGAAATATGGTGAGAATGAAGCTGGATTGTCCTGCTCCGAAAACATCGGCATGGATCCTCCCATTATCCAGAGGCGGAAATACAACACGAGAATCACCTTCAAAGAAGAACATCTTGGTTAGCAATGCACTACTAAGAAGAACTAAAGCCTCCAGCAAATATTTTGTTGTGATAACTCTCCATGCTCTGCAAAGAGGGGCAGCTCAGCAGTGTAGGCAAAATTCAAGTCTGTCCCCCTATGCACGGTGACAAACCCGTGACCCCTCAGCACAGACAGCACACTGTGATGTTGGGTATCCCTCTTCCATGTCTGCTTTCCTGACAGCAACTGGCACATCTCAGCTACCCACCACAAAGGCAGCATTTTGAAGGACAAATCTGTCACCCTGCTGCAGTGTAGACTGCGGAGTTTTGCTATTGATCTCTACCTAAATACAGAGGGGAAAATCACAGCTGATGTTCTTAAAAGCTCTTATTGTTCATTCATGCTGGCACAGGTGTAAGGACAAGCTCCACTGGTGCTTCTCATGATGTGTAATCCTAATTCCTGGAAGGATTTCTGTGAGCTGGCACTCCTCAGCCTTTCTGGTAACCACTTGTCAAAGGACAAGCAAGGGGATCCAGCTCCTAGAGCAGCACAGGGAGCTGCACACTCAGCACACCCCCCACAGTGGGTCTTGTTTTCTTCCCTGACACATGTCAAGACTGCCTGGAGTACATGAAGCAGCAGGTATTTACAGGAAAAGTTTTCCTTACGACTCTTACTGAGCCCTGCACTGGCATTAACAGCATGCCACTGACGAGGCAGCCCAGTGCCAGAGAGTCCCCTGCATTTAGGGAAGGAAACACTTGCAGGTGATTACATGGTTGGCAACCACTGTAAATCAAAAAAAAAATTTGATCTGAAAACACATTAATATTCTTGTTTTCTGACCAGCTGAAATTTTCTAGACTGATTTCCAAGGCTAACTTTGTATTAAGATGTGCCATCTGAGTTTCTGAGTTTTTTGGGATACCACTACACAGCGTTCATTCTTGTCAAATACACAGAAATACACAGTCAAGTCCATTCATACTTACATAGCTTATCACCAAAGCAGCTCTCTTCAAAAAAGGCCTTGCGGTATACAAGAAATTCTGGTTGTTATTTGCAGTCAGGTAGCTGAAATATGAGGAAACAAATACTTGTTGTAATGCTTTTGAAACCATAACTTGTTTTTCAAATGGAGAAAAAACCTGTACATTGTTTTAACCACCCTAAACTAATGATGCAGTAATGACATCAACTCTTCAAAGATCTTTCCACATAACTTAAGTAAAACATAGCGACTAGTTCAGGTAATACACACTATAATACACTGCAGTTTTCCCATCAAAATCTGGTTTGGGTCTGTTTGTTGGTCTGGGTTTTATTTTTTAAATCTTCAATTAACTCCTTAATCCTCAGAAAAATCCCACATGTGTCTCAATAAGATTGCTGTCTTCAGAATCCCAGAAGACTACACCGAGACACATTTTTAAAAGGTCACCCAAACAGAGCAATTCAATTTTAGGCCATGATTAAAATGCAAAAAAAACCTCCTTGTTCCCAGCTCTCTGCTCAGTCCCTAGAGATGAAAATAACTATCTGGGAGAAATGATTTTAAGCATTTTTTGGAATGCATTCTGTACGCTTAAGTTTCATTACAAGTCTGCTGACAAAGTGCTATGATAATTAATTGCAGAGAGACAAACACACAGGTGGCTTACTGTTGTAGGAATGTTCATAAAACCCTTCCTGTTTCTCAATGAGTAAAATTAAACTGTATCTGAAGCCAAAACTACACATTTATTTTAATATAGAGTAGAAGCACTTGCCAAAGTCTAAGGAGCTTTCTTAATATAACAAACAGTGCCATACCCATGACATTAATTCCATGATAATTCTGCTTCTATTGAACCTTACAGATGCTTCGTTATTGTAATAAAACAATGACAAAAAGAAATACAGAAGAGACAACAGGAATATTTTAAGCATATAGGAGCTAGAAAACTATTGGAAAAAAATGACAAGTTATTTTAAGAAGTTATAAATATCAAGTAAACAAAATAAATTCAGAAAGAAGACGTCTACACATTCTTCTGTGGAACATACAATCAGTACCAGGATACTCTTTTTAAATGATTTACAAAAACTGCAGCTTGTATTGCCACACCTTCAAGCAAGTTACCTTTCCAAGCATGAAATCATCATATGTTTCTCCCATGAACATCAATGTGTATAAACGTATCTTATTTCCCCTCCAAATTCCTCAAGACAGTCTATCATCTGATTGCTTCCACCCTTCAAGTCTTTGAAAAAAATAAGATTGAAGCATGTCCTGATGCAGCCAAGAGTCTTTAATATCTGGCTTTTCGTTCAAATTTTCTATAGCAGGAAGTTTGCAAGCTTGGTCACCATGGTGAGATGAAAAAAACAATATACTGAAGAAAAAAGCACCCGGGCAAAGTCAGCAAGAAGGAGAGGCAGCATTTAAAAAGAAGAAACAAGTACATCTGGGTCCCCTCTACAAAGTAGCTCTCTTCAGAAAACTTTCCCTAAGTCTCATGCTTAATGTAAAGCAAGCCAAACGACTTTCAGTCTTTGGTGTCTACTTATTGTCAAAGGTTGACATTTAAGCACCAAACCTGACTTAAATGTCAGACTAGTCTTCAAGGGCTGAAAGCCTCAAAGTGCAAAGTTTCTTGAGCTCCCACTGATTTTAATCAGGCTCCAGCAAGTACAAGTGAGATGAAACTGAGCCTTCAGCTTTCTCTCCCCATGAAAGGTCAGGTTGGCCTTCAAGTGTCCACCATGGCCCTACTCCAAAGCCCACTGGAACCAAAGGCAAAGCCTCTCACTGACTTTAATAGCATTTGGACCAAACCCCAGTCTTTTGTTCCCTACTGGAACCTTTTATGAAACTCAACCACCTCATGATTTGCAGCAGGAACAGAAGTGTTTGGTTGCACTTTGTTTACATTTATGTGTGCAGAGAGAGGAGAGCCCTCTATTTATCACGCTGTCTGACTCTTTTCAAGAACCTGTTTTCATTCACTCATACTTTTGTCTCACTGCAACACTTTAGGCAGGAATTTTCCATTACAAATATTTGCTTTAAGTGGGACTATTCCGGGAAAAGATCAACTAGAACAGTTCAACTCTTTCACCAAGGCTTCAGTTACAAAGGAGCACTTTTATCAGCGTCAAGGAGTCTAACAACTTCATCCTTGAGAAACTGCATCACTTGTTGCTCATTCATCCTTTGCAGTACAGTGCAGGAATACTTACTCATTAATAGTCTTGATTTTGAATTTTTTTGTCTGCCTATGAGGATCTAAATGCTGCCCACATCTTGTACCTTCCTTGCAGCAAGCTTAAGATCATGCAGGCTACCAAGCACAGTTTCAAGACATGAGTCTGTCACAGAATCATAGAATAGTTTGGATTGGAGGGGACCTTAAAGATCATCTATTTCCAGCCCTCCCTGCCACGGGACACCTTCCACTAGAATCAGGTTGTTCAAAGCCCCATCCAACCTGGTTTTGAACATTTCCAGGGATGGGGCACCCACAACTTCTCTGGGCAACCTGTTCCAGTGTCTCACCACCCTCACAGTAAAGAATTTCTTCCTAATATTGAATCTGAACCTGCCCTCTTTCAGTCTAAAGCCATTCCTCCTTGTCCTATCACTACACACCCTTGTAAAAAGTCCCTGTCCAACTTTTTCGTAGACCCCCTTCAGGTACTGGAAGGTGCTCTAAGGTCTCCCAGAGTCCCCTGTTCTCCAGCCTGAAGAATCCAAACTCTCTCAGTCTGTCTTCATATTAGAGGTGCTCACTCAAGTCCTCTGACGATCTTCATGGCCTTCCTCTGGACTCACTCCAACAGGTCCATGCCCTTATCTGCAACTCAAAGTTTATCTGAAGTGTTCAGATTGCAGGGTAGCTTTGGCCACTGCACAGGAGGCCTTTTGAAAGCATTTCAGAAAACCCTGATGGGCCTGTTGCAGTTTATGTTGTGGAGCAGTAACACCTCCGGGAATAAAGAAACCCCTGCATTGACACCAACTGCAAATCACCACTCTGTGCTACAGAGGAGATGGGCAGCAAGCAAGAAGGAAAAAGAAAGAAAGCAGTGGGTAACTGGGAATGGGTGAAGCAAAAGTTCAGAAAGCTCTGAGCTTTCTGATCCTTCCCCCAAATGCTTTTACTACTTTGCAGCTTCAGTTAAGAAACGTTTTTTTCCACAATAATTCAGTTAAGAAGTTAAGCTTTTCCATTTTGAGAAGACTGGTGTCCTGAAGTCTGTCTGGAAACCTCAAAAGATAACATGGTTCATTGCTCAGTGATCCTGCTCTCCACCTATTAGATTGACGGACTCAAGTGGCATAAACGGACAGGTTATGCTCAATGCCTCAAAGCTTTACAAGAACAACGTGGTTTTCCAGAGCATCTTAAAAGACCTACTACTTGTGTCAAGGAAGGTAACTGTTACAACATCTCATGTCTGGTGCAGGCAAAGAACAACACAGTCTGTGTGTTAAAATAAAACAAACTGCAAATGGGACCTAGATGGGGAAGTTTGCTACATGTCAGTGACACACAGCATGTAAAATGAAGTAGGTTTTTACATGTAAATTTGCACCTTGCAAACACATCTAAGGTTACACTGAACTTTGCCCAGGCAACCTTAAGATCAGCAAAAGCTCTTAATTTTGCCTTTAGCTAGGAAAAGCAAATCACCATTATAACAGCTAAACTGTTTTATACCCTTTTTTAAGAGCTGCCTTGTAAAAAGTCATTTACAGGTCAGATTTCCATGCATTTGCCAACCTCTCTAGGCTGCCAAACATCCCTCTGTTCATGGGAACCACTCCCTATCACCTGCTCCACCCCGACCAGTGCAGCATAGCTCCCTGTGCCAGCACACACAAATGCATTCATTCCCACAGGAGAGCGGGTGTGGGACACAGGTAGGGAAAGTGTACTGATAACAGCAACACACAGCAAAATGGTACCTCCAGAGTAGGTGAACATTTCAAGGTGTGGTTCTTCCTAAGAAAATTATAAAATTTGAGGAGGAAATTCAGACCGCCAGCTTCACCAAACGAGTGTGAAAAGAGCCCATTTGGGCAGAGGTTCCACTTCTGCTTCGTGCCAGCTTTCCCACAAAGTAAACCAGCATGTAATTACCCACTTGCTATCTTTTAAAAGCCTTTCAGGAATACTCCCCAAAGCAACCAGAATCACAACAAACAATAAATCCAAGATAACCTTAATAATGCAGGGACTTCTCTCGTGCAGTTCAAGCGGAGGCCAAGACAGATATTTGGCAGCTCCCGCTTCCTGAAAAGCACGGCTCATCCTGAAATCAGTTACATCATCAGGGCACCGTGAGGTTTTATAATTGAAGACAGCAGGGTAGGTGGCCTAGTAAAATTCAATACCCTGCATTTTACAGGAATGTAAACTTTGCTGGTACCATATGGACTCTGTGTTAATCAAAACAAACTTCTCCAAGAAGCAGGCAGCTTTTTTAATTTGCCTGTACCATTGGAGGCATCCAGAGTTTACAGAACAGTGTGGAGCAGCACCTCTGCTGCTGTTCATTGCCACGGCTGTGTGAGCTATTGCAGACCACTATGGGCAACCCATTTATCCCACACTGCAGCTGACTCAGCTTTGGTATAAAACACGAACTTGTTTTGTGTTCTCTTTGAAGGCTTTCTCAAACAATTAAGACCTATGATAGATGCTCCCAATCAGGAACACCTAAACCACCAAGATAAGTATGCAGTAGAATAAGCTTTGGCATTTCAAGAGCATATTTTGGCCAGGTCCCACCACCATGAGAGGATCATTGCTCCCATTTATATTCTTCTCGGGAAACAGATTCAGTTCCCAGCAACCACCAGAATTTTGAACTAGCACTTTCAAAATCCTAACACTAAAAAAAGATATTGGAAGGACGAGTATAGAAGCAAGGCTGTTCTCTTATTCTCAATTATTGATAACAGTAAGACACCTCTAATCAAGACATTTTTAAACTCAGAAGGGGCTATTTTAAGTGCATATCAAAGCTTTAGGTCATGGATAGATGCACACCTAATTCCAAACCAGTTTGACAGACTTTCCTGGTGAGAATGAGCAAGTTTTACAGGAACCATACTCTGTATATAGAGACCACCTTACCTATTCTACTTAAAGAGGACTTCCCCATCATCTGTCCAGCCAGCTGCATCTTATACTGGAAAAGTATCTTTTCCACCTAGCTCAGCCGATATTCCCCTTGGGGACAACCATTGAAGGGTAAGTTTAGGTGAAATCCAAGGGAGAAAATAGGAATGAAAATCCATTATGGAGTAAAAAAACTGAAGAGTAAAAAAAAAAAAAGAAAAATCAATATATTCCAGACACGTCTGGATATTTAACTGGCTTAAAATACCTGTCAATGCAGGGAAATAAAATACCAGTCATAACTACAGGTTTTGCAAGGAAGAAGAAAAGCCCTCCTGCTTCCTCCTTTATGAGTAGTCTTGACATTCCTCACAGCATGTGTGTGGCATCCTTGCTCCTTATCTCCCCAGAGAGCTTTAAAGCCCAGCTACCACTACCCACGCAGACCCAGATGCATAAACACACACAAACAGAAGCAGTTTTACAGACTCTTCTGGGAGCCATGAAGAGATTTTATGAAAAGTCACAACTGTTTTAACTCAATTGCACTGACAATGTCATGTACTCTTTGTGTACATTTTCAGTGGTGACCATATTTGGAGTTATTGCTGTTTACTGGATTTTTGGGGAAAGCAAAAGCAGGGCATAACTGCACTGGTATATACAGCAGAGGTGGTGATTCCACTCATGGCTTTTCCTTATTCTCTTAGGCAATACATACCTCATTCTGTGTGGGATGAAAGTAGAGGAAGAAAACTGGAAGGAACAGGGAAAGGAGGAGAGAGAGACACAGTAAAGGATCAGGAATAGAAAGAGAAAAAAGAAAAGTAGCAAAATACACTTAATGGATCAAAGATGTGACCAAGAAGATGAAAAAGTGTTTCTCTTCATACCAGACATTCCACAGACATGACAAGGAGACAAGGTGGAGGAGGGCTAACAGGAAAAATAAGACCTCATCAAAGCATGGTCACCTTCTGCCAGATCTCAGGAAACCAAAGCACTGTGCCTGCAATTTAAAGCTTCCATCGATTTCAGCCATTTTATTTCACCCACATCACACACACCTGAGGCATTGAAATCTTCCACTAGGCTCGTTATTCCCTGTCCTAACCCAGTGAAGGGGTATTTCAAGTAACTGCATTATAAGCAGCACTGATAGCAGCTTTGGCTGCTCCCCACATTCAACCACAAATCCGTATTTTCAGCTGTTTGTGCTTTTGACAAGCTTTATTCATTCAGGCTGAAAATTTTGCATTCCAGGAGTTTGTGTCAAGCTGAAACTCTGTTCTTCCTCAAAAGTATCCGGTAAAATAGTTAGGCTGCTCCTGAAAAAGCAATTAGAGAGATTTGCCTGTATCAACAACGTTGTGCAAACACTTCACTGGGAAAGCTTCAGTGGTTCTGTACTTTGGAGCAGGGATTTGAGGTTTAGTAGAGGGACTACAGAGATGCTGTTGTTGATTTCGGTGACAACTGACTCTGCATGTGACAAGCCACTGGGAAAAGAACTCCATTTCCAACACTCACTAGAGATCTGCTGCAATTCTCCAGGGTCTCCAGCCCTACCAAACACCTTCTAGAAGCAACAGCATCAGACTCTCCTTGCATTGCTCCTGCAAAGCCACTGAGATAGGGGACTCTCAAGCAGTGCCTGTATCCAGCCTGGAGGAAACCATTTGCTTGGATTGCAGAGGGCTGAAAACTTGTGTCTGAAGAGAAGGCTATCTTAGCATGTGTTACAAGCAAGAGAGGGGATATAAAGGGACAAGAAAGGAAGGTAGGCCCAAAGAGGAAAGGGTCAGGGAAAAAGTTGAGCCAGGAAGAGAAAGATAGAGATACATGGAGATATTCAGACCTCTGCTGCTGTCAGAGATCCAGTGGCAGTATCCAAAAAATCTGCTGCCACTGGAGCTGCATTCACTGGTGTCTCCAGTGAGCACTCAGGAGCTGGACTGCAGCACAGGAGGCAGGAAAACTCCCGCTTTCCCTAGAGCAGCTCCACTTGCAAAAGCAGCTGTGCTGTTGACGAACCAGCCCAGCACGAGCAGATGGACCCAAAACCACAGAGGACAGCCAGGACTCCTAAAGCTTGACTGCTGCCTCTTCAGCTGCACAGAAACGATCAAGCAGCACTCAAATACTGCCATCCCCAAGACACAGCACAACATCCATGGACCACGCTCACTGTGCATGGCCAGGCTTGGTGAAGGGGCTGCTTGCACAGGCAGGGAGCACGAGGTCTGTGAGGTATCTAAAACACACTCCCTAATCACAAAAAAAATAGCTTACTCAGCAGTTTTTATGTGGAGAAGGGAGGAGGTTATCCTCCACTCATGCACAAGGCTCCATTATCATGGCTGTAAATTATTGAGGTGTCCCTGGGAAGCAAGTGTCCTAGTAAAAATTTACAAACAAGCCATAAAAGATGTGGAGGTGTGCTGCCCTGCCTTGATGTTCCCTGTAAAGTGTTTCATGCGACTTAATACACACTGATCCAACTAGTTTACAGAAGGAACTAGCGTGGCTTTAAAATTATGTATGTGCAATTAGGGAATTAAGACACTAACTTTTTGCTGTTGTCCTTGACAAGGATGCCAGTAAGCAAACTTTAAGAAAAACAAACCATCAACAACAAAAAATAGCAGAAAAAGGGCACAGAAATCATTGTCTGTGAGACTGTCACTATTTTTGGTGACTCTCCTTCCTCCTCCACGCATTATCCCTAAAAATGGGATAGGCACTGATAAGAAGCACAGGGGTAGGTAAGGGTCAGCTGGTCCCAATCCCAAACCTGAAACAACTTTTTAAGGAATTTAAAACATTTTACTGGTACAGAGTTTGACTTGAGGAAGGAGGGGAAGAAAGCAAACTTTTACAGGCGAACCTGTTCTCAATCAGGGCAAATTCTCAGTTGTGTTTTTTTTTCTTAAATATATTGCTCAACTGAGTTATATTTTATAAATCATCATTTAGAGTCAGCCCAAAAAAATCCTTTTTGCAATGCTTGGAGAGGCACATAATGTTTTAGTTGTGAGTATTTCTGGTAAATCAAATAGAAGTGGTACGCAAAAGTCAGGTTTCAGAGGGAAACGTGGGCACAATTTGCAAAGAAATGCAGGGAGAAAATAAGCACCCAAACCTCCTGTAAATGTAGCCTGAAGAGCATTGCTTTATTTCAAAACATATTTGTTTGGATTTTTTTTTAATTCTTACATAATTTACTTGTAATATGAAACTACTTGTAATATTCAATTTAAATTTTGCACTTAACTGGGGAGAGCGGAAAAAATCAGGCATCCACAATTTGAATCCTTGACTTTGAGATAAGAGGATGAA
This sequence comes from Pachyramphus minor, assembly GCA_013397135.1. Taxonomy (NCBI): domain Eukaryota; kingdom Metazoa; phylum Chordata; class Aves; order Passeriformes; family Tyrannidae; genus Pachyramphus; species Pachyramphus minor. The sequence goes on along the minus strand of VYXB01007853.1, from coordinate 355,840 downwards.
AAGAGGAGTAATTATCACACTGCTATGATGGGGGAGGGGGACTGTGGACCTTCAAGACAGTCAAATAGAGTATGTGTGGGGAGTTCACCAGCACTAATGTCCAAAAACCAATTTATGGACATTGAAAAAAACCCAGCAACTGAAAATGAGAAAATAAGTAAAAACAAGTAAAAGGCAAAATTCAGGCAGGGACATTCATGCATTCAATAATCATCTTTCCTCCTCCTCCCCTGGCTGCCTCTGCCTTAAGACACTGAGGTCTAAGTGGACTAAAGGACCCTGTTGGCACAGGCTTTAGGAGAGAGGGAGAGAGCAAGTACTGTGAAAAAGGTACTACTGCAATAGCAACAGTTTTGTTATTGAAGCGTTAAGGAAGATGGAAAAGCTTGCATGGTTTCTCCTGAAGATGCCCACTAAATTAAAGGAGGTTATCAACCAAATCATTTATAGCAGAATCTTTCCAAATTCAAGATAGATAGGAAACGGATGGTCCTTGTTTGGATCCAGACTTTCTGTCAAAAGCCACAAGTGGCAGAGACACCCAATTCAGTTGTATCATGCTCAAACTGAAGCTTGGCCCCTTTTCCACAAGCTTTTCCTTCAAATTGAAACCCATCCTCCACCTATTTAAAGCACAGTTTACTGCATGTTAGTGCTAAATACTTCAGGAAGAAGGTACTTCCTTTCTGGAAAACTCTTAATCTGACATTTGATCTACCATGTCCCTTTGCTTCTGCCAGATTAAATAGTGCAATCTGTAAATATGTCACAGTCCTCTCTCAAGACAAAATAAATAGTAAAAAAACCTCAACCTTCCTCACTCTTTTCCCTTAGAAAATGGTCTGTTATTTTTAACATCCTCAAAAATAGCTTGTTCTTTTTAAATATGAATGACATGAGTCTGTTAGCAATATAGTGAAGAATCAAAATAACATTCTTCAGAACTGATATCCCTTCAGAGAAACTTTTTGATGTTTGCAATCAAATGCAACTCAATGCCAAAGTTATACTGCAACACAGAGAGAATCTGAAAGAAAACAATTCAAAAATTGGCAGCAAATTACTTCTTTTGTCAGCAGCCCTGTAAGTAAATCATGCCCATGCTATTACTGTTGGCATAAAATACCAAACACTATATTTTCAACAACTTTTATCTCTGTTGCTTTTCCATACAAACATCTACAAATCCTTAAATTCTTCAAATTAAAAATGGACCAGCTCTTTCATCACAGGCACTTGTGGTTCAGTTATGATAGGGTTCATCCATAAAAAATAAAAATTCAAATCTGCAATAGCCAGTAAAGATTAGTGGCTTACTTTAAATGGATTTCCTCTGCAAAGCTATTCTTTATATCTCATCTAAACAGATAATAAATGCTAAAAGCCAAAAGCACATCAATAAAAAAATAATTCCGAAACTTGGCAGAATTAGAAAAAATAATTACATTTTATCCTATTTCAACCACAATTCAGTCTCATCTACTGCCAGAAAAAATAAAACCACTAATGTTTCAGTCTTCTTTAAGTCACTAAGATATGCGCTTTGAACTGCACTGGCAACTTCCAAAAAATAAGTAGTAGCAAGAAAACAACATCATTTTGTAGTCTCCATCTCCACAGAAGTAGGCTTAAATTCTGATATCTAAAAGCTTGGCAAGCATGAAAGATCCTGCACAGTTTCTCACATGAATGTTTATGGGATATTCCACTTTAGCCAAAAATATGAGCAGCTTCTGCCTTGAGGATTTTCCCGCAGCCTGTAACAAACACACCCCCAACCACATCAAACTTTTACAGGGTGGGGCTGGAGCTGACACCGAGTAACCACACCTTCCCAGAGAGCCCCTCTGCCCCAGGCACCCCACGCTAGGAACAGGGAAACCCACAGAAACACATCGGGAATTTTGTTCAAGGCTTTGCTCCCCTCCAATCCAGTCATGTGCTGGGTCATTCTGGTAGACCATAGCCAAGATCACTTTAACAAGCTCAACTGGTAACAAATGTACCTTCTACAGCCTCACTGTGCAACGCAGCTCCGCAGTTGGCACCACATCCTCTGGCATTGCAGCTGTCCCACAAGCCAGCCAAAAGGAGAGCGCGAGGGTATGGGCACGCAGGCCCTGGTGCGCAAGGAGAAGGAGCCACACATCCTGGGAAAGGCTGTAGAACCTCAGACTGTGCTTGCCTGGACTTTAAACAGTGATGGGATCTGGTCAAAAATGACGCAGCTGACCTGACAACAAGGCGATAGAGGAGGGGAAAGGTGAGTAGCCATATCTGTGCTACCACAAACACATGTGGTGTGGCAGCACCCCTCATTCCTAAGGGATGATAGTGGCTCTTGCACAGTGGGCACAGCCAGGATCTCAACCTCAAAGGCCACCAGAAGAGTTGCTATGGAAGAACAGCGGCACAGCCTCTGCTCCACAGCACAGCAGCAGGCCTACTGCACCTAAAGGAGGAAAACCTTCTCTCCCAAAAATCACTTGTAAAGAAGCCCCAGGACATGCAGTGCTGCAACAAAACTGACCTAGAGACTCTCACATAGATTTACTCACAGAAAACAGGTACTTGCATTAAACTAACTAACTCCTTTTTCTTTTCCTGTTGCCCTTCAGTATTTGCTCTGCATATATCTGATCCTATTATTACACACAAGAAATAGCCCTTGTTGAATAACCAAAAGTACCAGCCAGCATGGGTAATGTTGCCAACCAAGACTGAAGGCAGAGAGCTGCTGTTATTTCTGTATTTGAGTTATTGATTAAATGTAACATCCGCAAAGCAGCAATCAGAATTGCTATTCCACAAACATTCCCAGAGAAATAGAGACTTATTCCAAGTGCCAATCACATGCACTCTTGTGGTTAAAATGCAATTAAACAAGTGAAGCATCCAATATACCCACAAGCCAAACAAAAACAAATCACAGGAACCTAAACTGGGGAGCGAAAACAAAAGGAAGATTTTTAAAACATAATTCAAAAATGGGAAGTATGAATACAGACTGTTGTTTGTAAGTCATTGAAAAAACTTTGAGGTTGCATGTATATGTATTATTTATACACAAGCAAAAGGGCCTTTTTCCAAAATATGCCTCAGTAGAAAAAATCTTGTGAAACAGTAACACTTTACTTATCCCAGAATACTGTTTTTCTTTATTCTGCTTCCTGCTTTACTTTTGAAGTTTTTTTAAGTAATGAAACGGATGGGAAGAAAAACATTCCTATGTAAAACTCTTGCCCTCAGACCCTGAAGAAAGAAGGTTATTCTGAGAAAAATAAGAGAGTAAGAATAATACCAAACAAATGTACAGTTTTAGCAGTCTCTGTTTGATTGTGCCAGAAACCGATACAGAGAACAACATCCTCACCAAGAGCAAAGAGCCAGAGGCAGAAGCCGTGCTGGGGGGACACCAGGGGCTGCTCCATGGAGACCCCACAGGCCAGCCAAGGGCATGGTGAGCCCTGTGCACTGCCATCTCCCTTGGAGGGAACAGGCCAGGTGTTTTGGAAGAGTACAGACACTCTGAGAGCACAAGCTTTCAAATCACACCTACCTTGTGGATCCACACGGGTAAGAAAGGCACAACCTCCAAACCAGCAGCACTTGCTCTTAAATTTGGCCATCATGCCTCTCTCACAGTGCTCAGCGTAGGGGGCACCTACGGTACAGACACCAGCCCTGGCTCAGAGCTTCTCCTCCCTGGTGAGGACTCTCTAACCTGCCCTGCCTAGAGCAGGGGGCTACTGCAGTGTTATCTGAGGAGTGGGGAAGCAGCAGAGCGGCTGCTGCCTGTCAAGGCTTTCTCCAGAAAGCACAAGCTCACCCAAGCGCACTTTACTTGAGCGAAGCTATTTGCTCTGCTTCAGGTTTGTTTCCTTGAATTGATAGCTCAGGGCTATGATGGAGAAGACAGAAAAGGGCACTTTTCACAAGGGCCAGAAAGAAACGGATTTTACAAAATGGATGGAGTGAAACAAGGCAAAGCCTTGATGAACATACTGTGCTTCAGGCAACTTAATAAAACTCACATTACAAAAATCACTATAAATTATCTGCATGAGTTTAAATTCTTGACCAAACCATACGTGCTGCATTACCCCCTGGGCTGCTCACCTCAGGGAAAACGAAAAATTCTGCTCAATTTACCGGTACCTATTACAAAGCAATAACACACTGCTCCCTTTTTTGTTTACTGAGTTTTTTTCAACTCTAATGAGCTTGTTTAAGTGCCCTGGGTAGGCTCAGGAGTCCCTCCCTTCTCAAGCAGCCACCTGACAGCACACAGAGCAGCTGTCTCCAGAATTAGGACAGAGACATCGAAACACACAGAGGCAAATTGATCTGATCGATCTCTCACAGACTTGAGAAGCAGACAGCCCTCAGAGACCTTTATTTTTTCAATCTGCAATGAAAGGGCCTGGCAGTAAACTGGAGAGAGCTAGTTTTATAAGCTGGGAGGGAAATTATTATAGAATATTATAGAACTGTAGCAGTTCAGGGATCTTCCAGCTGGTTTAAATGATTTGGCTTCCTTATGAAGCCTTGAAAGGGGGGAAAAAAGGGAAAACTCCTGAAGGTCAGCCGTGAGTGCTGTAGGTACCGCATGAAGCAGAGTTCCTGATTTATTCTCAAGCATTTAATGTGAAGATGAGAACAGAGGGAGGAAGGAGGAATACAGAGGTTACTGCATCCATAGATAAACACGGATTAAGTAATACCTTACACAAATGAGCAAAATCAAGACAGGGACCGGAGGCAACACCTGAGTTCCCCTGAGCTCCCTGACCACCCTGAGCTCCAGTGACCACAGTGGGCAAGCACTCAGGTGTAAATTCAGACTTCGCCAGAAGAATGCTGACCTGACCCCACTCTGCCCCTGCTCAAAAGGTGGCTTTTGCTGCTCAGTGAAATACCACTTCCCAAAGAGAACAGGGGCTCATTCTTTGCCGCCTTCTTTTGGTTTTCCTGTTTTATTACACAGGCTTAGCTATTATGTGTGCCATATTGATAGTTTCACAGGGAAGCAGTAACATTTCTAAAATGCTTGGAGAGGAAAGGAGTGTTTGAGTTGAAACTTCTTGGTTATTTCAAGCCAGATTTGCAAATACCTTTGCCAGACTCACACTGCACTTTTGTAAGCTTCACAAGAAAAATATGTGGAGTTGCATTGACCAGCCTTCAGCAACCCAGGCTGGTGGAGACAAGGAGCAGCATCTTAATAGCCTCCTCTTTCTATTCCATCCCTGGGAAAAGTGTGACTGTTATTGAATGTAGCTCTTTTTCTGCATTTCTTATTTAGACAATGGCCAAAATAGAAACAAAACATGTTGTTCACTGAGAAATGCTTTTTTTTGCTTTTCCTTTTTGCCTTCTGGTTTTTGTGGGGTTTATGGTGTTTTGGGTGTTTTTTTGTGTAGATGGTTAGGGTTAAAAAGCAATTTCACTTGAGGAAAGCATTATAGGATGTCCAGGTGGGAGTATTTTGTGTTTGTTTTTTTCATTAGGATGAATTTAATAAATTAATTTTCACCCTACTGGGAGTCAACAGGAGCTTGTTCTTGTTCCATCCTTCCTCCAAGGTCAGCAGGCCACACTCTGCTTTGGTTCTTTGCTGGCACAGACTGCACACTGATTTTGGAAGATCGTGTGCTGGCTGAAACACTGCAAAACTCAAGGCTGCCCCCACTGCCTGCTCATCTGCCTGGACATCAGCAGCCACTTCCAGCACATGTTACAAGACCACTCCTGCACGGAGGCACTCCATGCCCTTCTCCTGAGCCTGGGCACAGAGCAAGGCTTACAGCTGACTGCGTGGTTTTGAGCTGATGCAAACATTAGTGTTTGTGGAACGTGTAATTGGGATCCTGTGTATGCCCCTCTGGTAATATCTCCAGAATAAGGACTGCACTATACCATAGCACACTCCTTGCCTCAGCCAACCGTGCCCCAGTTACACCCAAGCTCACTTAAAATATCAATTGTGCCAGATACTTCATTTATTTCAATTTCTCTTTCTAACTGATCTGTCTTCCTGACTCTGCAAGGCCAAATCTGATAAAAATAATATCAGCATCCACCAAGTTACGGTAACGGAAGTTGAAACTCCACAGGCTCCATCACACTTGCACTTCTGTCAACAGCTGGCTCTTGCTGACTTCACAGCAGGAATCATAGCCTCTTTCCCATTCTTTATTATGTTTCAGAACAACTTTTGGTAGAGAGACAGCACTTAATGAAGAATGGGACAATGCCACTGAGTGCTATTCATCAGTGTCCTGCCAGCATTCCTGGTGCTAACCAACCCACTGCTCAGGATTTACCATGCTTGTGCAAGCACAAGCCCACTCAGGATCATCACCCCCCACCCAGGAGGGGATGCTCCCTCTCCTGTCCTCTTTGCTCTGCCTCACACAGCATGCTCTGGGAATTTCACAGATCAATCTATTCTCACTAAACAAAGCACTCCAAGCCACACACTAAAATCCTAGTGAAAGCTGTTAGAAACCCCTTCAAGAACAGTGGCAATAGAGGTGGTATTCAGAAAGGGTAACTTTTGTTAAGGGAAATGAGCACCTTTTTTGATCAGCAGTGAATGGGGAGGACAGGGGGATGCAGAGCCATCCTTCCCTCTGAGTCACCCTCTGGTGATCCTCTTTCTCTCCATTGGCTACAGAGAGAGCTCACCTCACATGGACTCTGTTCCCTCAAACCCCTCACAGTCCAGATGCAGCTCAGGCTCTGACAAAAATAATTAGAGCTACTAATGGAGAAAAACACCCTTTTCGGTCTGGTATTTCTTGTGCACAAGAGTGCAGGATACTTCCACCTTCTTGGCAACCCTGCCTTTGAGTTTCCAGCAACTGATGCCAGCTTTGATGGAAAAATATGTTGCTGAGCCTCAAAAGGCACAGAGCTATCTTTCCCTTTGTTGCTCTGAGGGTCAATCAAAGAGACAGATTCATAAAAGGAAAAGCTGCTGTCATCTCATAATAAGAGCACACAGACAAGGCTGCCTCTTGACAGGGAAAAAATAAGATGACTACAAATAACGTTGATACAGGAAGACATGCTTAAAATCAATAATGAGAAGGCCAGAGGGGAGCTTATCCAGAGTCCAAAGTGCCAGCCAGTCTTACAGAACTTTGGGAGAGGCAACTGTCGAAAAACAAGGTAAGGATAGTTGCTTTATGGCTTGCAGGTTGTCCCTGTCAATGCAATCATACCTCAGTCATCTGCTTCAGCCAAAATCCAGAGACCAAACAGTTCCCAAGATGCTGAACTCGGACAGGCTCTTTGGGACCACACACACATCGGGACTGAGAAGGGAGCATCTGACTGCCCCACAGGCACTGAATCCCACCAGAGCCTCCATCCCTCAGTCGGTGTCAAGTCCAGCAGAGACTTGCTGGGTTTCTCCTTAGAGAAATATTTTGGTAACTATCACCTCTGTCTCTTTGTATGTAAGCAAGCTGTCCACCCCAGAGCCTACTAAAGTACTCATCCAATGCGCTCCAAGAACGTATCATGGTCATGGTCATACTTCCCATCAGAAGTTTCAAGGGTTTTACCTCCAGAGTAGCAGAGGGGATTAAATGGAACAATCCACAGCAATGCCTAGCACAGAAAAAATGGCAACATCACCGCCATGGGAGGACAGAGGACACAAAAATTCTTGTGCTTTCAAAAAAAGGAGCTAGTGACTGTGCTTGGTACAATGCACCTTCACCAGCAAGTAAACTTTTTGTAACAAACAGCTTTCCATTCCAAATAGCTTCCCTGCATTTTGTTGCAGGGAAGTACCCGTTATCCAGCCTTCCAGATGTCCTCAAGCTGCTTCATGGCCACTTTTCGGAGCAAGCATGTGGAAAATGTAGAACTGTTTCCAAAATGAAGCTAACCATTTTACAGGAACTGCAGATGTGACTCCTAACATTCCTAACACTCGTTTCCTTAAGGGTATTTTGTAAGCAGTCACTTAAGCCAACCATGCCAAGAAAATCCCCAAACCAACACCCCTATCAGAATGGTAGCTTTAACATAAAAAATATATAACAAACAACAAGGGGGGAGAGGGGAGGGAAACAGAAAAGAAAAAAAAAAAAGAAAACCCACTTAATCAGTGGTTCTTCGGGACTTCTCTATCCATGCAGTTACAGGTAATTTGTCAGACTCTGCAGCATCTGCTGCATGCATACCCACTCTATAGCAGCTCCACACTGCTGGGGCATTGCAAGAGCCTTGGTTGTTGGAGACTCTGGGACACCACAGGCTCCCTGTAACACACTGCAAACACCATTCCTACATTTGGATCAACACTGAGAAATGGGTGACAACTTGACCAGTTTACATCTCAGCACTGTGGTAACAACCTGAAACGGAAACCTGCTTCAAAGCATTAATATTGGAGACTGAGAAAGAGGGCTGGCATAGACAGACTGACCTGGCATACTTTATATAGGACAGGTTCAGGATCTTTACCCCACTGTGGACTGACAGCAATCCAGAGGGTTTTGTGGCTTCCATTCCTTTAACTGCTTAAAAAAAGGATGGGTTCCACCTTTGTTAAGACAACAGCTGACACATTTCAAAGTTTCCTTTTAATTTCTATCATGAGAATAGAGAACAGTAAGACTATGTAAGGAAATAGTGTGTTAGAAATAAACCAGTGCAAAATGAACATTGTTCCTAAGATTTCAACAGGGATGACTCCCAATTCCAGGAGGAAAGACACCCCACACCATTTACTAAAAAAACCCCATGCTCTTATAAGACTAAAGCCTCAGATTACATGAGTTTAATAAAAACAATTTTTTTACCCCCCTAAGTTGGGGTTTTTTTAACCTGCCTGTTTCTGAAAACCTGATAGATTTTTTTTTCCTAGACTCCAAGGTATATGCTTTTCTCCAGAAGACTGAATCACTGCCAAAACCACACTGCTATTCAAGGATCTTAACATGCCCTGCAAAAACATTAATTAAAACTCAGGCAGCAAGAAGAAGGGAGGTGAGGTGGGATCTTTTATTTCACAGCAAGGAAAACACCACTACCAAAAAAAAAAAAAGAGAAAAAGATTTGACAACATACCAAGCATCTCAGAGAAAGCAAGCTGCAGAGAACAGCAGAGGGGATGCTGGGAGGGCAGGAAGGTGGGGGAGGAAGAGTAAACCCCTGCATTTTATCTCTTGGTAGTGCTTGTACTAGACTGTGCTCCTATTATGCAATATTAAGTTGGTTGAGATGGAAAATGGGGATTCAAGAGTCAGGTTTTTTTTTTAATCCTGGCCCTCCTCTGCTTTCTCACCACACCTACACAATTGCCACACAGATCCACACCACCCGAAACAAAGCAGTTGCTAATTATCGTCTCTCATTACAAGGATGCCTCATCTATACTTCTTTTGAGATTTATCACACAGTCATTATTTCTCTCTGCACCATGATTTCCCACTCAAGTGTGAGAAAATTAAGGCAATAGCTATTTAAATGCAATTTGCAACATGGTCTGTATGTATTAATTTCTTACTGTCTTCTGGGAAGATGGTACCTAATCCATAAATACACATCCGTTTGCTTAACAATTTTGTGGACAAAAGAAAAGTAGAAGTAAAGGGACAATTTATTTTCTACTGAATTCTACACATTCATTACTTTATAACACATAAACACTATTCCATCAAAGTGAGCTAAGGTTAGGAAAGCCATTAATATATCCTTACCAACATGGTAGGGCTAGAGAGGAAAATAAAGGCAGCTCGATCACATCAGACTCAATTTGCTGCTTTTGTAACTGTTATTTCCCTTAAAAATAACAAACAAAAGCAGCTTCTTGGGGTCTGGGGACTGGTCAGTACTCCTGCAGACAGAAAGCACAACCTGAAAAGCTGCGGGTTCAGCAGCAGAACGACTTTCCCAAAGGCAGCAGGTCAGGGAACGTTGTAATTCATCACACACTGCAGGGGGTCTCTACCCAAAAGGGTGTCACACATCCTGAGCAAAGATCTTATCCACTTGAGGCACCCAGAGCAAGGATAGCACATGGCAGGAGGGAGAAGTAAAGCAGGTGAAAGTGGGGAGCAGAGCTGTTTAGGCTCTGTTTCTTAACATTAATAGCTCCATATAATAAATTTTACTGAACCAGAAAACCAGAAGACTACAGAGAAAATCTGAAACCCCTTACACTCATACATTTTCAGCTCTTTGTACCCCAGTACACAACTGATACCATGCTGTTACTCAGAGCAGATAGTGTGGCATCCATGCATTAAGTCATCTACTGCCTGACACCAGAGGCACCTCTTTGCAACAGAAATGTTCAGTCTTCACATCAGAGCTAGAGATTGGTTAACACACAGTCTGTTTTTGTTATAGAAAAGAGTGTTTTCAGAACAAATTTGTTTCCAAAACAAAGGAATTCACCTCCCAAAGCCTGCCAGGGAGAGGGGAGGACAACATTCCTTCCTCTGCTCTCAGGAAATTAGTTACCCAACTGCTAGGAGGTGTTAAGAGGAATGAGTCTCTTCCTGATGCCAATACTGAAAGGTGTCAAATGCCTTCATATCACACTGCTGCCAGAGAATGGTGAGGGAGCTGAGCACCACATATCCAAGCTCATGCAGAAAGTTTATTTTGTCTCCTCTGAATCAAAAACACTTCAGACCACCACTATATACAGCTCCAAGTTATTTCCTCTCCAGCTTTTTTTTTTTCCCCTTTAGCTAAAAAGTAGTTGGTACCACTGCTGAGTGATGGGTGCTGCTTAGTGAAGAGCTGGACAGCCATTCTTCTGAAGCTGATGCTCGACAGCTGACAGACAGAACAACCCAGCCCACAGAGAGCTTCCCTCACCCAGCACCAACCTAAACTACAGCCCATCAAACAGCAGCTACTGTATTGTCTCACGTGTCCATAGAGGCCAGATGCAGCCAAAGGAAGACCCCAGCTTCACCTAATGGTTGAAGAAAAGCCAACCTGGGGTTGTGGCAGGTGAGGGGATGACCATGCCTACGCATTTTCCAAAGGGGCCAGAGATTGTAGAGGTGCACATTCTTCCCATAGAGATTCAGCATCCTGTTTAGACTGTACAGTCAAAAAGGAGCAAGTCACTCTTGGCTGGTAAAAGGCAACCTTTCTATGGGACTTTGTGGATGGAAATCCATAGCAAAGACAGCAAAAAAAGCCAGACCTCCCTCTGAGAAGTAGAAATACACTACCAGGAAAGGAAAGACAATCATCCTTCTCTTAAACTATGCGTTATATTATCTCTGCTTACAGGCTAAATTATTTTCACAATCATTCAGGCTCTGGCACAATGGGCAAGAAGCACCCTGTTGGCATGGCAAAGGACATCTATCCAACACACTCACGGAAAGGGAGCTGGGGTCTCCAGCAGGCCTGATAAAATGAGAACTAATGCCTCTGGGAGTCCAGAAGAAAGCAAGAAGGAGCAAGTTTCTTCAATAACGTGCCAGGAACGCGTTGATATTTAAATTTCTGGTCCAGTGTTAAGTTTCAGTTCTCACCTTACTTAGATGTGTTTTGCAGTAGTGTAAAACAGGGCATAAGCACAAGCCACTATCCAAAATAGTTCAACTTCATTTTTCTTGCTTGCCAGTTGCCAAGATAAAGCACTACTGCTTCACTCTCCTATAAAAGGACCTTAAACATATCTGGTGAGGATACTGGTGGTATTTTTTTTATCACTCACATTTGCAGTTGCTGATGTTTTTTGTTCTGTGCTTTCTCAAAATGGTTGCAAGTCAGAATGAAAAGCTTAAGTTTCTGAGAGTGCTGATATTCTCATGGGACTTGACCAAAGGAAATAAAGAAAAACAAGCACTCAGAATGTACGTTTTTCCTTGGCAAAAGCAAAGGCAGCTTCTCTGGAGTGTCTCAGCCATTGTCACTATACAAAGCCTGTGTAGACAATGCCAGTAAGAAGGTTAGTACATTATTTAATAACAGCACACGGCAATCCTCTGTCTCCCCTCCCCAGGAACACTTATGAAAGAAAGAGTTCATGCTGGATTCTCAGACTTTAACCCCAGTTTTGTACCTCACTTGACAGTCTCTTTAGTTTTGTCTGCTCACACTTTAACACACAGGCATGAAAAGGAAGGAAGACAAAAGAGACACACAAACACAAGGGTTAAGTGGCAAAAACTGGCCATCGAGGCATTTAGGCAAGGAAAAGAAAGCTTTCCAGGCAAACTCGCAGACTACAGAGTAGCCTTTCAAGGGGAGCCTTGGAGACAATCCAACTGGACACAGGCAGCACTGAGCTAGTCTATGAAAGGGATTCAATAACTGGCTGAGCACGATAGAAGAGGTTCTATGTCTGATAAGCCAAGCAGTCCCTTATCATCTGATGTTCCTTTGACAGAAGTGACCATTTTCAGACTATCTTCTGGATTGTGTTGGTTTCTTTGGGCTTGGGGTTTTTTTCTTTTACTGAACCAGACAGTATATCTCTCTTCTTGCTAAAGCTTCAGCAACTCCCATCAGAGAAGTAACCTAAGAAAAGCGTTAACAGATTGGAAAAGGCCTTTAAAATCAATGATCTAAAATTCACCCGGCCTAGTTTAAGAAGGTGAGAAGAATCTCACAGGCCAGCTTAGCAAACTGGTGAGATCTGCGCTGTTGGCCACCCATTCACTAAGCTTGCAGGGGCCTGAGTCTTAGCACGAGGATACAGGAGATGTGGAAACCTCATCTGTGCTGAACAGGAACAGAACTACAGCGATGGACACCAGCTGTTCGGCAGCAATGACCCAGTAATCATTGTGATTACGTGTCCCACTTACCGGGGGGGCTCTGCCAGAGGGATAAGCAGATCTTGATCATCACGCTAAGCTCTACTCAAAAAAGCATTAAACATGAGGACTAGACATTCAAAATGATTTCCTGCTTAAGTACCTCAATGTTTGGGCAGCCCAAAAGAAGACAATTCCTAATTGGCAGAGAGCATTACTGCTGCAAGTGATTGCGCTGGGAATGCCACATCTCAAAAGTGGGCCCTGGAAGCACCATCTGGACGTGCTCAAGAGCCTGCAATATTATCCAGTTGAAAAGGCTTTAGTAAATCCTTTGATACTGTCTCCCCAGAGCATTCCTCTGGAGAAGCTGGCTGCTCATGGCTGGGACAGGTGCAGTGTTTGCTGGGTAAAAAACTGTCTGGATGGCCATGCCCAGAGAGTGGTAGGAAAAAGAGATCCATCCAGCTGGTGGCCTGTCACTAGTGATGGTCCCCAGTGTTCAGTGTTGGGGCCAGTCCTGTTTAATATCCTTATTCACGACCTGGACAAGGGGATCAAGAGCACACTCAGTCAGTTTGCAAACAACACCAAGTTGGGTTGGTCTGCTGGAGGGCAGGAAGGCCCTGCAGAGTGATCTAGACAGGCTGGATTGATTGGCCAAGGCCACTGGTATGAGGGTCAACAAGGCAAAGTGGTGGGTCCCACACTTGGGCCACAACAGCCCCATGCAGTGCTGAAAGGAAGTTGTAGTGAACTGGGGGTTGATGTCTTCTCTCTTCGACAGGACAAGAGGAAATGGCCTAAAGTTTCAACAGAGGAGGTTTAGATTGGATAGTAGGAAAAAATTCTTCACTGGAAGTGTGGTCCAGTATTGGAACACACTGCCCAGAGAAGTGGTAGAATCACCAACACTGGAAGGGTTTGAAAGACATGTAGCGTAAGCACTTGGGGATATGGTTTAGCGGCAAATAGAGTAGTGCTGTTGGACTTCACAATCTTGGAAGTCCTTTCCAATCTTACTGATTCTATGAAAACTGAAGTCTTCTTCAAATGTAACTGGGGGATGTCCACAGCATACTGAATTCCCAGGACTCCTGCCTCCCCTGAAGCCTCCTTTTTGTCCTTACAGAATTACCAGGGGGCAAATAACACACTGAACCTCCACACTAAATCAATGTCAGTAACCCCAAACTCTGGGCCATGGCAGGGAGACATCTTTTGTCAAAACATCTGCCTCGATTTTGATACAGAAACAGCTCCCTTTTTCATGTTCTCATACGTGTTTTCTTCCTTAATAGTTTTTTAAAGAACATAAGATCTGCCATCTATTAAAATATAAGCTTTGAAGGTAGAAAACACTTCCAGAAAGTATATTGGGAACCTTACTGAACTTTATCAAATTTGGAGTCATCATTCTTCCCATACAAGTGTGCACTTCATTACTTGGTAATGGAACAATAATTGCTCTTCAGTTATGCAAGATGCACCTTCAATTTGCAAGGGGTTTCTGGAGAGGTAATGACAGATGCTTAAAAAAATCAAATGTGAGAATATGAAACTTGTTATGTAAAAGGTAACGGTACCCACAGAGTAGTCTGCCAGCTGGGTCACAATCTCAGCTGGTATAAAGGCACAACGCTGATGTTTTGTCTTATGCATTCTTAAAACACAGAACCTGAAGACAAATTAATCATATTACTTTGTGCTTTAATCTTACTGAATCTCACAAATGAAGCATCATCAGCGTAGGTCAACACCTGACATCCCTGCTTTCCTGACAGCTTCCTACGCACTCTAGGTAAGGCTGCCAGCAACTCAGCAGAAGGCATTTTCCCCCTCTGAAATTATACTTCCTGATGATAAAACATATTGAGTGTGAAATAAAGATAGCAAGCTATATATTTTCTTGCTTCTAAAACTAAATTCAATATAAAACCTCCTAGGAACTACATGGGGAGAGAATATCTTGACTTAAAAATGACCATCATCCCAAATTTTCTCCATTTTCTTTTCCCCAACTTTACCACTGTGAACAGGGGCTCAGTGCAGCATTTCAAAGACCACGTGTTCGCTCACAGCCTTTCCAGACAAAATGTCAACTCCAGACTCCGAGCACTTGCGTTCGTTGATGCGTGGCAACGCTCCTAAGATCGGGAGCAGCACACCATCCAAATGTCATCTGTGTGTGCAGATGCGCTATCAAGTGCACCTCCTCATATGACTAATTTTCCAATTAAGATTGAAACTCTGTTGTGCTAGAAACACAACAAACACATGGGAAGATCTTGTTCCTGCTCCGTAGGGATTTACTATCAAAGATACACTAATTTTTCTCTAATCTACTTGTTTTTACTCAGCAAAGCCCTGGCTTTTGTAATATGTCAATTTTGCGCTGCAAAACTTGACTGTGTTTTACTGTTTTGAGGCAGTTTAGCATGACATCCAGTGGGAAAATTAAAAAAAAAAACAAAAAACCAAATATTGGCAAATGCTTAGAAAAGCTTGCTTCACCCACTCTGATCTCCATGCCAGTGCAGACATATTATTAGCAGGACCCAACTATCTGAGACTTGTTCATATCCAAATACATAAAACGCATCACAACAGCAACTGCTGAGTAAATAAACCCTGAGGAAGCCCAGTCTTTCAGTCTGTCTGGAAGGACAATAAAACAACGATCAGAGACTGCAAAACTTTCAGCAAGGAGAGCCCTGTTCAATCTACTGGAAAAAGACAATGAGATGCAGTGCTTGGAAGCTGAAATTAGATAAATCAGACTAGAAATAGGCACATTTTTAACCGCTGCAGCCATCCACCTTAGGATTATTTCACATACACCATCACATCAAGTCTTTAAAGTCAGGGCTGCTGACAGATGTGCGACACAGCTCACAGCTCACAGGTTTCATGCAGGAATTCTTAGACAAAGCTCTGTCTCTTGCACCACACTCCAGCTCAGATTAGATGACCACAAATGGTCCCTCTTGACCTTAAAAATCTACAATGACACTCGAGTAATGGTAAAAATATCTTCAAGGAGTTGTAGCTCAACCCCAAGAGATCGCAAACGCGTGACAGTTCTGTGCCAATAGCCTGTGTCACTTCCATCCCATGCAAACTGGCTGAGGGCCAGTGACACAGCCAGGCTGGACAGCTGGCAGTCAGGAATCAAATTTAGTTCCTTGCTCTTGCATTAGCAGCAGCTCAAAGGACTGTAAAAAAGCTACCATGTACCTTGATGAAGCACTTCCCCCCCAAAACATCAGCTGCCCTAAGTGTTGGGGACTTTGAAAAGAAAGGAAGAAAAACGGGTCTAATTCACATTTCCCAGCTGAGGGTTGCTACAATGTGGTCTTTATAAAAATGGCACAGCGAGAATGACAAAAAATTCTCTCTTCCCCAAATAACCAAGCAAATTTAAAATACTTAATCCTGGAAACATTTTCAAAAGATTAGCCATAGCTCAACAAACTTTAACGATGATAATTTTTAATTTAATTTAAAGTTGAACATCCTTGTGTAATAATGGCAGAGATGAAGGACTATTAGGGAATAATCTTGTTTACGGATCAGTGAACTCAGAAAATTGCCAAGGCACTGTGAAACATATTCCTAATTCACACCTCATAATTAAGTGAGTGTTCTGCTGCAATATTAAAGTCATCTTTGTTATGTGAAACCTGCTCATTTGGGCTGGGATACCACTGAGGGGGTCTTATTTGGTTCTGGCATTTCCAAACTTCTGGGAAAAAGCACCTTCAATCCATAAAAACAGACTCCCGAAGTGTAAGGGAGGGCAGAGAAAGCCTTCAGTCCATGACAAAAGCAAGGCTTATGCAGAGGAAAAAACCCACCTCCCTCTTTCCCTAATGCCATCTGGGAGTGTTTCTCTTTTAAAGGCAATTGAAAGAAGAAAATACAGTTCTCTTAATTAATTCACATTGAAAGGCACTTTTGATGGAGTCAAGAGGCCAAGTCAGATCAAAGTAAATAATACAACAAATAGTGACATGAAAGCCCTGGGACAGCAGCTATCATGGCTCGCACTGTCTAGATCTTCATACTCAAAAAAACCCCACAAATGCTGAAGCTTTCAGCTTGTAGGAAAGCAGAGGAAGATGGGGGGGGGGCTCTGTGCTTTTAGCAAATTTTAAGAAATTGTCAATTTACTGGAAGGAAGACTTTCGTTGAGGCAGATCTGCTTAAGACTTAGAAAATCCTGGACTGTGTCATGGACTACTTTATGTCAGATTTTATGTTTGTGAATTTGGGTAAACTTTCTGCTCCTTCATTTGTAAGAGGTAACGCTTCTCCTTGACTGAGAGAGCATAGACACAAGGTGATCCTGCCCCTCTACTCAGCCCTGGTGAGGCCACATCTGGAGTGCTCTGTCCAGCTCTGGGTTCTCCAGTACAAGACAGACTTGGAGCTCCTGGAACAGGTCCAGTGGAGGGCAACAGAGATGATGAGGGGACTGGAGTACCTCTCTTTTGAGGAACAACTGAGCCGGGCCTGTTCAGCCTTAAGAAGAGATGACTGAGAGGGAACCTCATCAGTATCTGTCAGTATCTGAAGGGAGGTTGTCAAGAGGATGGAGCCTGACTCTTCTTGGTGGTGCTGAGTAATGAGACAAGAGGTAACAGGCTGAAACTGATGCAAAGGAAGCTTCAGCTGAACTGGAGGAAGAACTTGGTTACTGTGCAGGTGACCAACCACTGGAATGAGCTGCCCAGAGAGGCTATGAAGTCTCCCTCACTGGAGACAGTCAAAAGCTGTCTGGACACAATCCTGAGTAACATAGTCTAGGGGACCCTTCTTGAGCAGGGAGGTTGGACCAGACGACCCTTCCCTGTGGTCCCTTCCAGCCTTACCCATTCTGTGATTCTGTGACATGCACACCCTGGGTCCCAGGCAGCTAAGACAGCAGCTGCAGCTCCTCTGCATTGTAACTACACTGCAGGGCAGAAAAGAAAACTGTTGAAGCCAAGGAAAAGCGATAAAGAGGACTCGGTCTCATGAGTGGGTATCTGAGGAAGCCCATGAGCTTTGCCCAAGCCAAAGGTCCTTTGGCCAAGGTTAATTTGAGGTATTACTGATCCCCAAGCAACAATTAAGAAGGGCGGGATACATTGTAAACCCATATCTAGGTAACTGAGCCCCAGAGACAGCAGCTACAGATTTCAATGGTGTCATCTCTGGCCCCAAAATTACCCAGGCCCATCTTAGCTTACTTCCGCATCTTGCTCCAGCCCTTCCCTGCTAATGGGGAACAGGTCAGGCAGTTGGAGGATACTCCTCAGCCAAAGCCAGTACACAGAATTCAAACCACAGTAATAAAACATACTCAGATTTTCCATTCAGATTTTTACTGTACACATTACCTAAACATACTGCAGTCACAGCAAAAGAATAAACAATAAAAAAAAAGTGCAATGCCATAAATCGGCACTGAAAAAATGCAACTTTTGAATAGCACATTTAGAACAGAAACAACAAGCAATAATACTCTGAATAAAAATTCAAGTCCCAGCATCTAGAATACTGCATGTTATTCTGAGACCTCCCCTTCCTCTGCCCAATTCCCAAAGGATCCAACAGAGATCGAAGAGGTACAGGAAAGGGTAATAACGCTCATCAGACACATGGAATGGTGTTTGTGTGAGGAGACAGTCAAGAGAACAGAACTCTCCACCCTGGAAAGGGAGTACACATAGAAGAAACACTATAAAATTATGAAGGGCTTGGGGAAGTGACCCAGAGAAATTACTTTCTACTTCTTATCACACAAAGTCAAAGGACTCCCAATGAAATTATCAGTTTTCAAGGAAACAAAAAGATTCCTTCATGAGGTGTGTAATTAAAATCATAGAACTCATTGCGACAAGATGCCCTCAAAGTCAGAGGAGAGAAGGGTTCTAAAAAGAAAATTAGGCAACTCCACAGAGGACAGGTCCATGGAGAGTCTTAAACACCAGTGCTCTAGATACGGCACTGAGATCCATAGATTCTAAATCACTGACTGGCACACGTTCAGCAGGCACAGTGGGGAGAGATAACCCTGTACTGGCCCTGTTCCCATTCTTTTCTTCTCTGTAAGCGTCTAGTAATGACCAAAGCCAGAAAACTGATACCAGACCTAGATGGACTGATGGTCTGATATGGTGTTCCCACAGTGTTCTTCTATTATGTTAAATATACTGATATGAGTTCAATGGACAAGTCCTAATTGAAAGTATAAGGAGTTCTTCAGATTTTTTTCTCCCGAAGAAATATCATGCAAAAATTCCTCTATTTATACTAATGCATAGCACTAGACTAAATGCATGAACAACTGTTTTCTGGGTGGAAATTTATCCATCATCTCCAAAAGCTTGTACAGGCAATGAATGAAGGAATTTGGTTTTCCATACTGAGAAATTNTCCACATGGTGTTCCCACGGAGTTCTTCAGATTTTTTTCCCCCGAAGAAATATCATGCAAAAATTCCTCTATTTATACTAATGTATAGCACTAGACTAAATGCATGACCAACTGTTTTCTGGGTGGAAATTTATCCATCATCTCCAAAAGCTTGTACAGGCAATGAATGAAGGAATTTGGTTTTCCATACTGAGAAATTCCATTATGGAGATACCATTCAGGATCATAAGCAGGGTCATGACAGTGAATCCACAGTATGTCAGCCAAGATCAGCAAAGGAATGCTGATCATAACAGATTAATTAGAAAGATCAGAATTAGCAGCCATTTAGATCACAGACCAGGTGACAGCTTTCTAAAACGAAAATTTTAGAAAATGTACCAAAAACATTTGTAGTCTAAGCAATTAATCTGCTGAAATAAATGTGTAACATAATGAACAGGTGCAGAGAACAGGGGAGAAGAAGGAAAACAACAACAACAAATGAATTGAGCTTACTACCAGAACACAAAAGAAACATCTCTGCTTCAAACATCTACAGATAACTCACAGGCACAGCAGCAGTGATACAAGCCACTGTCTTGAGATTAGACAGAGATTACAGCAAATGCAATTAAATTAACTCATGTCAAAATATTCCAAGAGAACCAAGACCATCATTTTACAGCAGCTTTGTCTTCTACAGAAATTCCTAACATGGTCTTGTAAGAACAGTATGTGTAACTGTTTTGTATGATCAGATAAAATTGCACTTTATGGCAGGGAAATAACAGTAATGTTCCCTCTTCCTTCCACCCCTAACTAGTAATTACTCTTTCCCTGTATTTTATTTTGAACAATCAATGAAGCCCTTGCATCCATGGAAAACTTTCTTCTCAGGTTTTTCCTGCTGATTTTCCTCTGCTAAAATGAACACCCAGACGGTTTGCTGGCATCTTTCACAGATTAAATGAAACCGTCTTTTTTATTCCATACTTTTTGTACTATTACAGCCAAAGTGCAATCATAGTTAGTTTCAAAGTACTAAATCTACATTTAATAATTCCTTACTCTAGAGTTGATTTACAAAAGCAAGGGATTTCACAGATCACAAAAGGAGAGATTTGAACAGACTTTCAGCCCCCAGCTTGAGCAGAGGAGCTACAGCAACCATGTTGCCAACCAAAGCTTTAAACAGAGGGATCAACTACATTATCCACACAGCAAAAGAATGACACTTTCTTAAGACAACCAAACCAAACTTTTAGAAAGGAGGTTAAAAATAAATAAAAATGAGAACCACAACATATTTCAGAGGAAGACCATCATTTAAGTCGCTCCGTGACCAGTTGTGGCAGGTAATGAGAATTCAAAAGGCAAAGCAGAGTATCACCAGATGCTGTGAGACCTATCAGACCTGGAAAGCAAACACTCGACAGCAGCATTCCAACAGCCCAAGCACAAACCTTGCCTTTCACGGCTTACTTTGGACACTATCTGAGTTTCGGCACGGATGTTTGGGAATGTGGAATGCATTTACAAGAGTCCCTTCTGCGCTGCAGTTTCCTGGATATTCACATTCTGGAAATTGCTTAAAAGAATAGAAACAAAAAATCTGCACTTCAAAGATCTGCAGTCAGGAGAGAAACGTGTGCTCCAGCATTTCCAAGCCAAGTAGAGGATTAAGGTTTCTAATGCACTAGTTGGAAAAGAATATTGGGATAACTGCATTAGAAATGTGAAAGAGGATTTACTACTCTTCTTTAGATTAAGTTGAAGATTAAGTTTCTAGTCTAGAGAAGAACGCGTTCATCTTGGAAAGCATACAGGGAGGATGGGAGAAGCATTAAACATGCTAGCAGATTTTGTCTCTTTTAACCAAATATTAAATCTCAACAGCTACTTCACATTAAAAAAAATCAAAGTAACACTCATCACACAACTGAAACCATCTACCTGAAGTCTCATTTGATGAGATTAGTGTCCTCCTGGTTTTGAGCAAATAATTGCTTTTATCAGCCTGTGAACACTTAAAGCCACATAACTTAGTCCTGAGAGCCTGCTGTCCTTCACTTAATACATGCTGTGATTGCCAGGTTCACAAAGGAGACATGGATCAGCTTGGAAAGCATCAGTCATTAATGAGGTAGGTAGTTACAGCTGAATCCTTCACTCCCGAGAACAGCCTCAAAGTTTCCACTAGATGTCCAAAAATGTACCTGGAAGTCAAAGTGTAAGAGAGAAATTGTTCAATTAGATTAGCTATCCAGGGAAATACCTGCAACAATCTGGGTATCATCTATCTTCAGCTGTTGTGCTTGCTTGTTTTTTGTTGTTTTGTTGGTGTTTTTTTTTTTATTTCCTGGGTGACTGAAATTCTGTGTCAAACTAACCTAGATTTACTGCAAGGAAAATGACCTGGCAAGCCATTAGGGTTTTTTCTTGTTTCTCAGCTGCTGTTAATTCTTTGACACTGGTTTACAGGGCTTTCAGGGAAAGCCAATGAACACAGGCACACTGCTATTTCAAATGCTGGTTTAATGAGACTGCCATGAACTGTGAATAGAAAGGCAGTCCTGTGAAGTAAAGGGAATGAACAGAGACTCCTGTGAGTCAGTGCTGGGACACATAGACTGCACCTACAAATTGGGGATTTCCAATTAGCAGCACAGGGAACAGAAGAGGCCGACATACAATGAAGTGACTGCGACTTCAGGGCTTAAACGCAACTCCCGCTAATGAGAGAAAAAGACCCCTTTTCCTCTGCACACAAATGAATAAGCCATCAGCATCTTTCAGAAGATGCAGAAAAAAAAACCAAAAAAAACCCCAAAGCAGTCATTAACTTTTCCTCCTGATTCCGTTTTGCACAGCATGGTTCTCTGGCCCAGGCACGGTTTCCACTCGTGAATTCACAAAAATGGATTTTCACAAACTAAATGAAAGTCTAAAGGATAGAAGACTAAAAAGTCTTCCCTAAAAAAAAAAAAAAAGGCAATAAAGAAGTTAAAATATGTTAGGACATCAAGAGTTAAGAAAAATAACATCAGACTCAGTCTTGTCCCTTTTTTCTGATATTCAATCTACATGAAGCCAAACTGCTTCAGTTTATTTGCTGTTTATCAAAAATAGACTCTCTTGGTACTGTCACTGTCTGGGGGATATTATTTACTTTCCACTTTCTTCTCAGAAGAATTTAAAAAGAGGGGGAGAGAGGTGCTTTTCTGTACTGCAAGACAAAAAAAACTCCTATCCAGAACAATGGAACACAGATCCAATAAAGGGTGTCAAATTTAAAACCTAGCCTATTCTATACAAACAAGTGCATGTACAAGTGCCTGGTTTTCCATCCACAAAGAAGAGTGGGAGCAACTGTGGCTCCACACCACCCCAAGCAACAGAGCAGGGCAGGCTCCTGGTTTCTGCCTGGCTCTCCAAGCTCTGTCCTCCTCAAACCCAAGTAGCAAGCACAGGGAAAACTCCTGAGTTAGCTATAAGGTGGAGGAGAGCCAAACCCCAAAGCTGGAGAAATGAGGTCAAAAAAACTGGGCAGCCCAAGGAGCAGAAACCCATGCAGGGTGGGGGAGGAGGAGACAAGCACAGATAGCAAGTGCTGATAGCTGGAAAAGCTCAGAGGATCTTGGTCCCTCAATGCACAAAGCTCCTACAAGTAGAAGACTGAACTGGAGAAATGGGAGCTGTGGGGAGCACACAAATGATGCAACAGGCAGTACAAAGACACAGGTTGGGGCCCTTGAATTGCCTGAGCAAGGACTTAGGGGCCAGGAGTATAGGAGGGACCTTGGGAGTTAGATTTTACCACAGTAGCTTTTGAGGAAAGCAGCAAGATCCAAAAGGCAAAGCCTGAGGAGCAAAGATTAGAAGCAATTAAATGAGTAAGGAGAAGCAAGCAAGGGAAGAGATGAGGGGTGGCTGGAATAGCTGAGGAAGGGCAACAACCTGGGAAAAGAAGAAAGGGTTGCCAGAAGAAACTGCACAGGCTGGGGTTCATTCCTCTCCAAGACTGGAAGGGAACATCATGTCATTGTGCCTCCTCTGTAAGGAAATATCTAAAGGAAACAGTCCCTCATCTCTTAATACTGACTGCTATAGAGCACAGCCCACTGCTGCCACCAGCTAGTCTGCTTGCTCAAGTGGCAGATGTTGATGAGATAGATCCAAAGGTTTGAATCCAACTGTTAATACCCATGTGGCTCCCCAATACAAAATTTCTGGCTATTCACTTTACTTGTTCTGAATAGTAAGGAAGTTACGCATCCAGAAACTATGCCAAAAGTACTTTAAAAGATTACAGACTGAGGCAAGAAACTGCAAGGAAATACCAGCACTCGGTAGTCTGTACACAGAGAAATTATCTAGAAGCTGTAAATCTGTATCAAGAGCAGAACTTGAATAACACAAAGTAAATAGGGCACGGGGCCATGCTTTGGACAAGGAAGAAACAAAATACTGAATAGTTACTCATTAAGTGAGTACCATCAATTCTGGGCAATGAATCAAGCAGGGAACATGCAGCAAAAAAATTGCTATGTGATAGTGCAATTAGCAACTGTCACAATATAAACACACAGGGAGGCCAAAATTAAATCAGGTCTTTCTTACCTGGTGAGTGCCTACTTTTGCAGCATAATGAGGTCTAAACATGTCTTTTTGTGTGTGCATGCAACATGATGTTAGTCATCACCATACCAAAGCAGTGCTGTTTTTAAGTAAACTTTAGTCAGCCAGCAATGAGTTCAGTTACTTGCACTGAAACAGCACTTGCAGATTTCAAACATTAAGAGACATAATGCCGCAAGTATGCATAAGAAATAGTCCTTGGCTTTTTTTTCCTTTTTTTCTTTTCTTTTTTTTGAGGGTGGGAGAAGTCTTAAAACAAGTGTATCACACAAATGGAGGTGGAAAAGGAGCACATATTACTGCGCCTCATCTTCCAGCACACGCCACGGGAACAGAGAGATGTAATAATTTTCCCAAGATTACACAAGGGTTCTCTGGATGACAGTTGCAGGCCAGAGCATATAAATCCTTGGCTGAATCCAAGGCTGTAAGCACAGGGGCAACCACCTCTCACATGTTTCTAGACTCTAGCAAGAGCCTTCTAGTGGCCTTAAGTGTCATGTGTGCATGACAATAAGTATTATCACTGACTGCAGGCCAGTTCATGGAATTCAGGAAGATTCATTCAACATTTCCCAAACAGACACAACACAGACACAGCAGTAGATAGAGCTATTGCTCCGACTCACTTTTGTTGTCCTAGTCTCAGTTCAGTTTTAAGTATCAATTAAAAAAAGGAAAATAAATCAGTCCTGGCCAGTGACAATTCAGCACTTCCTTTTCTCTTCTTTCACACAGAGCATCATGGACTAAAAGCTCGATCCTTTATTATCAAAACCTCACAATCCTCAGGAGACACCAAGAAAAGAAGAAGGGAAAAGCCTTGGATGGCTCCTCTGCTTAATGTTCCAGATTACTCATTTTGCTTTCCTAGAGAAGAAAATCATTTTGACTGCTAGGGTCCCAGACCTTTTTCAGCATAGGCTGAATCCCACACTGTCCTGGAATTCCTCCACCAACTACTGCTGTGGTGTTTGCAAAGCCTTTTATCACTTCCTCGCTATTTTGCTCTTGAACAGCAAGGACTTTTTAGGCCAGTGACAAGTATCCAGGCTTTTCTTTTGGTCAGGAGCAAATATATAACATAAATAATAGTAAATAATAATTAATAATAAATAATAGTTATCTTACTGTTTTCCCAGAGGCACACAATGCTTTTTACTGCTGTGCTTTGCATATGAACGCAACTACCTCCAGGGTGTGTAAGGGTAACTGTGAACAACTTACCAAAGTTTAGGAAAGTTATGACACATTTAACAGAAAGTGTCTTCCTCGCACTTCTATAACCCAGGCAGTTTCATATCCTCAGCCACACCCTCCTACAAAACACCTTCCAACAAATTCAAGAAAAAGTAAAGTTTGCACACATGAAATCCCACATCTGGGAAACTGGTCACACTATTCTGCCCGTACCAGTTACAAATCTAGGACGTAGCACTACACTGTGTGGCAAGCGAAAGCATTAGAAATGCAGCTGAGGCTTCTGCTTTTTGAACAGCAACTTAATGTTAAAGCACAAATGTACTATCACATTAGTTTTTTTAAAAAAATAATAACATGAGTTGGAAATAGAAGCATGCAGTGAGGAAAAGCCAAGTCAGCACCAGGGAACTGCTATGCAGCCACATGTTGCGTGCCAGTGCTTCCCGCCACCTCTCCTTTTGCTCTTCCTTCATCCCAAAGAACAGCATCTGTTCCAGCTCAAACACTGACCAGGCATGCTGTGCAGGGACTCAGGGAAGATATGTTATGACCTCAACATATTTTTCCTCATAGTCTATCAATCCTTGGGCCAGCACAGCCATCCCTGGAATGCACCACGTTCTGCACAGCATTTCCATTTTCCTTCCCTTGCTGCTGTAAAAGGAAACAACAGCACTGCCGGTTTAGTCATCAGATAATATTTATCCCTGCTATAGCCTTAAGGATTTCATTGAATTTTTGATCAATGGGGTCTTGTGCCTGGATCCCACAGAGCTAATGAGCAGTGAGCTCCCTCACTCTCTTTCGCACACACACAGAGATTTAAAGTGATGCTCTTGGGCACAGCTCCAAGTACACCTGCTTCTTTCATAATTTATCAACAAAATTTTCAAGTAAAATAAATACATAAAAATAACCCTCAAAAAAACGAATGCAACAGTTCATATACACAGAAAACATTAAAAAACAGTCTATTGTCCATTCCAAGGGAAGAGTTTCTCCAGCTAAGTCACCAACAGCAAGCAGATGCAACAAAAATGAGCTTATAGGACACCAAACAGAAACAGATTTCAGTTTCAAAAGTATGCAAGCTATTGTGAAGCCTCGTTTTCCAAGAAGCTTGGACTGTGAGCCCACCACAGGCTCATTTACAAAGCTCAAAACCCTCTGAGTGATTAGGTGCTACGAGGGTGCTCATGGGCTGGACAGCATTTAGCAATGCTGAGTGTGAGGTGTATATGACATGACAGGACTACAACTAACTAAAAAAACTAAAAAGGTAAAAAAATAGATCTCCATTTTCACTGGGTTCAACAAGTCATGAAAGTGTGACAATAACCATGGACACAACTCACACAAGGCACTGTGACAGCTGGTTTTTTATGTGTATATATAATCCTTATTAAATATGATTGTGGATCTGACAGAGTATTGCTGTGGCAAGCAATGAGGTGTTGGTATTGATAACTGCTTTTTAATAGGGCCCATATATTTATATTGCACCATCACAGTGAAAGCACTGGGGCCTCATCCCAAACAGAAGTACAAGCCTGACATGAAAGTTCTGCCCTTCTCCATTTGTGTCATGTGGGAGGGCACATATGGCCACAACCTTCTTTCAGGTTTTAAAACCCACGGAGATCGATCAAACCCAGAAGAGAGTCTAGTTACCTCATTTCAGTAGCACATGCCAGCATTCCCCAAAATTGCAATAAATTGTGGTGATAAAACATACAATTTCATCCAGACTAACTCATTCTTTACTCCTGAAGGCAGCCAGGACTGCAACCCACATATTCAACAGACAGCTGAAGATAAGAGCAAGTGACAATAAAGAACAAGAACCTCTCTGCACCAAGAATTTACATAACCAGCTCCAGTTACAGCTAATTAGACCGATTCCCTTAACTCCTGCATTACATCTTCCTGCATTTTCTGTTAGCTCTAGTTAGAAGATGTGTAATAAATTATTATTAAATAGAAACCTAAGTGATCACTTTTTAAGTACTTAAAAGTATAAATTAATCAGTGTACTACTATTTTATTCTAATTAAGACCTTACAATTAGTAATCTGGTGCACTAAATAAGGTACCTGAGGCTACTTCACTGTGCCAAAACTGCCCTCCAGCTTTGGAGCTTTTGAAATATTCAAAACTTTCCCTCCCTCCCTTTTGCCATGGAAAAAAGACCTACACAAGTCAGACAAATGTGAATTACAAGGAAAAATGGTGTAATTAATCTTACAGACTTGACAGTGGCTTCATTTTATTTTCCTTCTTTTTTCATCTATAGCAAGAGTGCTTCCTACTTCACATCACATAATATGCCAAGAGCACTGAAGAAAGGCTGCGTACAGATAGTATTTCAACTATTTTAATCTGTCCTGTGAGGAGTCAGCAAAGAGTTCAGTAAGAAGGCCACAGTCATCTGATCTGTTAGTGATCC
Organism: Pachyramphus minor; assembly: GCA_013397135.1. NCBI lineage: Eukaryota > Metazoa > Chordata > Aves > Passeriformes > Tyrannidae > Pachyramphus > Pachyramphus minor. The sequence goes on along the minus strand of VYXB01007853.1, from coordinate 328,393 downwards.
ACAGATAGTGGACAGTGAGCTGCAATACACTTAACCTTACTGTTCCACACTAGCACCAGCACTGTCCCTGTGGTGACAACTGAGATCACTTGAAATTACAAATGCTGTAGCTGCACACTTATTGTTTATAGTGACCAGCAAACACTGACATTGGACAAGCAGGCACGGGTCAAATTGCCTGTGCTCTCTGAGGCTGCCATTCCACACAACAAGAAGTTAGCCAGCACTACTCTGCTTTCAGAGCAAGCACGAATTTAGAGCAAGGGAAAAAACTAGTGGTTGTCAAAAGCGTTTTAGGGAAGTTCCTTCCAAAGCTGCATCCATTAACCCAACCCAGGCTTTCTCACAGGGCTTTCAGGCACCACTCTCACACACACGTGTGGCAGCAGGCTTCCCTCTCAGCCGCTGGGACCAAGCCAGCTCTACTTTGGGCATCACGAAGCATCTATGAAGCATCACACAACAAGTTGTCGCAAGTGTGTTGTACACAGTCAGTCACTTGAGAAAAGAAGCTGAGCAGCTTACACCATGAGAGCCCCTTTTTAAAAAGAAAGCAGCTATGTACGTGCCAAGCTTGATTTGCCATGTGCAGACACCCTTCACAACACTTGAAGAGGCAGCTGCCGGAAAGCAAATGCCAACTGGCAGCGTGGATGAGTTCGCCCTGAAGCCATCCCACGTGCACGGTCTCTCCCAACACAACTTCTGTGGCCTCTCCTGAGGAGGCTGGAAAATCAGAGGCTATCCCCTTGGTGTGGGAAAGGGACCTTCCCAAAAGCTGGGGCAGAGGAGGGTATCTTGAAAAAGTACAAAGCAAAGGAGGGGAGAAAGGAGCAGCAGGAAGAAAGGAAGGAAAAAAGGAGTAAAAACAGCAAGAAACAAGAAGATGAAGCAAGACAGGACATAGTTTTGGATTGATAGCCCCCTCCATTGTGGGTGTCAGCATATTCTCCCAACAAGCAACAGAACAAGAAGAAATGGCCCCAAGTTGTGCCAGGGAAGTTTTAAATTGCATGTTAGGAAAAAATCCTTCACTGAAAGGATTGTCAACAACAGTCTGCCGAGGGAAGCGGTGGAGTCACCATCTCTGGAGGTACTTAAAAGACATGTAGAGGTGGCACTTGGGGACATGGTTTAGTGGTTGTCTTGGCAATGCTGGGGTAATGGTTGGACTCGATAATTCTAGAGGTCTTTTCTAACCTAAACAATTCTATCATAATATTCATCGGGGAAAATGGAGACAAATACAAGTATCAAAGAGAACAAAATCATCGAGAGAAACGCAGAGGGATCACAATTTCATTGCTGTGCTCATGTTACTCCTCCCCACCAGGTCTTAAACTTCAGAGGGAAGATGTTAAATGAGGCTTTTAGACAGTCCAGTCTGGTCTGGAACATCAGAAGACACCAGGGTCACTCACACTTTCAAATTTTACTACTCATTTGTAGATATAGCAGAAGAAATAAACAACTTTAAAGCTGTTCCCAAAATCCAGAACAGCCTCTGTGCCAGAGCAGCTACCACTCACCCACTTCGAAAAGCCTTGACTTCCTTACCAATATTGTGTCACAGATTCCCACAGGGAGAGGCAACACAACCCAGTGCCTTCTTTGTTCTAAACAAAACTAAAAACCCAACCATCCCCAAGTCACACCAATCAGGGAGAACACCTGCAGGACAGAAGCTCTCAAGTGGGTTGAACATCTGAAATACAGGTGGAGGAAACAGACTCCGATTTGAGAAGTTTCAGATCCCATGTAACACCTATATGCTGTCAAGTACTGATGTGGCAACCAGCTTACTTAAAACAAAACAAAACCAACAACAAACAAACTGCTCCTAGTGAAATGAATACTAAGGGATATTACATGGGAATAAAACACTCCCTTTCCCAGGCTTCAGGAGTTCTACATGGGAAGAACTGCAGCAGGTAATTCCTGATCTATATAAAGAACAAAACACTTTCTCCAAAGAATAGGCAGTGCAGGGCCACACATTATTACAGGTCTCCAAATTATATCACACTGTGAGTGCTTTGTAGTCAGAACCAAAAGTCAGCAACAAAGGGCAAGCTGGGCAAGGGCTACCGGGGATATTGTACAAAGGTCAAGGCTAAAAGGAAAAAAAAAACCCACATGCTGGCACAGATCCATGGGGTGGCTGCTGAGTCACAGCCTTAAATGCTCTTACTAACTCTGTTCCACAGGAACAAGGGAATCGAGCGCTATTCCTGTGCTGGAGCATGGTCCTTCCTTCCCTAAGAAAATGCCAAGAACTGCTGGACGAGACCAGTGGAAAATCCTTCTGTTATTGCCTAAGCCCAGCTCTCCCTGTTACATGCACACTCTAAGGCATAAAGCAGAAGCAGGCAGCACCTCTGCTTTCATATATATATATGTACAAAACTATGCACATATTCTACATGTATGTGTACACGTGCAGAAATTATACCCAAAAACATACATTTAGATACACAGCAATATCCCATAATAAGCTACCTGCACTGCACTCACCTCACTTCAGGCATTATTATATACAGGTGTGTACTCCTCCCTCCTCACATTCAAAATAACATGACAGCTTTTGCTTTCTCCATGGAGAAGCTGGGAAGAAAAGCACTGCCTGCCAGTGCCATATTAGGACAGAGAGTTCCAGGAGATGGAAAGTTCTCGGATACTCTCCTCTTTCTTCCCTGAACATTCTCCTCTCATCCCTCCCCAGTAGCATAAGAAAAATTACAGCATATTTCAGAATAAAACCAGCCAAAACAAAGTGACTTGACATTTTAAGGTAGGATCAGCTGCAGGTAGCCAGCAGTACCTCCGAATGGCCCACATGGCTCTGCTGGGCACAGAAAGGCCACCGCTCCGCTGCTCCTCAGACGATGCCGGGTGGCAGGAGCTCCAGGTGCCCCGGTGAGCAAAGCGATGCTTCCCGTTCTCCCGGCTGGCCAGGGGGACCTGCAGTGGGGCAGAGGGAGAAGCCACGGGATGCCGGGCAGGTCTCTGGTGGATCCCTCCATTTCTCCTGAATACACATGCAGAGAAAAGGGAAAAAAAAGAAAGGGAAGTAGAAAGAAAAGGATTTTTCCTTTCCCGCCTTCACTTATCAAAAGGTTGAACATTATGAAATCAGCACAACAAGATATCTAACTACAAGAAGTGACATTTTATTTAATCCAAAAGACAAAGTCTTTGCCTGCTGGGAGGACAGGATTTATTAGCTCCTAACTAGATCTAGAGGAAGAGACTTAACAGCAACAGAAGATGAGCACTGCTCTATCAAGCTGTTCTCTGAACCTCTAGTAAGATGGGTAGCACTGTGAGGAAGAATCTGGTGCCCTTCCTGATTTTTTGCTTCAGAAAATAATTCATGTTCCACCTCTTCTAAACAGAAAATAAATCTGTACATGTTGGAGGAAGGAGCAGGAGCTGAGTTCCAGCAGCACAGGGAAGGCTGTTTGTTTTCTGCTGCCCCTTAAAGTCAAATGCAGGAAAGAAGTCCTAAGCAGCACAAACAACAGATGAGTCCAAAATACACAGGACCAGAGCGGATATGAAAATGCAGCACATCTGGACTACAGAGCATCATTCCTACAAGCACGTAAGTGCCACATCTGGGCAACTGGGTGCCATTAAAGCAAAGAAAATACTTGAGGAGGGCACTGGAATGTGAACCTATTGGAAGGGGGAGACTGAGGGAAGGGGGAAGGCACAGATTTACCACCAATTAATTAGCAGTTTTGTTCCCTTTACCCAGGCAGCTCCTGGAACACGCCTGTCAGACTGTAAATGCAAGTGTTAACAAGCGTGCTGGCTGTCAGTCCCCAGAAATCTCCCTGGCTACTTGCCCACCATTATGAATTACTTATGCAGTCAAAAGAGGAGAAATCCTTTGCTGATCCATCATACCTGCCCTCTGATTGATATTGCTGCTAGAGGGGCCAGAGGGAGGGCAGGAGAGCCTAAAACATGGTCTATCCCCTATTAGGACCTAGAGGAAGGGCTGAAATGGGAGGGGAGCCAGATGGTCCTGAAAGAGGAGAGTCCTTCTCCTCCTCCCTACATTTGCTGCTCTTGCATTGTGCCAACTCTGGTACTCCCCAAACACCTCTAGGAGCTGATTTAATTCACTGCTGCAGAAACATGACTTCAGTATCCTTTTTTATGGTGTCCTAGGTTTTTTATAACCCAGATACAGGATCGCACGCAGGGGTGTGACAGGTTCCAGCGCTGGTGCGGCAGCACCGGTGGGAACACAAGAAATGATAGCAGGAACAAGATCTCCCATTCTCAGTGGCAGCAAGCTCTTACATTCACTCACTGACAGATCTGCACCAGAGATGTTTTGGGAGAGTAACAGATAAAAAACCCAGCTTCTATGAAACAAAGTACTTCTGACTTTCAATGGAGAGAGCAAATTGCACAGTTATTTGTGACACTAAGTGGGTGAGGGGTACAAACTTCAGAGTTTTTAATTTTTCTCCAGTGATTGCTGAGGACTGCTAATTATTCCAGAATTGGATGGATATTTTCCCCCTTCTTCTGTTCTGCAAGGACAGAAATAAATCAAACCTGATTTTACTACTAATCATCATACAGTATTTCTAAACCCATGACAATGTAAATGAATAATCAAGCAGGCATTGCTAATGGAAGGAGTTAAGCCGGAGATATCTAAAGATGTTGATGCTTCAGTCAGAACTCCCACAGAAAAAATAAATGTTAGTCTTGCCAGAACATTTTAGGGATCAGTTCTTCACATCTGGTCTATCTATCCAGCAGAAGTTATTCAGGCCACAAGAGAGCAACAAACAAAAAGAGAAAACAAACATCTTCCCCTTGGAAAAAAACCCAAACCTGAATGAAACCTCCCAGTTTGTCAAATGTGTGCCATTTAATTCCGCAGGGCAAGTCCATCTTCCCCAGCCCTATATATAATAATATACTTTTTGGACTCATGGGTGGAAACACTTGAAAAGCACAGCAAGCACAACAAGTTACTTACAGTTTGAGTCTGTTGTAGGAGAGGGAAAAGAAGTCATAAACCAAGCACACACCAAACACAGTGACTCCAGTTTCTTTCACCAGCATTGCACACGTCCCAAGGAATAAACTAAGCAGCAAAAAGAATGGGGAGGCAGTGGGAGGGAAATGTTCCCCAACATAAAGCTGATCCACACTCCTGAAAAATAGAATTGACATAAAATATCTCAACTTCTCTGTTATTTTCATGTTTACTACGTTCACACAAATACTGAGACTCTTCCTTAATTTCCTGAGACGCTGACACAAACATGTTAAGACATGAACAACCTACACTGTTTGCTGAGAAGTGAGGAAAGGTTTAGACACAGGACAGGAAAGGAAAACACAAATAATAGAGCTGCTCGAATTCTTCGTGTACAAGAGGGGAAGAAAAAAGAAGCAGAAAAATAAAATGGACTTGAAACAGCCAGAGGAAGGCAGAGTAAGTACAAAGACAGTAAGTGCAGAAAAACACCTGCTTTCTGGTATCTAGAACATACACGCTTAATTCTCCCCCTGTGACAAAGAGCAAGCAAAAATTCCTCTATTCCACCCACACTGCCCTGAATCAAAGATGTGTCCTAATCATCAACAGACTGGGCAGCAAGCCTGTGTCAGAGGGAGAAGGTAACAAAGAACTGAAATCAACAGGCAGATTCCTGTGGGCTCACTACCCGTTTTACAACACTGAAACCTTCTGATGAAAACAGCATTGTTGGTGTGTAGCAAACAGCCCAAGAGGGTTATAGGGATATATGCAGCTTTTCCCTGTGGCTGTGATGACACGGTGCTATTTCTAAATACAAACAATGTTATTTCCAAATGCAAATAATGCAAAAGGCACAGAAACCCCACCCAAGTAAGCTATTTCTGTATCTGTGCTTGTTCAGTCACAGTTTTAGAACACAGACCAGCAAACAGGGAGAAGTTTTCATCTGAAAAGGATGACTAATGGTCTAGACACAATCTTCAACTCTCCCAGACCAGGTATTTCAGAATCCTACAGTCACAGCATGTATTTCAAGGGCAGGCAAGTGTCTGTCTGTTCTTCACTCTACATCCAGGCAATTTATCTTCCATTGAAAACATTTCTTTATAATTTTTAGCTCTACAACTCCTCCTCTGGTGTATGGTCAGCTTTTATGTCAATGGAAAAGGGAACCATAAATGCTGACTTCTGGTTTTATTTGTTTATTTGTTCTCATAGGCATCATCTGTAGCTGAAAGCAGGGGCCAGGACACTTCCATGCAGCAGTGCTGGGGGAAGTACCTCTCTCAACAACAACCAAAAACTGACGGGTTTCCCTTTGGTCCCCTCCTCAGACTAGAGAATCTCACAATATTACCACATACCTATTATAGGAGAGAAAAGCCAACAGAAAGAGTAGACAGGCCAGGACATCTGCTCTGCCTACTATACCTGTTACCTGAAAGGAAAAGACACACAGGTGTAAAAACACATATATAAAAAAGCATGAACACTCAGTGACTGCCTCAACAATCCATGATAACTGCTACTATTTTAATCGTTTTATCTTTCAGTGTTATCCTCCCTCACTACAGCAAAATGTAACTTGGATAGTGTAGGATACGCTCAGTTTTGCCTGCTGCATTTTCACTTGGTAAAACAAATGAATAAGCTAACAGTTAAGTCATTCCTTACTTTCTTATTAAAATATTAATAAACTTGCACAGAGAATGCCAATTTTAGGAATCTGTTTTAATTTTGTATAATAAGGCTCAGATGAGAAATGCATCCAACTCCAAGAACTGAAATTTGTTAAAGAAAAAGACTACTGAAATAGCGACTCTTTGGAAGAGACTTATTATATAGGAACGAATTAATAAATAATATTTGAGTGACCTTTATCACCAAAAAGGGATACAGTGATATATAATTTATTCTCTTTATGAACAATCTCAGTTAATGGGAGATTTTTTCTACATATTAATTAACCAAATCTTTTTATAAAAAAGGGAATAATGAAGCAGAATGTATAAACACACTTTTTTACAATTATTTCAATATTCTATTTCATAAAGATCTAAAAATCACTCATAAAGCAAATAAAAGGCCCTTTGAAATTGCACCCCTTTTGAGATTATATAATTAAGCCATATCCAGCGCTCTGGCACTTATTTTACCCTTTTAAAGTTCTGACCCAGACCAAAATAAATTCAAAGACTGCCTCTTCTAAAATCTCCCATATAGTATAAAGCTGTATTATCAGAAGCAGCCTAGCTGATTAGTTCACACAACACAGCACACAGAGTAACTGTAAAGCATGTGGCCTTATTAAGGTAATCTCTCCTCAAAAGTTCTCAGTGCAGCAGCTGCTTCCCTAACTCATTTACAAAGGCTTGTAATGAGAGCAGGTGATGTCAGTGCTATCTCAGCTAACGAGTGCATACCTTTTATTAAGTGTGGATAGCTGGACATTGCCTTTCCTTCTCAAAGACAGCAAGACTCATTTTAGCTACAGAAGTGTCCCGTGCTAACAGGCTGCAGTTTTAGAATGACTATGCCTCAAAAAGTTCCCTTACAAGAACAGAAAAATGTCCAATATGAGCCGTTGCTCTGTAAACTTATCCTGACGCTCATTAAGCTAACGAGTTGCTTTATTTTTCTGAAGATGATACTCCTGGCTTTTAATTGAAATCAATATCAATTAATCCATGGGTCAGATCACCTTTATCTGAGCGAGCTCCTCCAGAATACACACTAATGCTCCCTTCACTTTTTCTCCCTTAAACTGATGACTACAGGAGATGACTGAAGGCATGCAACAATGTCCCAGCAGGAGAGCACGGCCTCACTGAGGTCTTCGGTTTCAGAAGACTCATGACTGTCCATTTATTCCCAGCATTGCTGATTAGGACCATCATTTAGAATTCAGTGCCAGAGCCTTGGAAAAAAACCCATGAATGCGCGTTTTTCTTAATGACTCCTGCAAATTACTTTAAATATAGTACGTTCTCACTTCTGCTCCTCCACAGTAAAAATCACAAGTACCATATTCTGTATGACTCAGAGCTTTCCTTAAAAAAAAAAAAAAAAAAATAAAATTTTAAAGAATGAATTTATTTTTAGCTTCTGTGCCACATACTTACAGCCTCGGTGTGAATGGGATGCACAGCAAAGAACAGCGCCGTGACAAAAGCAAGTCGACAGTCCTTGAACACAGCTTTGTCACAAGTGTACATCAGCACAAGAGTCACTAGACAGTGTAAAATTACATTCACTGCGTGGAAATAGAAGGGGTTCATACCAGCCAGCAATATGTTTAACCTGTAAGGAAACAAAACCATTACTAGATTGGAGGGGTCTTGTAATATAGCAGGACATCTTTCAAATAGTCTAAACTGTGCCTTTTGCCTGATTTGCAGTCTTCTAACGTAAGTGCTACCCAACTAATTACTGAAAATCACTCTAAACCCCTGGTTTATCTGATTAAAGAGAAATCACTTCCCCAATTATTATAAGACGTTGTTGCACTTGGCAACCTTCTTGACACGAAGATATGAGAAGCTTGTGCCCTCCCAGCACAGTTTACTGCAGCGAGACAATGCCTGTGCTTCCTTAGCAGTAAATAACCCCGGCCAACATCAAAAGTATGGCACTGGTCCTATTTCCCTGTTGGCACCTTCTGCAGTCCTGTCGCACACGTGGCAGCTTTACAACACAGGTACTTATTTTCTGCTATGGAATAGATGCTTGTGCTTGGGAACATCCAGGGATTGGTAAGGCACTGGAGCATCTGCTTGGCATTACAGGAGCATTTATTCCCATTTAACTTCCAGAATACTTTCACATACTGAAGGTTAAGCATTTATTTAAATGCTTTACTGACTTCAAGACTACATAAAGAAGCTCATCTAATAGTTACCATCATTTTTATAAGGACATTGACAGTAAAGATAAGATAGCTAACATGACCCTACACTCCATAAGACAATTAGGTTTCATTATTTGTGTCAATCATAACAAAAAATAAAATGTAACAAGCTGTTATGACATTTGTTTGACAGCGTGTATTAATAGATTTTTCTGGTCACTGTTTTTTACAGCCAGCTTGCTTAACAGCTGCTGACAAGCTTTGACTTAGATGCAGTGGAAGATAATTCTCTCTAGTATTAACAGCATCTGTACATTTGGACAAATATATATACACTCACACATATATACACACATACACATGGAGTCTCTGTCTAGGGAAAACCCCATATATGAACAAGGAATTTGGGAAAATGCCCCTTAACTTACGCGAAAGGGCCTTTTTAAAAAAATTTACAAGAAGACCCAGTGAAAACACAACTCAATCTAAATATTTTGCATGTAGCTGTAAACATGCTATAGGGTCAAGGATCCTTCCTGTTGTTACTCAGAGACTCCAGGTCTCCCGTGACATACACGACACAACAGCAGAGCCACTGAGCTGTTGCTACTATGCAAACACCTTAGGTTTTTTTGTGAAGACAGAGGAGGTGTAGAGAGGTCTGTGACGGCCAGACAACATATGTTTTTTATAAATAACTCTCTACATTCCTTATTCATAAGCAACAGAGTGCTAGCTGTCCTGGGTTGCATTTTCCAGGCCAATCTAACTTCACCAGAACCAGAAGCCTTACTTCTGCTGTGCTGCCACTGGAGTGTTTGTAGAGGCAACACCTGAAAGTCCAGAAGTTTGGGAAAAAGTGAGATTTTAGAATTACTTGACCTTTCCCTTTGAAGTACGGGTTGATGCAGTTACATTTTGACAAGACTTCAGTCTGTGTGATTCAAGAACACGTGAAAAGTTGGGGCTTTTTCTTTTTTTATCCTATTTCTCCTGCAAGCCACTTCAGGGCAGCAACATCCATCACTTTCCCTCATTTCTACCAGCACTGAATGGCAAACCACAAAAAATGGCAGTAACAGACATCCAGCCAGAGTTTCAGCTGCAAATACACTGCAGCAGCAGGAACCCCACCGGCCTAAACCTTGCTTTCAGTGCACAGAGGGGAACAACGGGCGGTACAGTTCCACCCTGTCCCACAGGAGCCAAAAAACCCACTCAGAAACACCTGCAGATGTGCACAATGTCAGGGATCACCTGCAGGACACACTCTTTATAACAGTGAATCATTTCTGCTTATAAATCAAGCCAGAGCACAGTTGTCACAATCATTCCCCCTCAAATGCCAGAGTGTGCTCTGGCAACCTGATTTCTGGACTAAGCAGGTGCAGCAGGTGAGGACAGTGAAGACAAAATGCTCAGGCTATCAGGTGATAGGAACCCATGCACAGAAATGTGAGAGATTCTCATTTATTTATTTTATTTATTTATTAGGCCAAGTTGTAAAAACCAATCACTAAACCCACGACATCTGACAATACTCTAGAAAAAAAAATCTATCATTAGTCTTCATGGATCACACCTGAACACTTCCCATCCTGCAAAACAGTTCTACTGGCAGGAGAGGCAGAACCTTCTAGGGAAGGAATCTTCCTGTCCCCCATCAGGTCCCCTATCCCAAAGGCAGGGCATGCTCCTCATACCCCTTCTTAGGGTGAGCACATCAAGTCAATGAGGCTTGTAAGCTGTGAGTTACCTGATGTAAATTATTGAAAACAGCTCTGTAAGAGCATCAACTGAGTAGCTTGGCTGTTCCCCAGTGTATTCTTTGTATAAACTAAAAAAAAAGGCAGAACAAAACACAGACATAACGATACCATGTTATTCAGATAAGCCTTCCAATAAACACCAAAATCAGACTGCAAGCATACCTCAGTGTATGTTTTAAACACCATCTTTGGTGGTCCATGAACAGTAAACATGAGTGTGTGCAGGTGCTATATTCACACCAGTGGGTTTTTTGCTGCTAAAGCTCTTTGTCATAAGAAATTAGGCCACATGGCAACGAAGGAAACATTCTTTTGTCCTGAAACAATCCCAGCAGAATGATGTTGAAACATTAGCAGTGGCTGAATTTATTGTACATCAAATGGGTGAGCAAATCTGGGCCTCCAAACAGCTCTAATTCAAATCACAAGAACTCCCCAGCACACTCACACAACCATGGGGGAAAAAAAAAAAAAAAGGCAGCCTGCAGTGGAGCAAATTCGGCTTTCCATAGCAGAGGAACTATGGAGCAATTGCTGGCCAAGGGACCAGGAGAAGATGGGTAAATAAAAAATTACTTCCCCCTTCTTAAACTTTAATACCCTTGTCTTTGTTTACTGGCAGCAGCATGTAGCAATTATACACAGTACACAGCTCAGCAAACAAAGGAAGTAAAGCAGAGATATGAATCTTAAAATTAAGGAAGAAATGGTCTTTCTCCAACATGATGTTCATGAACAGAAGTTCTGGCAAGCAACAACCATACTCCATTGGAGGGGGTGAGGGTGGTGTTGTCCTTGTATTTCCATATTGAAACTGTCCCAGAAATGGGGAAATTCAGATCGTGTGGGCTGGAAGACCTTAGCCACTTCTGCACGAAGATCATAACATCTGTCTGAGCTTGCAAGGTACGTGTTACAGGCTTGGTAGAGCACACAGCCAGGAGATCAGATGCTTTGGGCTGAGCTGGCCAGGCTTTTGGAACTGACTGCTTGTCAGATCAGAAATGTGGTTGCAAATAGCATTGTAAAGATTTGGGACTGCATACAGCAGCTCATGGTGCTGCTCGAAATAGAGACATCTGAAAGAGGAGACACAACCATCTCAGGCATGGAGGTCTTTCCTCAAGGGAGCTACCCACAAAATACACAGAGAAGAACAGTTTTTCATTGCATTAACACCTCTGCTGGAAGAAACCCTGGAGTCAAAGACTGCACTAGGCCTCCTGCAAATGGCAGTTCAGATACAAAGGCCCTCAAAAGACCCCAGGGAAAAGAGAAGAGCACATATAACCAAAGAGCAGCCTCTCCATACCAAGTGACATTGACAGGTATCTTCTAAAAGAGTTGATCAGCATCACCCAAGTTACAACCAAAATAAAAACCGGTAGCAGAAATCTCAGCATCGATCACGCGCCCCACCAGGGAGAGAGGGCTGCACCGAAACAAGTACAAACAAGCCAAGACTCTCGTCCCAACACTTGTCTTTGTGTCCAAGTGTTGTAGCATGTGTGGTTCAGCATGTCACACCCGAGGCAGGGCACTGCCAAGACTACGTGCCCAAGCAGGAGTTATACCAAAATAAAAATTGTATCTCTAATGTAAAAATTCCCTGATTTTGTTAACGCTAATGGACGTTTTCCAGGAACACCAGTATAGTTTGCTTTGCCACCTACAGTAGCTTTTCCGTTCTTTCACCATCTAGGAAAAGGAATTACATGGCTCCACTCTCAGAAAGAGACTTTCACAGGCACCAGCTGTTGAAGGTTCACTGAGTAGAGCCTGTAAAACAGCTCTCCAGATGAAGTAAATCATTCTGGCTCTTAAAAGAAAAGTAACATCTATCAGAACCCACAGTTAACCACCAGCCCTCCCTCCCACTGGCTCAGCTGCCTCAAAGAATGGCATTTGTAGAGCAGGGACCATGCTACCCTCAAGCCACAGGAATTTACATCTCCTCTAGATAAGTCATCAGACAGGGACACATCTGGGTAAGCAATTCCCTATAGGGAGGGCCTAGAAACAGAGTGGGACTCAGTGACTTCACCCTCACACAGACCCAGAACCAGAGGGGTCTATGCAGCAAGAGACAAATCCCATAAATATCCAGTGACTGTATATAATCACCAGCACCCCCGGGCTCTAATATAGTGCTTTTCTTCCACTTGTACACAGGAAGACTCATTCAACCCTTTTTAAGGCCTCTTATGATTTAATAATATTGTAAACTATAATTGGCAAGTTTCTCTTTTTATAGACTTCATTATTATCCCTGGGCAGCTCTTGTTTAGTTTAATCTGTTTTATTATTTTCAAAAGACTAACAGAGAAACACAACATGTTATGAAACAGAAATGCACAGGATAATAATAGTAATTTGTTATAGCAAGTAACACTTAATGGAAAGTCTCAGAGCATCCTACCCCTCATAAAACCCCCACAGTTTTTATAAAGGAAAGCTCACATGCAGATTTATATAAATTAATCTAACATAAGAATGCATTAAGCTTCCTATCATCTTCTTTTCCTGTTGAAATTGTGTGTTATTTATGGCAAACTTTATACAAAGTAATACCCAATTTCAGTGTATGGTGGAATCTCCTTATAAACTCCACAGATGCATGTACTGTGTGCCAGGAAAATGAGCATTTGCACTCCAAAGGAGGTGCAGCTGCATCAGTGGCAATAATGGTTAAAGCTCTTTGTGGAAACAGCTTAAAGATTAATGAAAAACCTGTAGCAGTAAACAGAAAATAAGCGCCTTTGCCGAAGTGTTCCTGCAACAGCCAGCACAAGCAGGGCAGAGTTTCCACAACAGAGCAACAGCACTTTGTGCTGATTTGTGTTGATAATCTTTCCATAGTACAGTACGATGCCTCAGAATTAAATGGACAATAAGGCTTAAATGGTTTGTTACTTGATTTGCTATAATGGCGATGGGTGAGAAGACAGAGACCGTATCAATTCCCAAGCTACAGCAATTCCCTTAGAGCACAACAGTCATCACTTACAAGAGCACTAGTTAAGCGTTGGCATTCAAAGCAGGTTACTGCTTTCCAGCAGAGTTAGGAAAAGAAAACAAAAATCACAATTAGACTGGGAAGAAGCAGCACCTTGAGAGCAGCAAACAGGCCAGGGCAGAAATTTCTACTGAAACCCTAGAAAGTGTGCTGTGATGATTGTCCCTGTGTTAAGAATAACGAGAGCATCATTCACACGACTTTAGATTTCCCTCTATAAACTTGGAAAACTAAAAAAAAAAAAAAAATCCAGACGATGGAAAGTTACAAACTGACAAACCAGGTGTCCTTTTACCTGGATATTGAACAAAAGGCAGTTTTGTCTTCAGAATTACTCTTGATCAGTATCTCAGCAAGAGCAAGGCACTGATGGAAACTAACACCTCGCGAAACTCTTCAGCACCCATCAATCAGGCAGTCCTCTTCTGAGTGCAGGGAGAGATGAGACGTGATCAAGAACCAAGCTAGCACAGTCACTCATCAAAAAGACAAAACAACACTAACAGAAGTCTAGCATAAAGTTGTTAGGCCTAAAGACAGTTTTTCAAACCAGGTATAATAGTCTTCCACCAAATTTGAAATTAGTTTGAAATAAGCTGCAGACCATGAAGGAATTGCCGTTTTAATTTATACAGAAGCAAAGAAAAAAAACCAAACAAACAAGCACAGTGAGTGAAAAGAGAACAGCCCTTTTTCGTTTCCCTCTCTTTCTTTACATCTGTGAAACAATAAATGAGAAAGACAAGGAAAGCAGTCAGAAACAGAGCAAGCAAATGCAGAGAAATGCCTTTAGCTCACCAGCAGCAGCCAGAGCACTTTATTTTCATGGACTCTAAAGAGTATTGACAGGGATGCTCCTGTGGGTAAGAAGGTTGGTCGAAAGCTGAGCCTTTTAGGTAAAAGATGACCAAAGAAAATTAAGGGTGACATTGGTGCAAGAGGAATAGAATGCCCAATGAGAGAAAATCCCCAGGAACTCGTAGGTGTTAAACAGAGACAAAACACCCCTGAAGCAAGCAGCAAAAATAACCGTGACTAAATTCACCTCAGCCAAGTCGTTCAGGAGAATTGGTGAACTCTTCCTCTCATAAAAGGCTTTTAATTCAAGAGACAGGCAAATTTTATGGAGGAGTGAGAAAATGTGACTAGGCAGAAGTCCTAAATGTTTTGTACACAGCTCTCCTACTGGGCAGATCCTCGTCTCTGGGCTTGGCTGCAAGCAGCATGATAGCATGGACCCTCAGCCAGGTTTGCACCCCCAATCCCTGGGCAGGGAGCTTCCCCTGATCCTCCCCAGCAGTCCTGTCCTCCTTTCAGGGGGTGCAAGCAACCCTAGAGGAACACAGCCCAAACCTGCAACTGAAAGAATCAGACACCTGCTATGAAAACTACATTTGTGTGGGAGACTTCCGTGCACCTGGAAAAAACAGCCCAAGCTTTGAGGTACCGAGCTTTGGGAGAAACCTGAAATGGCAGCAAGGCATTCTGCTCTGGGTCAAAACAAAACTTATGTGCTTAGAGATGTGTCTGTATATTCCAACTATAACACAACCAGTCTAATAAAAGCCTCTGTTTCTCTTTACAAACTGCACCTCGCCCGGTGTGGCTACACCAGTCCTACATCAATTTCATGGCAGGTATCAGAGTAGCAATGTGGAGAGTGATTGCCACAGCTTGGGTCGAAATAGTAAGCTAAGCTGTACAAGAGAAATACTGACACAACCTTAAATATTGTGATGTAAAGAGTGAAGAAAATACTTGTGCACTGTGTATTTAACCTGACACATTATAGCTCCACTATATTACCCTGCAATGTCAAACTGTAATACAGCATTAAATCAAGAACAAAGAAAACCTAAGGTCTTTTTTTCCTTCCCCAGGTTGTTTAGGTGTTCTTAAGCTACCTGTCCTTGAAACTCATGCCCCTGATACAGCTGAAAAAACAGAAGGATCAGCTGTAAACAACTAGATAGATCAGAAGGCTGGCAGTGAATTATTGAACCAGTTCTCTCTCTGGATAGGTATTCACATCTAACCCAAGCTTACAGTCACTTAAGGCTTTGATCTGAAGCCACTGGTAGTCTTACATTAGGCTCTTGGTGCCCACCAAGAATACTGAACTGTTGCTGAAGGCTCCCATTTACTTCCCAGGAAGGCACGTAGCCAAGGGATAGCATGGGATAGCAGCCTTGATGGGCAGACCTGGAGTGCTATCCATTCTGCAGTCAGCACCTGAACACAGCCCAGACTTTTTAATTTATCTTTTAGCCCATATTTTTTTTTTTCCAGCTAGAGTACTGGTAGGATGGCTCTACACACAAATTGTGCACATCTTTTCTGGTGGGAGATCTGCATTCCCCTTTGCAGCTTATCTCCCACAGCTCACATTCCTAGTGAACAGTCACTTTCTCCTTCTAGGAAGACCAGGTATTTGCTGTGCTTCTCTGCCCAATGCCATCCTCCCAAGTCTTTGTCATGGCTACATGTCCTAGACCTGGTCCCTACCTTTCTCTTTTGTCCCTGGTGAACTGTTATCTGAGGCACCTCCCTCACCAGCATCTGCCTTGGCACCACCAACAAGGTTGAGCAGGCAGGGCCTTCACTTAACCACCTGCAAACCAGGAGGCTCAAATCTGATTAGAAATCTCTAAATCTTGGCATCCATGGGGACTTCAAAAGGCTTCACTCTCCCCATTCCCTACCACTGCACACCTTCGGGCCAAGTCCACTGTGCTGCTGACTACACCAAATCTTCATCACCTGTTTGTTTCTGGGTTGAAAAATCTACCAAAATGGGGATTTGGCAGACAAAAAGAGAAAGAGGGAGTGAGACAGCACTGAGGATTGCACCTTCTGCTCCAACAGCTGAGAAACATTTTTGCAAAACCACTGGAACCAAGGAGTAACTTAAGTGCTACTGAGGGAATAAATGATTCAGTGAACTTCTGTTAGTGGAGACAAGGTGTAAGACAGAAAGCACACAGTTTAAATATAAAATCCTGAGTGAATTACAGAACTGGCAGTTCTTTTTTTTTTTCCCTACCCCTCATCTTAACATTTTATAAGGAAGACACCAAGAAATAGTATATCCTGAGTCCAAAAAAGTCACCTACTTTAGAAAGAAGTACACTGAATCGCCGCTTGGAGAAGAAAATATCTGCAGGTGAACACCTCTGAGTGACAGCAAGAGGAGAGCATGAAGTAAGTTCTTCCTAAGGACTAAGCAAAACCATTGCCTACCATCTCACCTCCTGCACAGATGAGAAGTTGTGCTGGACCTGTCACCTAACAGTTACCCATGTGTAACAGGAATGCTTCTGAACAAACTAGTTTTAACATTCCTTTACTTTATAGAAGTCAAGAGAAAAGGTAAGAGAAGTTCAAAGACACAAAGCAAGCATTATTTAATTCAACAGTCCATGTGCAGGCTTTTTTTTCCCCTTCTGATGCTAACGCACACAAAACAATGCAGCAGTTCTATGAATATTTTAAGTTTTGCTTAATGGTTCCAGTAACAGAGGCCACTCTTACTTTCCTCTGATCATTCCTACTGTCAGATCTGGTGTGAATAATGTCAAATACTTGAGCTCTTTTCACTGTTTGGCTCCAGAGCATTCGTCTACTGGAATGAGGACTGTCACTTATGATTTCCAATTCATCAGGGACACTGAACTACTGTTACACAATTTCAGCAATGTCTGCTTCGGATTTTTTCTGACAGATGGGTGATAAATTTTTTTAATTGAGATCATTTCAGGAACACGTAGCTTATACATAGGCTATGTTCAGCCTAATGAAAAGTCCACAGGGCATCATGAGTCCTTCCTCTTACTTTTACAGCCACAAAAGGCAGAAAAGAGACTGAGACAAAGTTTCTGTAGATTGATGGATCTGTAGATATAAATTTCAGCCCACCCTTCACATCTGTTCTGTGCATGCGGTTTGGAGATCTCCCAGATTCTTTAATCTTAGTACAGCAAGATGCAAAACAAGCCTTTAGACATTAAAGTTTCATGCAAGAGAAGCAGAACCACTAGGCAGGTATAAAGATTCATGCTGCTATTAAAATGCCTTGGATTTGACCAAGTTAAGCACACCAATGAAATAAATTAAATAAAATAAGTGAATTAAAAGAGTATTGATACCAGAATACTTTGGTCCCTTCTCCCCTCCCTCAGCAAGACCCTGCAAGGCACATGTCCCATAGTTTCCTCAAGTATCCTAAGTGGATGCAGTAAATTCTAACAAAAGCATTAGCAGCATTCCATTCACTTAGGAGTCAATTTCTGTTGAGCATTTTACAAGCATCAGGGTAAAAATCCTTTTTGCTTCTGCAGGAGGACAGAGAGCAGCCAGCAACCTCCTGCTGGGCAAGGCAGGGGTGGATGGCTCAGGCAGGCAGAGCACAGCTCAACCACAGGCTCAGTATTGCCTGGCAAAAGCTCCCTGAGGGTTCTTTGGAAGCGCTAGGTTTGGAGGATCCACTCCACCCAGTTCCTAACGTCTTCCTCTGACACCCTCCTGGTAGAAATTAAATGGGAAGGATGTGGAAATTGGATGGCTGAAAGGATAATTGGGACACTGTGGAAATAATCTTCCTCTGCAACCACGGAAGATAAACGATTCCTTCCCTATTCCAAATGCAATGCCAAATGGGGAACAAATGATTCTGCCTCTGACCCAATGTCTTTGCTGTATGGTTATTATAAGCATTGAGGATGAAATCTTGCTCACAAAATTAGTCTCACTTCCCTTTCAAAAAGGACTAGATAGAGACAGCACTTCATCCTTTTTTGAGACATGCACACACCTTTAAATAGCAGAGGCAAAACCAGTTCAAATACAGACAAATGGGAATTAAAGCATTCCATTATTAAAGTTGAAGACTCTTTTGCTCATTACCATAACATAACCTCAATCCTGCAACCTGATCTAGGAAGCCAAGTCCAGCACTAATACCGCATGCAATGTGGTCAGCGGTGACACGCACAGGTTCACTCACATCTCACATTACCCCCAGATGTACTGATGGATGAATGGATTAATTAGACAGATCGCCAGCTACAAGTTTGGCTGGGCAGGCGATGGAGGAGGCACTCTGTGTGCACAAAGACAGCTCTGCCTGTGGCAACCTACACCCACATCATTCCCTACGGAAATGTGCTGAGACACCCTTCAAGGAGAAGGCACAAAACCTGTTCTAAACAATCCTGTCTAAAAGGGTCTGTGCTGTTCAGCTTTGCTTTATTGGGGATGTGCCACCCTGTGCCCATCCAGCCCTGCTTCCCCAGATAGCCGATAGCAATGGCTCTTGGCTCCAAGCCCACCTTTACAATAGAAGGGCAGCAAGTGTGCCCTGGGAATGCCAAAGAAATGTCTCATTCCCGGAAAACCCCTCTTGCTTCACAGACACACCTGATTTCCACATAGTTTGTGAAATTCTATTTACATATCAGATCTTTTAAAGAATTACTCAATTAGCAGAGTCAACCAGGATCGGGTAACACATCCTCCTGGCATACTTGCTACTAAATACAGTTTATTCCTTATGCCTGCCATAGCAGGCATAATGAGCATCTACTGACCACCTGCAAACAGGACCTGAGTGCTAAACATCACCCAACTACGCCAGTTCTTCAGCACAGCTCCCTGCAGACACACGTATAGTTTTTAAATACTAAAACGTGCTAAATATTCACCATCGTTAATGTTTCATCAGAATAAATCAAAAAGAGAAAAACCTAATGGAAAGAACTGTACAGACTGCAGCTAAGCTGATCCGCAACGAATTCTTTTCCTCGGCGAGAGAGGCGGGCAAAGGTTTTCTTTCTAGGATTAGCGATGGTAACTGTCGCTTTGTTGCTGTTCAACTTCTCTTCGTTCCTATAAAACCGAAACTCCTCCTCAACAACTCTGCCCGGTACACAGGGAACATCTGAAGCAGCGAGGCTGCCGGGGAACTCCGCGACTGACACGAGAGGCTGGGAGCTGCCAGGAGGGATGCACAGAACGGCGCGGAACCCGCGCGGCCGAACCCCTCGCTTAGCGGCAAGAAGAAAGGTAGGGATGACTATGGGTCTGCTTCAGAACAAAACCCAGGAAGTTTCTGGCGCGATCACTCAATTGCGGAGAGAAAGTACTGGAGATAAAGCAGAGGAGGAACTCGCGAAGATATTACGTGAACACCTTTCTCAGTCAAAAGCGCTTTCCAAAACGCTCGATTTTTCCTTTTATTCCCCCTTCCCCGGCATCCCGGGGAAGAGGCGGCACCTGTTCCCAAACCACCAGGGAAGCGGGGCACTTGCCGGGAGAGCGGCGGGCTCCCGCGGAACGGCGCCTCATCGCTCCTCATCTCCCGCAAACTTCCACCGGGCCGAGCCGCGGGACCGCCCCGGCCGCTGAGCGCCCTGCCCGCCCCCCGTCCCGCACAGCTCCCGGCAGAAATGCTGAATCACGAAGCCCAGGGTGCGGGACCGCTGCCGCGGGACTCCCCCCGACCCCCTCCCGGGTCCGGCCGCCTCCCTCCGCCCGGGCGCGGAGCCGGGACAGGGTCCGGGCGGAGGGGGATCCGCGGCGCCGGGCACTCACTTGAAGGTGAGGACGCAGAGGGGCCGGTAGGACTTGTGGCTGGTGTTCTCGGCCATGCGCTTGCCCCAGAAGTCGTTGGCGAAGGCGGCGGACACGGGGGTGGCCGCCCGCACGTCGGGGTTGTTCACGATGGCCCAGACGTCGTCGTGCACGAACTCGCCCCGCAGGGAGTTGCCGTAGCACAGGGCGCACAGCCCCGCCAGCACCG
>VYXB01007853.1:256172-307800 GCA_013397135.1 Pachyramphus minor | reverse complement strand
GGCCGCCTCCCCGCGCCATCCCTCCCCTCCTCCTCTTCCTCCTCCTCCTCCTCCCCCTCGCACCCCCCCCTCCCGCACGCATGCTCCTTGCCGCGCTGTCACACCGCCGCCACCTCCTCAGCCCCTCGGCGGGGTGGGCTCAGCCCGCGGTGCCCCCAGCGCACCGGGGAGGGGGATGCGCCGGGCCGGGGCAGCTCCCACGCGGGGCCGCGCCGCCCGCGGGCGGGGAGCGCTGCAGGGCGGGGAGCGGAGCCCACTGCCCCGGGTTGCCCTGTCCGTCCTCTCCCAGGGCTGCCCTGCCGCCTGGTGCCAGCGCCTCCTCCAACCCGCCGTGGGCACCCCCGCCTCCACGGCCAGTCGCAGCTTCCCTGTGGGCCAGACTCACCTGGGGTGCGGGAACATCCCAGCCGCCTCCACGGTACCCGCGCTGTTCCACGGCACCCCCAGCGTGCGTGCTGATCCAGTATCGATGCTGCTGCATCGCATCCACGCTGCTCCACAGCATCAGTGCTCGCCCACACCCTCCACGCTGCAGCATCAGCTGTGCCAAACAGTCCCCCAGTGTGTTGTCCTGCTGGAAGAGAAAGCGTTTTGGTGCCATGGGATTCGTTTTCTCTGCTCTGGTCCAACCCCTGTCCCTCTTCCAAAATCATTTGAGAGCTGCAGTGTGTCCATCCCCTCCCACGCATGACCTTTCTTGTCTTAGTGACAACTTCCAGTAACTTTCACTTAAGGAAAGGCTGTGGTCAGATCCTCTATTCAGCCCTGTACAAAAGGTATGTGGTCATGGATTTTTAAAAAACCATGAAAACAAGGACTCTCTATTAACGAGGTTTTGCCATTTAGAGAAAGCCTCCTGCTTCTAACCGAACAAACCAATAATAACACCGCTTGGTAAAGCAGCTTAGATTCAATGAGGTGAGTGAACATACTGGACATACTTTGAATTTGTTCTTGAGAAACGATGCACCGAGCACGGTTCACCACCAGCCTGTGCAGTTCCAAGCTGCTCTCCGTGCGTGCGTGTGAGCGTGCCTGCCTGCGTGTGGGAAAAAGAGGGGAGCGGAAGCCGTGGAGAGTTCATGCAGACTGTCTGGGGCAAGCCTGCTCCAGGAATGCTTTCCCCCCCACACCCCCAGCATATTTGGCACTTCGAGTGATCTGGTATTTTCCAAGTGCAACAGAACAGGCTTTTCAGATGCACTTTTGTCATAGCTAAAAATAACAGTTAACTCCAACTAGGACAGTGTGTTTATATCCGGGACAGGAGGAAACTCCACCAGAAGCAGAGTCATCAATTCAAACTTTCTCTTTAAGCTGCTGATGACATTTAGGCAGTTGGCTACCTGGAGCTTTCACCAGTACATGAGACCATTTGTGGAGGTGTGTTAGTGTTCATTTTCACCGAAGTTTCAAAGTTTGGGCATGTAAAACTTGATTTCAACATCTGTGTACGCGCATAGGAAGAGAAACAGCCTGGTATCCTGAGGCATTGAAGTACCAAAGCCCACAAGTGCCCCAACTCTGGAAATGAAGTCATTATTTCACATATGCCTAAAGGTGGAATTGGGACTTTTTGTTGACATAAATTAAAATAGTGACAGTTGGGGGGGGGGAGGGGTCAGGGAGAGAGGGAAAGAATGAACTGTAGTGTTGATGAAAGCAAAGACAATGTATAGGATTGAAAGGTTGAAATTGCCTTGCAGCAGGCTGAAGGTAATATCTGAAGTTCTAATTTACTCCACCAAACAAAATCTGCAATCCTCTGTAGTTCTGAAATGGGCAGCTGAGAGTCCAGCTATTCTCTGGGGCAGATGTACTGCACGTGGGTGACCCAGGCAGCCTAAAGGGGGGTCAGCAGCACTGCCGATGTAACCCCAACAAACCCAATACACCCAGCAGCCCAGCTGGTCCTCAGCAGGCTGTCCCTCCCCCCGTACCTCTGGCCTACTCATCCATGGATCAGGGTCCACATAGCCTTTCTCACCAATGTCTTTCAGCCTTCTGTCCTTCTCCATCATCACAGGTTGGGGACAGCCCACCGATAGCCTGCTCCTGCAGTTCTTCACATAAAGCTCACCAAAAATGCAGAGTTCTAAAATGGTAAATGATGAAGATGTGATAAAAAATAATTTTCCCATCAAGGAATTTCCTGTCAATATCTTATGACAGTATCATACACAGCCATCTAATGTCACCTGGTAAAACAGGCACATTCTATGGAATAAATAACATTGCTTCTTACACAGATCTACAATTTCCTGTTTGCTTTCATCACCTACCATGCTTGATAACACCAAAAAGAGAGAGATAGCAGTCCTGACCCATTCAGGGCTCCTTACCCTTACTCTCCATAGGAGGGCACCAACACTGGCCATTAGCTTTCATCTGGCACAGAAACCTAGAGTTTGCAAAGGAGAAAAACCCTATTTATTTTTTTAGGTGTTTTCTTACATGCTTATTGAAATTATATGCATCAAGTGTTCTTTTGCATACATTTTATATTTTGCAATTACGTTGTACATTTTGTACACTGATTTGCCAAGTTTCTTGTATGAGAAGAAAATCTATTCTCACTTCTCCAAGACAGAGCAAATCTTTCCTTTCTTCCCGCAAGCAAACATCAGGAAGAGACAAAGCAATGCTCCAGCCAGCCATGGAGGAAGATCTCCTGTTTTTCACACCAAGACCCACTGAAATACAAACACATCACCTTCTACTTTCAGTACAAAGGGAAACATTACCTTGTCATGCAGCAGTCACCATCACAGACTGAATTCAAGTTGTCTATTGCTAGAAGTCCTGACCACCTATAAACTAAAAGCAAAAAGAGTTCAGAGAGCAGAAGAACACATACTGAACACTGCTGTATATTGGATGTCAAGTCTGTACGTATGCATGCAGGCATATACACAGAGAGAGAGGAAAGAGAGAAAGAAGAAAATACAGCAGTGGGATGATTTGCTCCAAAGTGGCTTTACCACTTCCAAAAATATGTGGTCTAATAAGTATTTCTTCCTTCTGCAAACCTTGATTCTTTCTCTACCCAAAGTAGCCATGCCATCGCTCCTGAAACGTGAAGCCAAATTGCTTCTCAGAAAAGCCCAGCTGAGTTCTAGAGAATAGAGTGTGGTTGAAGAACTCCAGCTATTTGCTGCCTCCTTGTATTTGAATCACAAGTTTCGTGCCAGCTATATAAAAAAGATTAGCAAATGGCTGTTAAAACTAGAGACCTTGAAACTAATTATGTGCGACGCTCAAAAAAACCTGGCTCTGCTAATTGAGCAGAGCTCATTACTTCTGAAGCACGAAAGTTTAGGCTCCACTTGGAGTAAAACATACGGCAGCGTATGCAAGGCAGGAGACACATTCGAGCGGATACACTTCAAAGCGTTGAACACTGATTGATCTGTTATTATCTGAAGATGGCAACTGCTCAAAGGCAGAGAGAAACTGCAAATGTTTTGAGTTTCAGACTTAAATGCAGAGTTCTGAGGAGTTTAGCTTTGCATTGACTGATTAAAGTATAAGAATGCAGTAAATACAATTTAGAAGTTAAATTACCATATGGTCATAGCTAGAGGTAAATTTCAAAAGTAGCACATGTAAATAGTTTCTTGCTGTCTGAACAAATAATTTTACATTTAAACTAAGTCATTTGGTAACTGGTCCAATTGATTTCTGCTTGTATTCAGTTACTGAATGGTTCTGCAATTCATTTCAGTAGCCCCGGGATGAAACTCTGTATCTGCCATGCATATAATCTTCAGTTGATACCAATTATGTTCATATGGTTAAAAGAAAAAAATAAAAGTAAAAAATAAATAAATTAAGGAATAAGGCAGCCACCAGGTTCTGCTAACTATTAAAGGAAATTGCCGTCCTAAATGAAGGAGCTTTGCAAACCTGGAATGGAGTTTGGCTTCTTTAATCCAATGTGCTGTCTGTGCTGGAAGAGCTTTGGAGAGACAGAGAGCAATCCATGTGGTACAGAGCCCCTCCAAGGAGTTCAGTGCAGGCATAATTCTGTTTAGTCACGTGGAATTTGAACTTTGAAGTTACTGGGAGCACTGCAACAGTGAAAAACTGTATTGGGCTGGGCTGGAAAAATCCTAATTATGAACCTTTTTTCCTTGATACCAGATTGCTTCTAGGTCTCTGCAGATGACAAAGTTTCTCTTTGTTGAATTTTTCCTAAAGTCCAGCAAAAGTTCCTGTGGCTTTGCTTTCACTTTCAACTGTGGCCAAGAGCCAGAAGCAGTATAAGCACAAGAGGAAAACTTCTTAGTACCCTGGTTCTCTGATCCTTAGAAGACTAAGAAATCCAATATCCTCAGGATGACCTCTCCTTTTCAATAGGGATATAGTATTTCAAGTTCAGCCCACAACCCCTCCTAAGCCTTCTCACCATGGCAGTCCCAGTGTGTGCTAAATATCAGCCCTGAAAATTCAAACCCCTCAGTATTTACAAAGTGATATCAACAAGAAGATATCACATGGTAAGCATGGTTTGGTGGATCCTTTTGAATGCTCATTTCCCCTCCCTGACACAGATGGCAAGTAACACAGAATCCTCTGTGACCCATTTTCATATCCATTTGTCACCTGCTTCATATGCTTGTGCAAAATTAGAGATTTCAAGCTGAGAAAAAGCTTGCCATCATTGTTACTGGATTAGAGGGAATCTCTTTTTCAGCTCACAAAACAAATGCAGTTTCTGCCTTTGAAGAAACCCAGGTTAAGCCTTAGTCTATGGGCAGGATTGTAGAGAGTCTTTGAGTCTCAACAGTGGATGGAACATCCATGATTTGACAGAGGAGAGGCACTCAGCAAGTGGTACGGAGTGACTTGTGTTTGGTAGTCACAGTTTAAAGGTCAGGGACAGTACAAAGGTGGGGTAACCCCCAGTAATGAGAAGAATTGGATTCTTCACCTACCAAGTGGAGGCAGACTGTGGCATAGGTGGCTGAGGTTGCCCACTCCAGCAGATTCACTCATCAGGTGAGGAGATCAGCATTTTCCATTTTTGTGTGCATGATTTGGGTGTTCAGAACCCTGTAAAGAAATGGCAAGTGGAGGAGTGAAAGCATTTTTCTTTCCTTACTGAGGATGGATCTGCACTTTTCCTCTGCTGGAAGCGTTGCAAAAGAAATTTCCCAAAGCCAAAGAAAGTCCTCAGTCTTGCCCTTGCCTGACAGAACTTTTTTATTGCAGCAGAGCAAGGGAAAAGTGCAGGCTATAGGGCTTGAGTCATAAGAGTTATCACTTGTAACATTCATCTACTTATTGCTGATTAAGTACAAGACAGTTTAAGCTGAATTTTTATGCATTTCATGGAAATCAGTTAATGGCTCAGAACCACAAAAATTAAAAAGGGAAAACCCAATTGAAGACAGGCCCACTTCTGGATAAGCAAATGAGCCATTCTTAAATGACCCACCATTTTTTTCACTTACAGTGCATAGCCCTGGATGACATTTTCACTCTACCTGGAGCATTGTTCCTGAGTACAAGCAGATCAGCACGGGTGTGAGGCTGGTTAGAGCAGGGATTTGGCTAGAGAGGAGTTGTTTTAAAAGGATAGCTTTTCTGGGAAATGGATATTAGCAACTCAGACACCATATGTTTCCTACAAGGCTGTGAAAGGGCATTGTCATGAGGCTGTGCAGTTGGATGCTGAGCTGCTGAGGGCACCGGAGTCAAACGCAGGGTAAGAAACTCTGATCAATATTTAGTGGTTGGGATTCATATTGCTCCTGTAGGGAGGCATTGGATTCAGAAGATGAACCTGATTTTGGTGAGATAAAGGAGGCATTTTCGACTTGGACTGCACTGAATCAGTTAATTTAACCCTGTACTCAGTCTTCAGAATTGGCTGTACGTTCCCCAATGCAATTGTTTCTTGAAAGTTCATGTCAAAATAAAAACAGAGATTAAAGACCCCAAGTCTGTTCCCTATTCAGATTCAGTTGGTCTTGTTTTCTGTAATATCTGAGCTGAAATGCAGCAGCAGTTCTTTTCTATAAGTAACTGATTTATACATGAGATCTTCTGGCATCCCCAGACTCGATTGAATTGCAGTCATTGCAAATGGTCTGATAAAATCAGGCTCTTGGATAAAATCAGGAAATCTCTACATTTATTCTCTGATTACTGAGCAAGCTCAATTTCATCATGGTAAAGTAGAAGCCAGTGGTTACAATTACCTTTGTTTCTTCTCATCTATTTTTTAATATTTGGGCTTAAAATGGAAAAATTACAAATTAATAAATCTGCACCAAGTCCATTCAAGACTCTTTATAATAATATTATTCATATCTCTATGATTAGCAACAGATGGAATAAATTTTAGTGAAAATATTAAAATCTATATTGTTGAATAAGGCACAGAGAGTCACTGTAATTTGAGAAGGGTGAAAGTTTCCTTAAAAGCTACTGGAAAAGGAATATGACTTTTTTTTTTTTTTTCAGGTGACCTCTTTGGATTTTATTTTTTGCAAGCAGCTACAGTTTTATTTTACAATGCTTAATTTTCTAGTGTTTATGTCGAACAAACACTCCAGACAAAACAACGCTTCAATCAGTCACTCTGGACTCTGCTTCTTCTCTCTAGTCCTCTTACACCGAGGTGTACTGAGGTGCTCTGGCTGTGCTAAAGCAAAAGTAAGTTCTCAAGCGCAGTTACAACACCCCAAGCCAGCTATGCTAGCTGGAAAACCATGACACCAGTCAGACCCTTCTCTGTTATCCTTGTTCTCCAGCGCTCATCTGCAATCCTGTGAGTCTGCTGCAGACAGTTAAACATTTTGTAATACTCAAGAAATTTTGAAAAAAATATCGAGCCCATTCCGAATGAAAGGGATTATCTAGATGTGGAGACACCAGAAGGAGCAGTAGAAGGAGTGCTGTGAGAATGGTAAGTGCAGATGGCACCTAGGGCATCAAGATGCCAGCACATCCATGTGCAGCTTATCAGGACCTCCCTAAACTGAAGACAGACTACATACAGAGTGAAACAGAGGGCAGAGTATAAACCAAAGCCCTAAAGAAGTGATGTGAGGAAGAAAAGAACAGGCTTAGAGCCATTGAACATCCAGATGAGGAGAGAAAAGTAAATCCGAATCCAGGGGCAGAATAGGATGAAGAACACACGAGGGTGTGAGAGCATGTGGAAATGTTGTTTTGTTTTGGCCAAAATCACCTTTCTCTCCTCTTCTAGCACATTGAGGTTTGATACATTGTTACTGCAGAGTTCTGGGGCTAGAAACCTGGCAATGTAAAGAATTACAAGCCATATGCTCTAACAATACTTGCACACCTTTTATCCAAGTGAACATGAAATCTTGGCTCACCTGAAATGATCTGGGGAGATATTCAGTGATATATGTGACTTTTCCCAGCTTTCCCCTAGATGAGTGCACACTTAGGAGCTCAGGGTTTTCAGCTCCTACTACTAACAAGGACCACAGAACTCATTTCTTTCAGAGTCTTGCCAAGATGAGTATCCCTTACTTTCTTATGCCCACTCACACTCCCTTCATGTGTTTCACCTGATTTCTCCTGCCTAATTCCACTCCAGCTTTCTTCTCAGTCAATAGGAACTTGTAACCTTTGAATTTCCATTGTTAAACATTTTAAAAAATGTTTAAACATTAAAAAGTTACTGACCTGGTTTAGAGCTTACAAAATTTCCCATGGCTTCAGCCCAAAGCCCAAAGTCATCTGCAGTTCAGCTGAAACACTCCTAGGATCCCTCAATAGGAATCTGGAAGCTTCCCAGACAGCACTTGGAGCCTGGAAGGCCTAGAAATAAAACAAAAAGTTGTAGTTTGAGAGAAAATCTAACATACTCACTGGTACTTAGCCTGCTTAGCAACACCTCTCTGTAGGGTTTTCTGTCATCTCTAGAAGGTCACTTCCAGCACAGGACACCTGTCCCTTTCTTTCATCCTCAGGACATCACATCAAATTCAGGGCCCTGGCTCGAGGTTCATCTGACCTCACTGCCATATCCTAGGTTCTTCTTAGTTTTTCCTGCAGGCTTTCAGAGGTGCTCCATGGCCCAGCATATCTTAACTATTACCAAGCTCATGCCAGAGTTCTGTTCCTCAGGCACAAGGCAACCTTTTTTGTTTGTAGGGTGGAGGTCACATATGCTGACACAGAGCTTCCCTGGAAGCTGCTTCAAGAATAATAGTTGATTCTCTGCAAGACTTAAGGATTTTTGTGACCCTCATCAATAACACCCCCTCAGTGCCAAAAGGCCAACACCCTCCAGTATAAACAAAACCAACAATAATAGCAAACAAACCCCTCTACCAAACCATAGTACACTTCTGTACTATTAATCCTTCCTTGGGAAAAGACAGAGAGAAAAAACTTAATTACCTGAGAGTCAATATAATTTGTATCACTGCTGCTTAAACAGACCTGTTGATAAAAAAGGTAAAAACAGACCAAATTCTGAACAGTTTTACAAAGGAAAGGACTGGAGAGGAGCCTGAAGGAAAACGCAGGCATAGTGCAACTTCAAAGAAGTGCTGCAGAGATCCACACTTTGTAATTCGGGCCCGTTTCTAGTTATCTCTGTGCTTGCACAGATTGACAATTGTGAAGAAGAGAAGAATCATAAAGATGGGGTTAGTCTTTTTTGGCATGGGGCTGGCACCTGCCACGGGAAATTAATCCATGCTAAGCTGCAGTAAGCTGAGCTGCTGAGTTTGTATTCGTGTCACTGAGACCGCTTATACTCACCACTGGTCTATAAACTCTTATTAGTCAGACCTGACAGTGGGTGACACCTTGATGAGAAGAATAGCCTATGGATCACCAGCCATTCAATAACCAGCTATAAAAATGATTTTAAATGAGCCATTTTTCCAAAGACCACACACCAAAATATTTTTGGGGAGATAAATAAAGGGATACTGGGGCGCTTTTTTTTTTTTTTTTTGAGAAGGGGATTAGAAGGTCTCAGAGTACTTTGTCACTGAAATAACCACATGTGTCAGCTAAATTGGCAGAGCTATCGTATTTAGATTCTAGAAAGGGTTCCTTAGATGTTGAGGTCTTGGATACCTCCCAAAAGATTTGCTCTCTGGACAGTTGAAGCAAAATAAAATTAGAAGGGAAAAGTAGTTCACAGCCACAGCTAGTGTTTTCATTTTTTCTCAATATCACATGGTCTGAGATGTTGATGAGAAAAGACGGACTTATGAGGGGTGACTTGACAGGAATCATATTTTCATTTCCTTCATAAAATTTTGTGAGATTTTCTCTCTCTCCAGTGGCCACCTTGCTGTTGTTGCCTTTTGGGGGCCCATATGATCCTCCCTCTGAGAAAAACCTATCCCAAGGCATTTCCTTTTTTTCTTTTGCAAGATCCAGACAAAGGATTCCATTAATTTTTTTAATTTGTTTAACCGGCTTCTAATTTTGCAGACTCCTGTCATGCCATAAAACTGACTGATGAATGACAGGGCCCTGCTAGGTTTAGCTGGGGTGTAATGTGAGCTCTCAGGGCTGGAAACAATAAAACACAACTTTCTGAGAAATGGGGTTTTGCAAGGGACTGCTAGCTCTGACTTCACCACACTCTTTCATTTTGTTAGCTCCAGTTCAGCAAGCTACTGCTGGATTCTGTTACATTTTCTGTCATTATGAGCCCTCTGTTCCCAAAAGTCAGAGAGAATCCTCTAGGTAGCTCAAGGTCATTTAGGAAGACAGTTGATGAGTGCCATGCTAATGGGCCCTGCATGTATGGGAGTCAGTGTGTGGGCTGAGGATGACATGGCCAAGGCTCATACGGTGCAGTTCATAAGAGAGAATTTCAGATGAGTCAAAAGGCAGCCTCTCACCTCCCACACTGACCTTCTTTGGAGCTGCCCTACACTAAAAATCCTCTCTCTTTCCAGCTATCTATACATTTTCAGAGGACCATGGGTTGAAAAGAACAAAGAAACAAACACTAGAGTTCGTCTTTCAGCTATCATTGTCACATGCTGGTTTTGGAAACTAAGTGACAAGATGTTCATTGCACAATTCAGTTCATTGTCATTAACGCGGTCAAGTTGTCCTGGAAGAGGAGCTTCCTCAGAATTCAATATTGCTTCCCTGGCTTTCTACGCAAACCTGATCAAATCTGACTCATTCCTGCAGAATATCCTCCTCTACATCCAGGCAAAGACAACAATAAATAGTTTTGCCTTGTCAGGCTGCCTGCAAGTAATCTAATCAGGTCTGGAACATTTTAATCCATAATGAATTGGTCCATCTAGCTGAAAGTGTAACTAAGCAACTGCAACAGCAAGCCTCCAACTTTGTGGACCACCCTGCCAGCTGTGCCAGCCTGGTCTCCTAGCTGTGCCATCAGCAGCACAGACACCTACCTCTCCATGGATCTCGGGAGGCACCTGCACCCTTGTTACAACCCTGACCCTTGTTACAACCACCCAGGGAACTGCAAGCCCTCATACCTGCCCAGCAAAACTCTCCTGGTCCCAAACCAGGCAGAGGAATGAGGCAAAGAAATGGTGGAAGAAAGCAACCCTTGGCTTTGTTACTGAAGCAATAGAAATGTAGAAAGAGATGTGCTGAGATGTGCTAAGAGATGTGCCCAAAGATAGAAAGGAATGCAGGCAGAAAATAACACATCTGATTTCAAGGCCATTTTCTGCCTGAGGGCACACAAGGATTTGGAGGAGGAAGACCTGTGTGCAGCACAAAGGCTCCCCACTCCAGATTTCACTGGTTTTTGCATTCTGGCTTGCAGTGGGAAGAGGAGGTAAGAGTGGGGAAACTGAGCATCAGTGTGGTGGTGCTTCTACAAGAGCTTCAGTAGCAGC
Source organism: Pachyramphus minor (assembly GCA_013397135.1). NCBI lineage: Eukaryota > Metazoa > Chordata > Aves > Passeriformes > Tyrannidae > Pachyramphus > Pachyramphus minor. The sequence continues at coordinate 296,956 of VYXB01007853.1, read as the reverse complement.
TGTTGTTACGGGTCCCAACAGTGCCAGCTGTTTCTCTGCCCTGGCCAAGCATCACCACAGTGCATAGGAGAGGTTGGAACAAGGCTTTCCCCAAGCTTTCTGAACTTTTCATATAGACTTTTTCAGTCTTTGAGCTCCAGCATTTTGAGGTAGGAGTGGGACAGGACTTGCCTGGGAGGCAAAATCCTGAGCCATGCCCCTAAAATCTTGTTCCCTGCAGCTGCTGACTTCAGGACAAGATTAACTGCAAATCAACCCCAGAGCAAAATCCCCAATGGGGAGTAGGATAGGGTTGTCACTTCTCTGTAGCATCTTGCAGCAGCAGCCTGTGTTTGTGTCAGAGTCTGCAAAGCAGGAATGCTTATGCCCTTACAGTGACAGCATAGGAGATCTTGTTTTGGTTTTGAATAAAAGATTGATAGGATAAAGGCAACTGTGGGGGACAGGTCAAATACAGCTAATGAAAAAAAAAAAAGTAGGCCCAGTCTTCATCCTGTTATACTGCTTGCTAATGGAGCAGTGTTTAGCAATAGCTTGTGTGTTGTAAGGCTTAAGGTTATCAGCAGAGTGACTGCAGAGAGCTAGTTAGAATTCACCCTGCATCTGTGACTGTAATCTGGCAATTTAAACGAAAACATGTTCTCTGCATAGGTGCATGACACAGGCTATTACTATCATTAATACAGTAGTAGTCATAATAAATCACATACTGAGCATGTTTGTTATTCCAAGGAAAACTTAATTATCATTTCCAAGCTGGCAGCATTTGATTTATTTTTTGCTATCTCTGAAATTGTATAATTAGTTCCCAAGTTACAATTGCAAAATCTCTGCCTTGGTGAGGGTAGGAGATGTAGAGTTACAGCTGCAGCCATCACTCTGGCAAAGATAGCTTTCCCCGGAGAATATTAATTTTTAACATGAAAAAAATGAAAAATAAAAAGAAGAGTAAAATTACCCTAAAAAGAGGGAGAATACTTGGAAGGCACCTCTGAGGGAGCCTCCCCTTGCATTGCTGAGCTGTTTTTGGTAAAAGGAGCTCTCTAGTGTCCAGCTGGAATAGTGCAGTTTGGGAAGAAGATGCTGTGAGCACTCAACCTGATTGAACAGATGTGCCAGTGGAAGGCCAGGGTCTCTTCTTTTGGGTGCTCAATGCTAGTGCACAGCATGAGAAGAGCTACTTGACATCACTATCGTCCAAACCCATACTGCACTTAAGATTTTCAAGGCACAGCACAGAAGTCTCCTTCATTCCCACCTATCTTTCACCACCTGTTTCTTAAAGGAACTTCTGATGGACCAATGAAGTGGCTCCTGCTCAGACTGTGGGGCAAGGATGTGTGTGCATGTCTGCTGGCATCCAGGCCGTGGAAAAAGAAAAAGGTTTACATTTTTACTGTGCTCTCCAGGGACAGCAAAGTACCTGCCATTTGGGGATCTAAGACCACATGCTCATACTGGCTTGAGGTATTTGATCTGAGTGAATGCCCGATTGCAACCACTGACTTTTAGTTTCTGCACCTGATTATGTGAAATTGTCTCGTGCCAGACAAAACAGCCCCATAATCACTAAACCCTAGAAAGAAAATTGCAAAAAATATGTGTGGATAGTAGTGTGCAAAGGCAAATCACCCCTCTGTCTTTCTAAAGTGACTGCATTAATATTTTAATTGGTAGTTGTGTGGGATTGAGTACATGCTAGAATAACAATATATTGTCTTCACAGTGCTTTTAAAGCTTGTGTTTTGTTCTTTTTCCAACACCTTAGTGATGAGCTCACTAGCGTTGATAAAAATGAATTAAAAATCTATTTGGTTATCACTGGGTATCACAGATGGAGAATAATGACTTGACAAATTGGCAAACTGAGATTATCTGCAAATATTATGAGAGGCGCTTGAAGCTCTTATAAAATACACCATCATTTTTAATAGCATTTTGCTATTATGGTACCTCCCTTGTGGATTCTGAGGTTTAATATTGCAAAAAAACGTTTCCACAGTCAAAGATGAAAAGAACCATCTTGTGTTTCCTATGCTCTGCTTCCCACAGCAAGGCTTATCCTACGGTAGAAAATAAATTAAGATGTAAAAATTAACTAAATGTGTTTCAAAGGCAAGAAATCCCACACAGGACTAAGATGCTCACCTTTAATCACTGCAAACAAAATGACGGTGGCTTTCCCGTAAGTCACTGTTGAGCCAGAGGTTTAAACCTTCTGCCTCTAGATGGGTTTGCAGCAGGTTTTTCTCTTCCTGTTGTTGACCTTCATTTTCTGAGCTCAGCTTTCAAAGAAGCCATAGTTCTAGTAGCTGAAAAACAATTTCAAAAATATAAGCCACAAACAACAAAGAATCCTGCCAGGTTCTGTTCAGTCTTGACAATAATAGTTTTTTTCTCCACTTAGGTTTGAGCTCAGTATTAAGGTGATCACTCTTGATAAATGCAAAACCTATCAGCACATTATTACCTCTAAGCACCCTATGGAATATCTAGGATACAGCAGCCCATTTTCCCTTTAGTTTTGCAAACCTGCAGATACGGTGGCAATGGTTTTACTGTTTTCATGGGTTTTTTTCTTCCAAAAACCCTGATATTTTTCTGATATTTTTCAGACCAGAAAATTAAAGGGGGATTTCCTCCTTAGAAAACTCTTTGTAAAAAAAGGCCTCTGATGGTTAATCTCAAAATGTGGGTCCTTTTTTCATCAAGATTTAGGTTATAAGTGACTGTTAAGGTCTTCTAGTTTGAACTCCTGCATAATGCACCGTGTGTAGGATTTCAAAGTCCATGACTAATTTCAGTTTTATTTGCAGTGTTGGGTCCTTGCAACACACAGAGCCCTTGTTCACCCCTGCTGAGGGGGTTGTTACTGAATTCAGGAGAATTGGATCAGAGCCTTAGAGAAAAGAGCAGTAACTGGAGTCCCACCACTATTTGTTGGGTAGAACCTAGTATTTTACACTCACTCTATCATGTTACAAAGTGATAAATCAGAAGATGTGTCAAATGTGTTTTAACACGAAGAATAAAATCCATAATTCAGGACAGCACAGAAAGCACCTGGGTTTATGCTTTGTTTCCATTTTAAAACATAGAAGAGGTTCAGAGAAACATCTGCTGAGCTTCTGAATGGGTTTGGATCAGCTGCAAGTGCCCGTTTGCCAAATGCAAGTCCAACTCAGACACGAAACCAGGCAAATCTCAGCAATTCTGGGTCATTTTCACATTTAGATCCCAAACCAATAGCAAGTCTGGATTGGTGGTAAAAGGATCTGACTGAAAAAAAATCCAAAAAAAAGCCCAAAGGAACCCCCAAAACACCAAAACATCACACACAAAACCAAAACAAACAAAAAAACCCCAGAAGCTTTTCATATCCTTCACAGAATGAGATTCCTCAATATCAGACAGCTGGGGAAAAAAAGGATGTACTTAACCATTTGGGGGTTAATTTCTGTTTTTCTTTCTCTGTATTGATGGGTACAGATTTATGGAAATCGCCATCTGATAAAGATTTCCAAGTGCAGAAGGATATTGTTCCATGAGTAGTTTCAATCCAGCAAGGTAAGTATGTAGCTCATGTTAAACTTCAGACTCTGGGGTACCCACAGTATCTACCTGAGATCACTGAGCTACAGCCTGAGGGCACAACAGTTTCAGTGGAAACTCCAGAGAGCAAATCAGAATTTTTAGACTGCCACTGATTGTATAGAAGAAATATCTTAATTTGTTTGGTGTAGAGGGCCCCCTGAAAAAAAAAAATTGATTGTAGTACAGAAATAACAAGTGTTTATCCTGCTCTCAGCTCAGCTGTGAGGTTTTCCTCTCCTCAGTGGGGTGCAGTGTACAGCTGATGAAGGAACATGTCTGGAATCATTTCTGATCTGCCACAGACAGCACGGATCAGCCAGACCTGGCAAAAGCCAAGTTCTGTGTCATCCCCCAAGGACTAGTAAGTAGATACCCACCTGTAGCACCTTCTTCCACCCAGACAGATACCATCAGAGTGATGTCAGGCCTCAAATCTGAAGGGAACCATCGCAAGTATAACCATCACAAGGAACAAGAGACTTTTGGGCATGGGGTGACACCACTAAATGCAACAGCACAAGTCTGCTGAGTCAGAAATGCAGAGGTAGCACAGGGTCCATCTGTGCTGCCCCAGGCACAGGGACAGAGTGACACCTCCAGGCAGGCAGGCACAGCTTAGGTATTGGCTGTAGAAGATCAGCAGTGTCCTGATGCCCCTGAAGTCACCATCCCACTCACCAGGGCTACTCACTGGAGGCACTGACTGAATGCAACCACGGCTTCAGGGCTGGTTTGCTCTCTGCTGCTGTGAGAAGAGTTGTCATGTGGAGCCTTGCAAGGTGTCTCTGCCCAACACTGGTCATGGCTTCTCTTCCCAGGGCGACAGATGTTTGCAAATCCATAACATCTGCCTTTTCCCTAAGTGAAAGTGATCTAGACTAGAAACAGGATCTAAGCTGCTTTTAGACTCTCCTCCCAAAACAGAGTTATGCACATAGCTTGTAACCAACATTATCAAATCCTAAAACAAGAGCAAAGGCTTTCTCATTTTTACCAGCTAGGAAACCACTTCATAGAGCAAGGAAAATATTAATTGCTCTGATCAGACCAGAACTTTGGAAAAGAAGTTCACAGGTTTAAAAGCTTAATTTCTAGGTAAAAACCAAATAATCATACTAGTTTTTCTTTAAAAGGACAATCCAATTAGCTAGTTGAGAAGTTCTGTAAATAATTGTGAAATCTTTTCTTACACCCTTTAAAGCTTCTGCTCATCACCTTGCAAACTTGCCCTGTGCTTTTGTTTGGAGTTGCCAGGATTAGTGTGAGCATCACGTCTGAATCCTTGTGCTCCTTGGCAGACCTCCTGCAGCAGCAGCACTGTGGTGGCAGGGTAAGTGTCCATGATGGGAGATGCCAAAAGGCAAAGAATCTGGTCTTGTTGCTAGTGTTAGTGTTGACAATGTGTCACTCAGCTGCCCCTGCTGAAAATTACTCTCTCTCTCCCTCTCTCTCTCTCCAGTTCTGATGAATATTGATGAACTTCACAGCATCAAAAGAAGCAACAGCAGGACAGCTGTTTGAGGGGACAAACACTTCAGTTCTGGACTGGAAAAAAAAAGAGACAGACAGGGGAGTGGTTGTGATGAGCCAAGAGAGCCTTCTCCCTTGTTTGTCAAAATGTGATTTACAGACATTCTTCCATTCACCCTGTGGCTGCCAGTTTCCATATCCTATATTCACAAATCTCTCTTGCTAACTGGGTAGGCAATATGTGGGCTACCTCCTCTATAAAAAGCTTTTTTGAACTGGGACACTTCCCAGCTCATTTTAATAAATCATGACTGTAATTAAATTCTTTTGCTGCATATTTCTGCAATAAAATCTGCATCATTCACTTACTGGCCTTCTTTACTATCCAGCTATCATTTCGTCTTGCATCTGAAGCTGCCTTTCTTGCCTGGTCATTCAAACAACGCCATTTGCTTTGAATCCCTAATCTAATTCTGCTGCTTTTTCCTTCTCTTCAGAGCTGCTACTCATTTTGTCCATTGCAACAATCCCAGTGGCCTCTGGCCACTGTCTCTGCCATCAGTGACCAATTCTCTCTTGATAGTTCTTCTCACTAGGGCTGTCCCACTGCCTCAAGAGCCACTTCCACCACCACGGCAACAAGTGCATCTGAGGCTGCCCCTTCCCAGCGGCCAGCTGGTAAAAGCACTTATTTGCATAACAAAACCCCTTTGTCGATGGAATTTGTTCCTCTTTTCTTCTTTTCGGGGAAGTGTCTGTTCTCTCCTAAGGACTTTAACACACTACCAAGGTTACTGCAAAGCAAAAGAGTAACCATCCCCACTTGAATGAAAGACTGCCCCAGAGCTTTGCCAGACTCTCAAAGAGAAAGTGCAACCTGGAGCTGCGTTGCCCTCAGGGCTGTATTGGGAGGGGAAACAGAGCCTCTGAAACACTTGTGCTGGCTGCTTGTGAGAAAGAAGTCAAGAGGTTAGATTTGCTGAAGCTCCTCATAGCTGTAATTTCCCTTTTATACGGGCAGAATATGGGAGGATGCCCTGAGCTGGATGCTTATGCTCCCTTTGGGTTTGGACTTGAAGTGCTGCCAGGAGAAGAACCTTGAAGCCCCAGCCCTCAGCTTTAAACCTCACTCAGTCATCACAAAACTTCTCTTGGTCTCTTGGTTTTCGTTTCCCTAAAGTCCTAGTGTCTGGAGGTAATAGGACTAATCTTAGGAGGCATGTTTTGGAAGAAAATGGCAAAAAAAAAAAAAAATACAAAGCAGAAAAAAGTGAACTGAGAAACCGGATGGGATGTGAGTCAGATAAAACATTGTAAACATCCAGTCTTTGCTTTTCTTTAAAACACCCAGAGTTTCAGACATGAATGCATGAAGCAGCATCTTGTTTTATAGTTCTTCAGAAAACTTAGCAACTTTTTTTTTAAAAAGAGTAATTTTTAAAATTGAAAACTTTGTCCTTCACTACCTCAAAAGCACAATGTAAAAAGTTTTAATGTGTAAATAATGTGGGCTTGTTTTTATACTGACAGTTGGTTTCAGATTCAAAACAGATTGAGATATGCCTCTTTTTTGAAATACTCCAAGCTCAGCTTCAAACTTGTAAGTGGGAAAATTAACATTAAAATGAATCCTTCAACTGCAATTACTTGGAAGATGCAGAGCATGAAGCATTCAAATGGCTCTCACTCAGTGACCCAGTTAAAATATACAGAGCAGTCCTGCAACTGGGTTGCAAACATTTCAGAGACTTGAGGATGTGAAGGCTCTACCCTGCTCCCAGCTTTACTCTACTCTACTCTACTCTAATGCATCCCAAAGAAACAAATAGATGTGCAAAACACTTTCACCTTGAATCCATTTCCATCTTCCTCAGGCTTTATGTGGGAACACCAAAGTACTCGAGAGAGCAGATGAGCTTTATAGATGTGTCAAAGTATCATACTGGTCATATGATGCAGGTACTATTTACACTGCAACTGAAAATTCAACTGCTGTGCCACATTATTGTGAAGTAAAAATGTATTATATCAGATAAAAGAGAAATAAAATCTCCGTATTTTCTATTACAACAAAATGGCTTTGTTGAAAGAGGTCCTGGTGAAAGTACCATCTAAATTCGAAGAAGAGAGAAAATGAATTCCTTTTTTTCCCCCCATCTATTAGAAAAGGCATATTCCAGATACACCAAGCAATGGAGTGAGATAATATGAAGCATTATAGTGCTGTGTTAGTATGGAAGCAAAGTGCCCTTGCCCTTCAAAAGAGCACACAATCAGCACTAAGGACCTCATGAAACTTTACCCTCAGGATCCCCAAGTTCCTTGACCTCCTGCAAAAAAATTCTTAGACCATTACCAAGGGAGCAGAAGTGACAAAGCTGTCATCTTTTCCCCCCTCTTTTGTCTCCTTGTGAATACCCTTGCTATTTTTAAGGCAAAATGCAGGGAAAGCTTACAGCCACTGTAACACCCCTGGCAGGGTAACACAGGAGAGGAGTGACTCCAAGAACTCCAGCCCCAGACTTCTCAGTGCAAATCAAAGGAATAACCTCATCAGCTGACAGCCACAGCAAAGGCTTGTTTTCCCTGTGGCTTATCTGCTAATGGAAAAGGAGCAGATGTATTTGGCAAACACGCACATCTCGTTGCAATAACACGTCGCGGCTGCTTTCCCCTTCTTTCCAACGCTGGCTTTGGGTTTCATTTCTTTTTTCCTTCCATACTCACTCTCAGCCACTGGGCAGGGTCTGTGGGAAGCCTCATGCAGTAGTCACGGGTGTGACCTTTCCCATAGCTCAGCAAGGATGAGCTGTGGCTGAGATAAGCAGCCTGATGTTCTCCAGGCATCTCCGCTGCGGCTCTCCCGCTGACATCATTCAGGGACTAATGCCAACACCTCCCCACAGCTCCTGGTCACACTCATCTCAAAGAGCTGCTTTCTCCTCCCTCTGCTCAGCAGAGCAGGCTCTTGTGGTGCGCTCTTTAATTGCCTTCGCAAATGACAGATTGTCTGATGCAGAGGAGAGCTGTGAAACAGTAACCTGCCTGCTGCTGCCCACGTGGGAAAGCATCCATCAGCTTCTTCTTTCCTGGTAGTTTGAAGGTGTTTCCACCTCTCCTCCAGCCACCTACAGCTGGCCCTCACCACAGGGCTTTGCCCTTTCGGTTGGATCAGGGCCACACAAGCAACTAATCTGACAACTGGCACGGGTGAGGTGATGAGAGGGTTCTTCAGAGGAGCAGGGGCACATGGTGGGGCACAGTGGCTCACTGGGAACCTGCCAGAGAATTCCACAGCCCTGCTCTTTTTCAGCTACTTCTGATCTTTTCTGTAGCCATGTACCACAGTCCTGTCTACTATTGCAGGGACCGGAAGACAAATGAAGGAGTGAGAACCACCAGTGAGGGAACAGGAACTGTAACAGGGGTATTTTTTTCCCAAAATCAGTTTTGGGAACCCAACAACAATTATGATTGAAAGGCAAAATGAACACCCCTTATGTGAAATTTATATTTAAGGAGCAGCCATACGATGCTGTAGGGCAAAAGGTCCTGTCCAAAAGCACTCACTTCTGGAAAGAGTTAACTTTTTGTTCTGTAAGGAAGCCCTAATGATGTCAATAAAAACTAAATATTAATGGTGATAGAGCCAACCTCTCTGAAGCCACTGAACACTGTGTTTGCATTCAGTGAGGGCAGGGTTAGGCATACAATGCATAGCACCAAGAGATGCCTAGATGTTCACAGGCTTAGGTCCACACCCAAATGAGTTGTAGGCCCCATGTATTTCCTCTGTAAGAGGCCATGAACAGCTAATAACTTGAATATCTAACAGTCTGATAGAGAAATCTGATGAGCTAGGAAAAGGCTAATAACACTGAAAAAAAGTGAAGCATAGAATAGTAAGGAGAACATTTAGATCACTCCATTCAAAGCAGGACTACCTTCAAAATTTGCTCAGCTTGCTCAGGGCCTTGCAGTCAAGTTTTGACGATGTTCAGGGCCTCCAGCCTCTCTGGGCACTTCTTCAGCTCTGCATCTCTCTCTGGGTGAAAAACTTTTTCCTCAGGCACAGTAGGAATTTCCCCTGGTACAGATTGTGCCTGGTGCCTCTTGTAATTTCTGTCTGGGCACCTCTCAGCAGCTCTGCTGTCTCTGTAACCCCTGCTTGGTAGTTCAAGGCAAATATAAGGTTCCACCTGAGTCTTCTCTCAAGAACAAACCCAACTCCCACAGCCTTTCCTTGAGCGAAATCCTGCCCCCTGACCACCTGACTTACCATTCACTAACATTGCTCCAGTTTATCAATGCTTTTCCATACTTTCTGGGAGATGAATTACTGCAGGTGCATTACTCCAGGTGTGGCCTCACAAGTGTTGAATAGAGGAGAATAATTGCTGCTGTGGACCTGCCAGCTGTGCTGGTATTACTGCACCTCAAGTCTGGTGTGGTTGGCTCTCATTGTTGAAATGGCACATTTGTGACTCATGTTCAGCTTCACGTCCATCAAGACCTCAAAGGCCTTTCACTTTAAGCTGATTGCCAGTCAGGCAGTCCCCAGACTTTACTGTTGCAGGGGGTTATTATTTCCCAGGCACAGGACTTTGCTTTTGCCTTCTTGAATTTCATGATGCCTCTGTCATCCAGTTTCTCCAGCTTGTTCATGTCCCTCTGAATGACAGCAGCCTTGCTCTCCAGCATATCAGCTACTCCCAATAAGCAAAATAACTGGAAGCAACATCATGAAAGAGATGATAGTCAGCCTAATGGTACTGTATAAACTCAGAATGGAGCAGGACTGACAGCTATGCTGTGTTCATCCTTCTGCTGGAAAACAGCCTGTGCTGTTGTCCTTCACAGGGTAGTTGATGTCCTTACTTTTGAAGATGAAACCAAAGGATGATGCAGTTTACAGAGGAAGCTTAAAGAATTCCTCTGAGAAGCTTTAGCAAGGACTAGTAGAATTAAGGTGCCTTTTTATCTCTACCTTCTGTCCCAGAGATCAGAATTATTAGCATGTGCATGAAGCGCATCATCTAATCTGGGAAAAAAGATGCACTTTCCTGTGACCTTAACTCAGTCACATAGGTCAGGCAGCAAAAATGAGTTGCTAAAAATAACATCTAAGCTGAGCTTCCTTGTATTTGTCCACAGGAGAAAAAAAAAAGGACAAGACCAAATGGCTATATTTACTCTTCAGAACTGCTTGTTCATTCAAATAAACAGACAGCAGCTAGGCAAGAGTTAAAGACAAGATAATGCTGAGTTTTTACTTATGCAAAACCTGAATACCTACTGCTTAGACCAAAGGAGAAAATGGTTCCTCTCCATGAACTGTGCTGGCTGCACTATCTACACCTTCTTCTTGCACACACAGCAGTGGCTTTTACTCGGCCCCTTTGGATTGTCTATCATATCACATTGAAACATCATGCAGTAAATCATTGCAAATCAATTATTAAATCCATCAGAAAGAGTCAAGCATACGTTTATTGAAATCCAAAGAAAATTAGAGGAAACTTACCAGCTTGAAGGGAAACATGGGGCAGCTTCCAATGTTGAGACCTGGAAGGCAGGAAGAGCAACTGTGAGGACTCGCCCATCCAAAGAAGCAGGTTGACAGCTTGATTATGCAGTGCAAAATCAGCAGCTCTGGATTATCCTCCTCTCTTCCTCCTCCCAGGCCTTCCCGCTCTCATGGCTGTGGAGCTGAACAGGGCAGGAAAATCCCACCACTTCCAAAGCAAGATCACAGTTTTTCCTGAGCTTAAAATAGAGTTGGCACTTTGGATCCACTGCCTTGCTGCTGTGAAAGAACTGGCAGAACTGCATCAGCTCCATTGGGTAGCCTTGCCTCCACAAATGGCAGGGACAGCCAACTGTGGTTCCCAGGAATCTGGGATACCCTGCAAGCTATGTGTCAGAAGACCTTTGCGCTTATCCAAGGTAGATCTCATCTCTGCAAGAAACAGATTCCTGACATCTGTCTCTCACTAAATTCAGGATTCAGCAGATTCTTATCTCCCATGGCATCTCTCTGCTGTGAGAGGAAGCTGGTTTTGGCTGTCTGCTCCTGAGACTCTTTCCTGCTGAGCCTGAAGCCACAGCCCCTCTCCAAGGCTCCTCATGTCAGAAGCACTATATAATGCAGGGTAGGATGCAACAAATAACTTTGCCAATAAAAAAAGCAATTTCAGTTTCCTTGAAATCCCAGGACGTCTGCAAGTAGCTTCCACCAAAGAAAAAAACATGAACATAAGTTTCATTTTCATCAAAACAAATTCTTTCTCCTAGAGGACCTCCACTTGCAACACCTCTTGCCAGCATAAAGAAAAGAGATGCTGCCACAGACCACTTCAGTGACCAAGTTTTTGGCAGTAAACTGGGATATGGGAAATCCCCTTCCCTAAATTAGGGCTGGACCAACCAACTCCAGTGCCCTTGCTTACCGAGTCAGGTAAAGGGGGAGGGTTTGGAATCTCCCTATTTTGTGGGACAGGAGAATGTTGCTGTCACAGAGCTCCATGAGCTCCTGTCCTGAGATCTAATAAGCAGGAGTTAAAAGGTTTCTGCTGATTTTTGAGAGTCTTTAATATTCAGATGTTAGGAATGATTCCTAGAGTGGAAAACAGGCCTTCTGTTGGAGTCAGAATCAAGAAGTTTTGCTCCACTGCTTACGCTACAGTGTTTCACCTCAGAATAGTCCTCTAGCAGATGGCCATTTCCTTCTTCCTTGGCTCTGCTTGTATATAATCAGAATATCTACCTTGCTTTCCAAAGAGCATCTCTCTTTCTCTCCATAGGGCAAACTAACCTGCTCATTTCTTCATTTTCACTCAGTGTGCCATTAAATCCAGGAAACAGAGTCTGTGTAGGGGAAAATCACTGAAGTGCTGACAGCTAGATCTGCCTGAAGGATATCTTTCGTCCCAGTTTAGCTGCTAGGCCCACTTCATTCTTTGCATGAAAAGTACACCATGAAAGTGCTGTTGGCTTACTGTCTTTGGGACAGAAAAATAATCAGCCTAACCACAGAGAAATGAGACACACTAGCTTGTCAGGAATTTCCCCTCCTCTACAACTCCCTTCGTTACAAAAAAATAAAAAATAAAAAAAAAAGTACCAAAATGGGAAAACAAGCCCTTGTTCATCTTTCACATGCAGTAAACTTACCTGCCAATTCCATAAGGATACCTGCATGTTGTTGTTCCCTTCCCTAGCACAAAGCCACTCACTTTGCTTGGTCTCTGCCTGACAACCACCCAGAAGGATCCAAAAGAAGTGGTGGAGGAGCAATGAAATAGATGTTGTGTCTCACTCTGAAATAGATACGGCAAGATGAGCTGGCGAGGAAGAAGGAGTCAATTTGTCTCCGGCCCCTGTAAAATCCCAGACTGTGTTCTCAGTAATATGATCAGATTTGGGGTAGATGATCAGCTTTGGCAGTTCTAATAGAGTCTGTCTGCCAGCACTGTAATTGTAAACACAACCAACATCTGAATATAATAATAATAATGATAAAACGTAATGTTACCATGGCCCACACCCACTGGGACATGTCATTTTTTTGCTTTGGCTTTAGCATAAAGGATGATGAGGATGTTTGGACCAACAGCTTCATTTCAGCCAGTGTTTCTGATAAGTCTGTCACCACATTTGTCTCTGGAAAATATTAAGCACAGCACAGAGCTCATTCCTAGATGATATACAAGCAGCTTGTTTTTCTCATTTCACCACAAATCTTATTTATATATACACTGCAAATAGATTGATACCACACACAGAGCACATCCACAGGGTCTGATTTTCCAATGTTATATTAGATTTATGATCTTGTAATTCCATAGACTTTAATGAGTTTTACCAGAATAAAGCTGGTTCCTAAAGGGAAAGGATATATTGTGGACTTGCACATATTACTTGTGCATCCAACCAGAAATGTTAGTACAGGCAGACACCTGGCACAGATGACATAGTTAAATATCCCTCATACTCCCTTTTACAACACCCTGATTTCAGTTGTTTGCAAGTGTCAAACCTTCAGTGTTCAGGCAGAAATTTTCCCTCTAATATGCTTGCCTCAGGCTAAATATTTTTCAGACAGTCCCAGGAAAATTAGTCCATCCATTTTGTGAGGGAAAACCACAGTGTTTCGCTAATATTAAGAAAGGCTCCAACTGCCTTGTTTAGAGGTTCTGAAGCTTTGAAGCAAGGCTTCAAAACACTGAAAGGAAGCAGTATCCCGGGAGTGGATGTGCTGCTGCCTTGGAGATCTGTCCACAGGCCAAGAGAGACATGCCCAAACCCAGCAGTTCACACCCAGCTGCTGACTGTGCACCAGGCCCGCAGTTACCCACCGGCGCGACGGGAGATCCCTGTGCTCGCACAAAGGCACGCAGCAAACCCACGGGGGGTGTCTACAACACCATTTACAAGGAGCTGATCAATGCTGCGAGTGTTCTGCGACACAACCACGTTGTTTTTGCTCTGCAGGCTTCAGCCAGCGGAGGCTGGCTGAGTTCAGAGGGCCACAGAGCCGCAGTTGGGTAATATGGGCAAGCAGCGGGCTTTGGAGAAGGACAGAAAACGGGAATGAGAAAGCTGCCAGAGGTTAATGTTGTGGGGTTGTGTGGGGTTTTGTTTCTTTTGGGAGGTTTTTTTTGTCTTGGTTTTGGATTTGATTTTTGTTGTTTTTATAAACAGCTATTGGCAATGCCCTGGTTAGCACTGCCAAAAAATTCCAGCTATTGTCCTTGCTTAGGCAGGGCTACATTAATTTCAGCTGCTCACATCTAAGGAAATACAGAAAATACTACAGAACTATGTACTTGGTGCATGAGCAACCTTTAGACAACAAAGAAACAGTAAAATTTAGGCTGGATCAGGCCTCTGGAGTTAAAATGTCCAACAACCCACCACCAATTTAAAGCAGGGCCAAGGCTCAAGCAAGGATTTTCTGTAGTTCTCTGCTGCTGGGGATCATTGTGGCATAAGGCAACCCAGCAGCGTGCACAGATGGCACCTCTTCTTCTGGCATCTCAGTCTTGGTGACAACACCCAGCCATCTGAAGAGCTCCCTAGCAAAGAAGGGGACCCACCTTCTTCTTGCAGTTGGCCACACAGACCAGAGGTTCCCAAACCCTGTAGCCCAGTGGTTCATAGCAAAGACACAGCACACCCTCTGTTTTTTCAAACAGGATGTCCCACCTTTAACTTACCTTTAATTTGATGTTTAACACAACTCTTGCAGACGAGCTGCTGACCACTGGCCACAGCCAGTGACAGCCATGGGCTGCAGACCACCCTGCCAGAGCAAACAGCTCTTCAGTGCTCTGGCTGCACACTCTTAACTCAAGTGGAGGTCTCTGCTACACAGTCTAAATAGCTCAGCCATTTTGCTGACTTCTGTGAGGGTACATATGGTTCCATATGGTGGGAAAGGCTGTTTTTTTCAATTTGCTCCTAAGACTAAGCATAGGAAATTATATACAAACCAATGTTAAGAGAATATTAAGGTTGCAGAATCCAGCAGTTAAAAGCCAGGAACTGGTTGACAAGGTCTTAGTCACATAAAAGAAAGATCTAAATGAATGTGCTTTGATAGCCAAAAAATGCTCTCTGAAAGACAGGCTGGATAAAAAAGAAATAAAAGAATGAGGCCACTTTGTTTAAGAACTTCGCTTCTTAAATCATGATCATCTTTCCAGACCATTTCCTTCTCTCCTCCCTAAACTCCTGCCAAATTGCAGCTAGGTTTAATATGAAGATTTCACAAAAGGTTAATCTTTGCACTTGAGAAGTAAGCAAAGTTTGGGCTTCAGAGGTGTTTTTCTTAGATCATTTTGAAGAGTTACAATGGTGTAAATCGAGTACCTTAAATTTACCACACTGAAAAGCTGCAGCGCTACATCATTCTTCCTGCAATTTTTCTTCCTCCATAAAGATGACATACATCCCTGTGGTGGCTCTGCTACAGGGTTAGACTTATCAAGGTGAAATCTGATTTCAGCAAAAGGGGGAAAAAAAGACTTCAGAGGGAGTGTGCTTAGGGTTGTGCAAACAACCCCAAATCCCACTTCCGCCCTGCAGAAATATCCCAAATAAGTGCTGCATTTGTGAAGTTTCAGTGAGGGAAAGCCATTTCCCAAAACCCCAAGGAAGGGTGCTTGCTGAGAGGCAAGGAGAAATCTTCCCAGGTCAAGTTTCATCTAGTCAGGGGGACAGTAGCCAGCAGGGTGTGACCCTGTGGCCTGTAATGGCTGGGGAAGGCTGACTGGCCATGCCATCCCCACCAGGCACTGCCAGAGCATCAGCCCAGTGTGCACCTGCTACTCACAGCAGAGTCCACTTGGACAGCAGATGTTCACACGTTGGCTTTCACATCCCAGTCTGGAGCACTAAATCAGCTCACGCTGGGAGAAAGGGGGATGTTGCTGTTCCGGCTCCTCGGGTGAGTTCTGAGCAGCTTTGTGCTCGGGGTCCTGTTGTGAGAACAACCATGAGGGTCTGAACAGAGCCAAGCAAAAGTCACACTGTAGGAAACACTTGTGGAGGCACTGTTGAAGATATATCAGACCTCAGCCTCCAGGAAATAGCAGTCAAAAGGCTTTGAATACTGGGTAATACCAGTGAGGCTTGAAAAACTATAAAATAAAAAAAAATGTGGCAAAACAAACAACAAAGTCGTACGAAATCAAAACAAATTTAAATCCTCTTCCTTGAAAAGAACTGCTGCAAGCCCTGCAGCAGCCCATCTCCAGCAGATGCAGTCACAAGCTTTGCAGAGGCTTTTCTGCAGGTCAGAATGGGCCTCTGAAGAAAACAGCTTTGAAATCTGGTGACACTGATCACACAGAATCCTGTTGAGGGGATGAGCAAGATTTCCAAATCCCAATCAGGTGGGAAACTCGTGGAAGAAATGAGTATGGGAGCAGTACAGGTTGCAAACTGCTAAACCTAAAAGAACCAAACTGTAGGACAACCACAGCTTGAGGAAGGGGTGGGTTATTAGTAAAGAAGGGTATTAGTAAAGAAAGGCCCATTTAAAATGGGAACAAGTCTCAGTCCTACCTGTCAAGTTCTGTCTTTCACCGATAGAAGCTATGCTTTTTTCACAGGAGCATTTTTGCTAGACCCCCAAAACTGCAGACATCAGTGCAGGCAAGATGACAGCTCTGGAGAAGGGCCAGCAGAGTTCAAAGCCCCTAGCTGGAAACCAAAGCAATGCTGACAAGCACTGAGGGAAAATTTATGAGGTCTTGATCACTAAAAGCATATGTTTGGGATACAAAAAATTAACAGTTATGCCACCCACACTGTTTATTCTTTTCTTATGTCAGGAGTTTGGGGCTACATGTTGAAACATAAAACAACCTGAGCACTTTTTAGATTGGATTTATGGTGTTCCTGGACTGACATTTAGTATCATGGCTTGCAGTTGAGCATACTATTCAACAAGCCACCTGCCTCTATAAATGTCACTGTTTGTGCTCAAACTTGGTTTACATGTAACTCAAAGGAACTCCAGTTCTTTCAGTTCCTGCCTGTTTACAGGGATGTTTCACTGCACACAGCACTGAAAAAGACAATTTGTAGAAAATAAAGGTTAAAGTCTTGCATGATTTATCTTGTCTGGAAGTAGTGGAAAGGAGCATGTGAAATCTGCATCCCAGTAAAGATGCAGGACTGTCCCCACAATCAATTGGTGCTGGTTTGTGCAACCAGCAACCCCGTGAGGAACACAGGGAATTATTCACTTGTTGTTGAGGAGCAATGGATCACTAGGTCGAGTGACAGGTGGCCTTAGCTTTTCGTGCCTGGAGATTCCTGAGCCTTCCACGAAATACCAGAGCTGTCCAAAGGGGCTCTGTCTGGCTGCATGGATTCTTCTTCAGTGTAAGTACTGCAGAAAAGTAGCCATCCAGCCACAGCCATGGGAGCAGGCAGCAAACCGAGCATGGGATGCAGGGAGGCAGAGGCACATCAGGACTGCCATGTGCTGGAGTGTTCAGACTGCACAGTCGGCCACAGCACAGTCCCAAAAACTGTACCTCTTGAAGGCCTCCACACTTCTCAGGAGAAATGAAAGAAGAAGCACCTGGGGACAAACTTCTGCCCAAGAGCAGCTGCAGCAGCAGTGGCTCCAGCACTGGTTTTACAAAGCACCTTTGATTCTGGCTATATGCTCAGGCAGCTCTATTGGAATCATGGAATAATTTAGATTGGAAGGTAACTCTGCAGGTCATCTAATCCAATGTCCTGCTCCAAGTAGGGCCAACTAGATTAGGTAGGTCAGGGTCTTGCCCTTGTTCATTAGGATGAAATAAACTGCCACAGCTAATCCATTGCCTCTTTAATAACAGAGGCATTACCTAGATGCATTCCCCAAAATAAGAACATTTGCCACACAAGTCTTAGGGTGGGGGATTCTGTTGGGCAGCAGAAGCCATTGGCAAATTTACAGCATATATCCCAGTGGAGCATAGAGAGAGCTCCATCAAAATCTCATTCCTTTGCTAATGCAAAATTGGCAATTTCCTGCTTTGCAGGGAAGAAAATGCATATAAGATGTTTCCCTAGGGTCTAATTGTACTAGAGACCAGTGAAATTAGGCACTGAATATCTCTGGAAAAGGAGTGATATGTTCAGACAGTTCACAGAGCAACTCCATGTCTCTCTCTAAAATCTCCATATGAATAATCAGGTCAGAAAACTAGTATTTCATAACAGAGACATAACAGACATTGCTCTGCATTAAGAAGTTCTCTTCCACTTGACAGAGTATGCTGGCCTGACTATCATATTTCACTTAATTTAAATGTTTTGGTATCTAAAGATATCAGGCAGTTTCTTGCAACCACCATTAATTAAGTTTTGAATAGTGCAAAGAAGAGGGAAACTAAGCCTGTGCCTGTCACCTCATGCAACCAAACCTAACAAAAAAATTTAGCCTTCTGAAAATGACAAATTGAGAAACTGATGACATACAGAACAAAAATCATCTTGATGCCTAGCTAAGATCTGCCTGACATTCCTAACATCCATAAAAAATAAAATAAAAAAAAAATTAATCACGTTTACCTCATTCTTGAAGAACATGGGATGAAAAATTATAGATGTCACATGTCCCTAGGCACGACTTGTAATGGGAAACATTTTTTGCATGTTGTTGCAGGTTTATAGATGGTTGTACTCAGCTCTTGGAGCTTTTCCTCTACAGTTGACTCTCTCTGTGAAGAAAATAGTTCTGCAGGCAAAGACTGGGTGATGGCACATCAATTCCAGAAATGAGTTCTTGTTTGGCACAGGCAAGAGGAGAAGCCTCCTTTTTACAGCCATTATTTGAATATATGGGAAGAATGAAGCAGAGATTTCTAGAATCACATGAATTCTAATATGTAACACAAAAATGTCCCATGCTAACAATAATCCCGAGGACAAGCCCTTATTTTGAAAGTAAGATTGTTGTAGATGAAACTTCATCTCCTTCCTGTGAGTGAAAGGAACAACACATAAAGAAAAAAAGCTCTTATATATGAAAGGCTTTGATATTGCAAACCTTGTGACCCTGACAACCAAGGTTTTGCCACTCTGAATAAAGGCATTCTGTCATTCTCTGAATTAAATAGAAACAGGGCCCAACACAAGATAAAGGTAGGAGCAGGAGGAAAAAGTGTCCTGGTCTAACAAGGGCTTTTCAGAGAGCTGCCAAAAGGGATGCTTGATAAAAGTTACAGCATCAGAAAGCATGTGTTTAGAGATCTTTTCCTCTTACATATCAACCTTCCTTGGATGTTCAGTTGGGCTAGGGAATCGAGGTGATGGTGGGTGTTGAGGTTTTTTTTCTGTGGGCCTGCCATACCTACACTCTGTCAGAGGGATCCAAGAACACATCACCAAAGTGAAAAATAAATCCTGCGCTAAAAATGTTGAATTTCTAAATGCTGGTCACCCATAGAATGGTACAGCTGAGCCCAACATGATCTTCTCATGGACCCAAAGTTGCTGTAGACCAAACCACAGTGACAGAAGTATGTAATAAAACCTATAGAAATGTCTTTTGCTATCAGCTTTTGTAGGAACTGCTGGGCTCAGAGCAGCTCTTTAACACCATCAGAGAGATTACACCAACTTAAATAATCACATTTCACAAAGAGGTGCTAGGAACACAAGACTTTGAACCACAAACCAATTCAACATGTTAGATAAGCAGCAAGGGAGACTTTCAGCATCAGCCCTGCCTCTCTCCTGCTTTCTGGCTACTGTAGCAAGTCAGTCACATGGTGAAAAAAAATGTTTCCAGCCAGTGGGTGGCACACAGTACTATGTGCTGGATGCGTCGCTGATAGCTTGAATATATCAGATATTTTTAGGTACTGTAAGCAGTTCTAGGCAATCAAGTATTGTAATCAAGAGCACACAGAAACTCAGCTATATCAGCTCAGTCAGGATTTTAAGGATTCAGGTTTTGCAGCTCTGTCAGTGAACATGCTGGGATGGTAGAAGTGGAGTTGCTCCTTGCTTTGGTGTAGCCATTTTCAGAAGAATTTCACAGCCGTTTTCAGAAGAATCATCTTCCTGAGGATTCCCCACTGTGCTCAGCTTAGCAGACAGTTATTTCAATAATAGTAGCCCTCTGCAAGGAAATAGGAAGCGTGGCTGTAGCCGGAGATATTCAGGGTTACCTGCCATGGTGAAAATCTCTGGGTCCCAGCAGGCCACACCGCTCGAGAAACAACACAGGTAAACATTATAGACAGAAAGATTATAAAGCAGCCAATCTTTTTAAGACCAAGCAGAAGCCCCGTGAGTCGTGCCAGGAGCAGCTCCCCGGTCAGCACCGCGGACAGCGGCGCGGCTGCGCCCGCCCGGCCCACGCGTGTCCCAGCTCCGCGGGCAGCCGCCTCCATCCATCCATCCATCCATCCATCCATCCATCCATCCATCCATCCATCCATCCATCCATCCATCCATCCCCCCCTGCTGGACAGCTGGCAGGATGGCTTAAACAGCGCCACAGCGCCCAGGCCAGGCATCTCCAAGCAGGGCCCCCCAGGCGTGTCCCTCGGAGGAGAATTGCAGGCAAAGCTCCCACAGGAAGAGGAGCCGCTGGAGGAACTGCTGAGCTCGGGGGTCTGCGGGCAGAGCTGGGCCTGAACACGGCAGGCTTCGGCCCCTGCGACGGTGAGCTAGGTTTGGTACCACAGGGAAAACGTTTCCCCCACCAGTGACAGTAAGAATCTAGGAGGGAGCTACAAATGTGTTCTACACTGGAGAAAACACGGGCTCTGCAGCTTTCCAACTTCTCCCTAAATTTGCTTATACCTGTGTGTCCCCTTTTCCTCAGTGCCACATTGCTATCCAGACCTTCCCACAGCCTGGCCTCTCCTTTCTGCCTTTGCAGTACATCCATAATAGGACAATACATTATACAAACTATACATTATACAAATATAGTCAGTGTTTGGATCACTGCAAAGAAGCTGTAGTGTGCCAGCAAAGCTGGACTGGAAGGCACAGTTGTGCTGGTTGTGCAGCTCTACACTATGTTTGAACAAAGTTGTAGGGTCAGGAATGTGCCTATGCTTTCCCAATCACTAGCACAAAGTAAATGACTGCAGATGCCTTTCACAACCCTCAAAAAACCAGTATTTCCTTGTCTAGCCTTTTCTCCTTCACCAATATGCCCTGTATTCTTGGAAAAGGTTAAGAATAGGGGGTCACAACCCATCTTGTCGAAACCTCCAGAGATCCCTCTATTCATCTTTCTCCTATGCTTAGATCTTTTGCCAGTGAGATGCTTCTTTTCTCTTGTGAATAATAAGCCACCTGCTTCCCTCAGCAAGCAGAATCTACCAGACACCTGCTGACACTTTGCAATCCAATCAGTGACTGGTTTCTCACTTAGGTTCTTCTTTTGCACTTTCCCCTCCCCCACAACTCTATAGTTCGTGATACCACAGAACTCTATAGTTCATGCTTCAGCTTTTGGACTGCTCTGAGGAAGTGACATACCCTTGAAATTGAAGCCAACGCTACTTGAAGCAAGCTGTAGTTTCCAGAGTTAGAAACTGCATGGTAGTGGGACTCATGCCTAATGCTTATTGCTTTTCCTGCTCATTTCCTTTCAAATGCAAAGTCTAATTATCCTCTGTTTGAAGCAGAGCCACTTCATTCAAGATTATTGCCCTTATCACATTTTGAACAAGTCAAACACCTGCCCTCCTAATCACGTCTGCCCACATGGGGCAGCCAAGCTATTCTGCTACCCCTGAGTTCCCCCTGCCCATCCTACAGAAAGAGCTGCAAGACTGACAGGATAAAATCCTGAGCCACCTTTTCTGATCTCCGAGCTGACCACGCTTTGGGCAGCAGATTGACTAGGAACATCCTAAGCTCCCTTTTAAATAAAACTATTTGGTGGTTCTAAGTTTTCAAACAATAGAAATTGTTAGAAAATTCAGCTCCTCCTCAGGGATTATGTTTCCTTTCTTTAGGATTTTCCCCTAATTCTATAGGATAGGCTAATGGTCATCACAAAGCCCAGAATCTGGACCCCACATGCCCAGGGGCTCAACACATTCAGTAACTCAAAATGAGAATCTTACATACCTTTAAGTGCTTCTGTTCAGAGGATTTCCAAGCTCTTCCTGCCAATGGCCTTTTTTTCCAAGGTCTTACAACTTTGACATTCATAGATTATCTTTCATAGCACTCACTGATGAAGTGCTGACTTGAATGCCCCCTGACAAGCTTCCTGAATGCTGCAGTATCATTTACTTGTGTTAGAGCATCCACAGTAAAAAGCAAAAATAAAAAGCACCAAAAAGTCACAATTAATGGCGCAATTAAGGCGACATAACACACTTTAAATCAGAAGAAGAGCTACAGCTCAGCTCCTGGGCGAGGAAAGGTGGTAATTTACCATAGCAAGGCAAAGAATATGCATCAAATTACTCACATTTCAGAACCTCTCTTATGCATAAGCATCAGCAAAAGTGACTATACGCTTGCACACAATCAGCAAACAAGAAGGGGAGATTTTTCTTCTCTAATTACTGTAGGGTATAATCCTCCTGAGTGTTTATCTTTCACCTCCAAATAAACCCACTAGTGCTGCACTCATATTAGCAGAATTCCCCACACAACCTGGATGGTTCATTTCCCTGGGCTTGGTTTTTAAGGTGAGAAGGAAGCAGGCTTTGCCAGAGGGTGATTTGGAGCATCTGATGGCTTAGGAGCATAACTTTGGCTATCCCCCGCTTTCCTACAAAAACCTAAGATAAGCCTCCTAAGCTAAATTAGGTGCTTAAAAACAGGTAGTGTGCTTAATTTTTTCCTTATCTCCCCATTAGCACTCCACAT
Organism: Pachyramphus minor; assembly: GCA_013397135.1. Classification (NCBI taxonomy): domain Eukaryota; kingdom Metazoa; phylum Chordata; class Aves; order Passeriformes; family Tyrannidae; genus Pachyramphus; species Pachyramphus minor. The sequence goes on along the minus strand of VYXB01007853.1, from coordinate 274,528 downwards.
TCTAGTGCTCACCTGTGTATCTTTAAAGGTCATATCCACAGTTGGTAAGTGTTCCTATTTTTCTTCAACCAAAAGGGGCATATTATAAAAAACAGTGAAAAAATGCTATTGCAGAAAGTTATATTGTGAAATGGAAACCATGCAGGAAAGGATGAAATGCTTTCCAGTGCTTTAATATGGCTTTGGAAATTCTTTAAATTATGAACTGCTAGTGTCCTGTTAGGCAATCTCCTGCAGCAGAATAAATCTTGGACTCCAGGTGTCCCATAACACAAGTGACCTTGGATGAAAGCCACAAAGATGGCAACAAAATAAACTAGCACATGTCCCTTGACATTAAGTGGCCAGTGCTACATTTTCCTGCAGCAATACTATCAAAAAGTAAAATGCAGAGTCAAAAGTGAACTACAGCTCCATACCCAAATAAAAAGTAAAGGCAAATTAAACCTTTCCCCCTCTCCTAAAGTTAGAAACAGAGCAAGATTATGGAGCTATAAACTAAGTATTTAGTCTATAAACAAAGCAATACTCTCTTTTTCTTGTCATAATTAATCTGGGACGTGTTTGCCACATATTTTCTGCGTCTTCTCCAACCTGCAGCACAGTTACAGAATCTTGTATCAGGATTTGGGCCTTGATTCAGCAATTTGACCCTGAAATGCTGAAAAAGAAATTGCTCAAAATCCATTTGAAAACATTTTACACAAAATTGTATCTAAAGAAATAATAATAATTAAAAAAAACAGTAAGAGAATCTCATGATCCATGCTTTTGGGGAATATCTATCAACAGAGAAGTCTAGCATCACTCCACATTTCTTCCTAATTCAGCAGATCAGCTATGACCCCCCCAAGAGGTGCATGTGAGAGGAAGACAGAGGAACCAAGAATCACCATTAAGCGAGATTTCTGTGTTTACAAAAAGCAGAAGCTGAAGATCTGAGGCAAGATCCTGATGCCCTGGAAAACCACTGCATCCTGAAGCTACAGAACAGACAGCCAAGTGAGAGGGTAACAAAGCCTAATCAGAGCAGAGATGAGCACAAGCCCTCCTTCTGTGACAGGCAGACAGGCATGATTTGCAACCACAAACAGCTGCTACTTCAGCCACACAGTGGCAGTGGTTTTTCAGTACATGTATTTTATTAGAATAATACCCATCTCCCAGTAATAGAAAACCCATGAAACAATCAAATGTGTCCTCACAACACTCAGGAAGAAGCAACCACAAGAACTGAGGCAGAACCACAGAACTGTGCAGAATTCTCTCTTCTTGACAGAACCACCTTTGGCAGCCAGGAAAGTCCTTTGGAGCCTCCAGCCTGGTGCCTCAGGCAGCACTGAGTTCCAAAATCAGCCATACTTACCTGTCAGAGGAGCCCAATGGGAGAGTATTTTCAGCCTCCTTGCCTTAGTCCTATCTTCCTGGGATCATTAAACCTTTCGATTAAGAATGCAATGGGATAAATACTCTGTAAATGAACTCCAGGAGTAGTAACTTCCTTGGAGCAATTTCCATGCTTGCTCTACCAGTGAAATCAGTGCTTGAGGTATTTCTTGTGCACGGACTCTCTCTTGGCCAGGCTGGCTTTTTTTTTTTTCTCATTCCATCACAACGGTGCAAACAGCCTGTCAGCTTTTCTTCAAGACAACAATATAAATAGAGCTAATCATGCTGTTCACCAGAGTAAGTTGATTCTTGCTTGGCAGAACTCAACAGCTATGATCCTTGTTACACTGAGGAACTAGACTCCATGTCTGTGTTTAATCTTGCTTCATGCCGACACGTTGCTGAGGCGTCTATAGATAGAAATGGATGGCGAGAACCCGTTCAGTTCAGTGCACATTCAGATGCACTGCAGTGCTCTGCAATTACTCTTGCTGGGGTCTTGTTTAAACCCCTGCATCCTCCAGGAAGACACTTATGGCAGGAGGGAGACACGACCCAGGGTTATAATTAAAAAAAACGAAGCAGCTCTTGCAGAGAACAGTCACAGCTGCTGCTGAGGGCGGTGTCAACCCCATGGCTGTGGTCAAATCCCCACACAAACCTGTTTGGCTCCACTGTACAACAACCTGTCATGGCAGTCAGGTGCAAGGCAAGGTGTGTTGTGTGAAAAAAAGACAGTATGGATTATTTATATTTAATAGAAATTACTTAAGGCACCCTTATTTCTTGCAGTTGTACATTCTGCTCTCCAGGGTGCTGAGAGATAGGTTGGCCAATATATTTAGTAAAAGAGGAAACCATCCATTATTCATATATTGATATGACACTTCTGTACTCTACATTTTACTCTGAACCTCATTGATATGACTATGGATAGTTTTCCTCATGTGCAACACAGTACCATGTAACTTGAGCTCTGCCAGAAAAAAAACCCACATAAATTCAGTAGGAAACTGCATGGGATTGGTTAAAATGCCAGTAATTTAATCAAATAAGTAATTAAATTATTTGAATTATTAATTTAACATACCTGGTAACAAGAGAAAGCAAACACTGATCATATTTCACCCTTGCTGGGGACTAAACGAAACAAACTACCATTTTAAGAGATCAGGAGTTAGAATTCAGGTTAAGAACGTGAGTCTAGCTCAAAGATTAACACTGTCAGAGGGCAGTAGCTGCCATAGGAGCCACCATTTTTTACCCACTTGCTCCTTAGAGCCTGTTAAAAGGGGCAATCACAGCTTCAGAACCAATCCAGCACGTTTGTTAATACCTGCAGAAGGGTTTCCCAACACGTGGTACAGATGATACCATGGGTCACCTGGAGTTCTGCTTCCAAGGCATGAGGTTCACCTCAAAGCCTCAGGAGGAATTGGCAATTGGGATGTCATTCATCACCCAGCTGAGAACCACTTTTTCTACAGGAGGGCTCGTCACACCAAGCAACCCACACAAAATACAATTAAACCATGTCACTGCTAGACAGATTGAAACTGCAGCTCAATAGAGGAACTCACTGTTACTAAGCAATTTCATAAATTAAGTATGTTCTGGCACAGCTTCTCTAGAAGGTATTTGCAATGATCCACGCTAGGACCTACCAAATTGCTTGGGTAAAATCTTATTTCCTTTAGAGCCAATAGCAAAGCTCCCAGGTACTTACACATGCCAGCTGCAACACACTGCTATGGCTTTGGGCAAACCACACTGATTCAGCCTCTCGAGTTCCAAAACATGGACAGCTAACCACTGCTTTTGGAGAGACTGTGGAGGATTCACAGAAGTGGCCCATGCAGAAAAGGGCAAGTATCATCAATCAGTGCTATTTAGCAAACAGGCTACTTCACCAACTCACCCTCAGGGAAACACTCCACTGATACAAACACCAGGCTTGCAGTTCCAGCTGGATTCCCCTCCTGTCCTGTGGAGGCTTGGTGGAAGTATCTTCTTTACGAACTCCATGCGCAGAAGACTGGGCCAAACTCTGGAGCAATCGCCCCTCTCTCAGGACTGCAAGATGACTATCTTGACTAGTTTGGTATTTTGAGAATTGTATTTGGGTGTTCTGCGTCAAACACCAGCCGTGTGCATGAACAGTTGCCTTCACGAGTCAGAGATTAACGAAAACACTGCTACACAAATGCACATATTAACTCTGCACAACACACACATTTGTTTAAAATTAATTCCAGGGTGTTCTTGCAAATAGGTTTTATGGCTGTGTGAAGAGAGGCTATAAAAGGACATTTGGCTCCTTGGTAGGTGGCATGTTNAGACTGTGGAGGATTCACAGAAGTGGCCCATGCAGAAAAGGGCAAGTATCATCAATCAGTGCTATTTAGCAAACAGGCTACTTCACCAACTCACCCTCAGGGAAACACTCCACTGATACAAACACCAGGCTTGCAGTTCCAGCTGGATTCCCCTCCTGTCCTGTGGAGGCTTGGTGGAAGTATCTTCTTTACGAACTCCATGCACAGAAGACTGGGCCAAACTCTGGAGCAATCCCCCCTCTCTCAGGACTGCAAGATGACTATCTTGACTAGTTTGGTATTTTGAGAATTGTATTTGGGTGTTCTGCGTCAAACACCAGCCGTGTTCTTCCACAGGCAATGGGTGTACATGAACAGTTCCCTTCACAAGTCAGAGATTAACGAAAACACTGCTACACAAATGCACATATTAACTCTGCACAACACACACATTTGTTTAAAATTAATTCCAGGGTGTTCTTGCAAATAGGTTTTATGGCTGTGTGAAGAGAGGCTATAAAAGGACATTTGGCTCCTTGGTAGGTGGCATGTTAAATTTTTTTACAGAAATATTATTCCTCCCAGATAAATGCACAACAGATGTAACATTCGACCTAAGCAATAAGATTTATTACTATTTTTAAAGCAAATTCAGCACAGCTTAAGAGAACACTGTACAGAATTCTTCAGGTTAGGAAGAGGTTCTTCCTGTCATCGATGCATGCTTTGCATTTGTCGATTTTTGCCCTCAAAGCCAACCCACAGTTTAGTATTTCAGGCTTCTTACAAAGGTGATGATCCTGCAATTCAATCTGCTAATGTAGCACATAGCAGGCTCCCTCTAGTCACTGCAGGCATGGGCTCATATCTTTGCTTTTAATATCAAAAGAAATCTGCATGGCCTCTTTGGTCTCTTTCTGAGCCCCAAAACATTCCATGTGATTTACATTAAGCGTAATACCAACAGCACATGCAATCAAAAGCAAGTGTCACACATTGTTTGGCAATGAAAAATAAACATTACAGCTGTGATCAAAGAATGTGTCTTGCTTATAGTGTCTTATATTAATTTCTTTAGCTCATGCACTTTTGTATAAACATTTATTGTTTTGTATTTTCCTCAGAGGCCATAGTTCTTCTGTTTTCTACAAATAACCTGCTTATGCATAGTCTTCTCTTTCCAAAGCACAGCTCTTCCTTTTGTTAAGTTCGTTTCCAATATCTCTGTGCATGAGAAGTGGTGAAAGATGGGTATGTGCAACTTCAGTAACAAACATGTTGAAAATACCTAAAAATGAGGAACAATTCTTGCATAAACACCGTCAGTGGTAAACAGTCCTTGTGGAAAAAATTCAATAGGCCTCCATGTCATGCAGTAATTTTGCATAAGGGCATGAATCATGAAAATTAAAATATACCTGAGAATAACATTAAAATCTCATTTTCAAGAAAACACTCATTTTTGTTGCTCAACAGCTTTAAGCATCAAGTAATTTTTTTCAGTTTTTGCATTTCACTTCCTGTAGCATAATCCCAGATGGTCCAGCAGGCAGCCCCTGACCAACACTCTCTCGGGTGAATCATGGAGCTGACACTGTTGTGTTCACATTGGAGAAATCAGTGTATCTGAAAGGTCACCTCCTACTCCACCATGCACAGAGCTAAGCACTTAAAATTGTGAACCTCTGTACAGCCTATAAGGAGAATAGACTTAATAGACTTAATATACCACTTTCACCTCGGTTTTTTTGATATGGACAACTACCTGTGGAAGGTATTACCCGTGATCCAAACAGCAGGACCCAGTAAAGTGCTTGGGTAAAAGCCTGGCTCCATTAGAGCCAATCACAGGCACTTCTGCAGTGAGCACTGGGATCAGATCCATAGGCCAGGAAAGTTTCTACCTGTCCTTGGCCCAAGCAGTGCTTTAGTTCTTCATTTTACACTGGATTTGCTTGATTGGTGTCACAAGGGCAGTAGCAGTGGAAGAGGGGAAAACCCGGACTGGAATCACTTTCTGATCCCAAGTTCAAAGCACCTCACCAAATTTGGGGCTGCTCAAGCACATCCTCTTCCCAGAGAACAGCACAAGATCAAGTTATTGGACACTCCTCTATAAGATCTAGGCAACATTGGGAATACTGCAGATCTCAGATCACATAAACACATCACCTCAATTTAAATGGATTCTTTCCACATTCATCACAATTACATGTGCCTGTAGGTCCTCTCCAAATTGGTGTTCTCCAAAACTCTTCTAGCTAAGGAGTACTTCATCAGGCAGCTCCCTAGCCACGGAGCACTTTCTGTAGCCCTTTAGTAGGATGTATGCAGATAATCTTTAAGAAAGGCTGAAATCCCATTGAGTGTTTCCTGTTGGTGATTGCACATCAGCCAGGACAAGTAGCTCACAGACTTTTTAAAGGGATGCAGCTGATTTCTGCCAGAGAAAAATCGTATTAGAGTCTTCACCTCTCATTAATGGTTGTCAGACATGGTACTGACATCCATGCAGATGTTGCATGTTGTATTTGAAAAGTATCTGAGTATACCTGCAGTGAGTATTGGGATTAGATCCACATGCCAGGAATGTTTCTCCCTGTCTAGTGCCCAAGCACTCCTTTAGTTCTCCTTCATTTTACACTGTTTTTGCTGGATTGACTTTACAAAAGCAGTAGCAGCGGAACAGATGTCAAAAGCAAGCAGCTTGGCCTGCTCATACATCCTGGTGTTATATTAAGACTTAATAGTATCTGGAATAGTTGCCTGGTTTCCTTTAACCCACTGGGAACATCCCCCTCTTTACTGTATCGCATCCTTCTGGGGTAAGACTTGACACCCAAGACAAAAGGGTGCTACTTTCACTCATACAATCAAGAAGTTCATAGCCACGCCTGCTGTAGGCTTTGCTGCAGTGAGGGAAAAGTGATTTCCTGTCCACCTGCAAAGACAGTCACTTGGACTTGAAGAATGTCCTCAGTCAGAGATGGAGATCCTTGAGGAACTGACCAGCAGACCATCAAACATTATTAAGACTGACTACGGCACATCTCACGACAAGGACTGGGTGCTACATTACATAGGGCATTTTTGCCTATCCTTTGAGCAAATTTCAGTCTGAGGTGAGGGGATTTCAAAAGACATGTAAAGAAGTAAATCACAGACAGGTTCATCCTCTCCACATCCATCCAAACCACAGGCACAACTGAGGGGGTTTTGTAGTTCTGTATCATCTGCATACGCCAAATGAGAGACTTTGTTCTACATACTGAAATACAATTGATAGGTTGCATTGCTTCAAGAACAACACATTTTATAAAAATTGTTTCAGGTTTATCTTTTCAGGTATTTTGAATACTCCCTGAAATATCCCATAACATTGTGGTTAGCAAACAGAAGGAAAGGAGGGAAGAAAAAGACTGAAAAGTATTCTGGAATCAAAACACAGTTAATCATTCAGGTTGTCCACAATTCCTTCAGCCCATAAAAGTTGCAATTCAGACTCTTGCTTTGTAGTAAGAAAAAAAAAATAAAAACCCTCTATTGTCCTACCATCTCTCCTCCACAATGTATGATGGAATCCAGAGTCACAAACCGCCACGACTTCACAGGCAAAGGCCATGTCCTAAAGCAGCTCATTTCATGTCTCCCTGACACCCCATGGGAACCTTTTTTTCCCTAAAGCAAAGAATCTCACAATATCATTCTGTGTAACATTCCTTACATATTTTGACTTACACTCCCAAAGTATATTTATTTCAGTCAGACTGTGCACATGAGGGTTTTGGGGGATTGTTGAGGTTTAGAATTTTTCAGCTTTTTCCTCAGCTTGATATTCCGCACTCCTCCTGGAGCTTTGTGATTAAAGATTCTGCTTTGTAATGAAAGCAAACCAAGTACTTCAAAGTTGAAAAAAAGAGCAAAAAGAAGCAGTCAAAACATGTGGTGATTCTTATTTTCCTTTCAAGAGTGACAAAACAGCATATGCAATTCAATACCCAGGAGCAGTTAATTTTATCTAAAAAAGCAGCTTTTATAAGTTAACATTTGCTATGATTATCACCCACATAATGCTAATTTCCTATGTAAAGCCACTGTGGTGCCCACAAGAGTCACCTTCATACTTTGGGAATATGGGCACGGGGCAACGTAGGTCACCAGTTATCACAGCCTTTGTTTTATTTTACAATACATTCATGATTCTCTGTACTTTCAATGGCAAATACATCATGCTTGATTGGCAACGCTGGTATCTGATATTCCATGATTACCTTGGCTTGAAAGTGAGACAGTAATGCACATTCGTGTTACTCTCCCTTTAATGTAGTACAAAGCTGGACACAGCTCAGAAAGAAACCCCTAAAATCCATTACCTATTTATGATCATGTACAAACGGGTATTTATCATGTTAAAAGAGAACCATATGTTAAAATGGAGGCTAGAGCCCAATAAATCTTTTTGGATGAAAACCCTTTTCAAAAAAAGGAATAAAATAATTAACATTTGCTTTTGCCAGCAGAAACATTTGCTCATGAATCTCCTGGGAAGGGAAGGGCATTTAACCTTTTTACATGCCATCCCCTCAGACATCTCTGACCCCACTGCAAAAGAGACAACAAAGATTCCCGACTCCGTGCTGCTTATTAAACCCCTTGCAAGAAACATCTGGATGAAATTTTCTTGGCAGTTGATTTGAAAAGTACACAAGAAGCAGAACTAGGGTGCAGCCATAGTTCAGCCCAGTGACACAAAGATGATGCTACACAAAAGCAGATTTTTCCTTGAACACATTAACTCCTAAATATTAGCCTGTGACTGTGCAAGCAACCTCATTAGCAGAAGAAAAATAAATCCCTCTTCTACTCTGTGTGCCAGGGTAGAGCAGGCAAACAGGGTTTGGAAAAAAGCCAACTCAACAATCTTGTTTCTTTTAATAAAATAACAAAGGGCTTAAATAGTTTACCTGCCTAATACTTAACTTCAGTTGACAGGTAAGAGAGAAGTCATCAGTGCCCTTAACTTCCAAAAACCATTAAGTTTTTGAAGGATTTCATAACTTCTGTGGTTTCTGAGAAACTCCCCAACCCACTGGATGTAATGCTTTCCTACTTACTGTCTCAGACCATACAGCCCAGGCCTAACTTAGCAAAAATAACCTCTAATTTTCATAGCCTGACATTCACAATAAAGGAAATCCTGGCCCTCTACTGCTTGAGTTTAAAGAGCCTGTCCAATGCAGCTCAACAGGAGCTTTTGGAAATACAGGCCCTGGAATTCTCACACTTTTCCATATTTACAACAGGCCTAAAAATGAGAAATTGTCACTGTTGCTATTAATTGAGAAGCACCAATGAAAAACCTACATGAACCAGACCAACTTTACTCTGCAGCTGCTATGCTGGGAAAAAAAAATAAAAACAAAAAAAAAGGAAGCAGCAGCAGCAGCAGAAAAAACCATCTGAGTCTGATACAAAGGTGCAGGAAAAAAGGAAAGCGGGGGAAACCTTCTGCTCCACAGCTGCCAGGCTAGAAAATTCCAGAAGGAACAGGCAGAGACACTTCATCTTTTCCAGAAGCCAAGGTGTAGAGTGCTCCGACTCCACCAGAATTACTCTGACATATAAAAATGAAAGCTTCAGCACTGCCCAGTGCTACATTTACTGTACTTGTGAAAAACTTGATGGGGTATGGAAAGGACTTCAACTTTTCATTTGGGACACTGCTAGAAAGAAGTAGATTATCAGTATGTGTTTAACATTGCCTGGTAAATATATTTAAATCATTAAAAAATTAACACATAAAACGTTTAGACCAGATTTTGTTTCTATCTCCCATCCAAACTCCACGTTCTAATGCACCCCTACTGATTTTTCCTACACCACCTCGATCCCAGTAGATCTAAAACAGGGGCATCTATTCAAATTAGTACTGCTATCACTTTCTCACTAAATTAACTTATCCACAAACACCTTGTTATATAGAATTGTTTAGATTGGAAAAGACCTCTAAGATCACCAAGTACAACTGTTAACCCCGCACTGCCATGTTCACTGCTGAACTATGTCACTAAGTGCTACATCCACATGTTTTAAACACTCCCAGGGATGCTGATTCCAGCACTTCCCTGGGCAGCCTGTTCCAATGTCTGACCACCCTTTCAGAGAAGAAATTTTTTTCTAATATCTAATCTAAACCTCCACTGGCAGAGGCAGTCTTTGAAATATGGGAAAAAAATCTGTCAGATAAAGAAATTTCAGCATGGGACAAGAACAGCCATCTGGACTGCAGACCAGAAATACAATCACAGAAGTGTAGCAGTAAGAACAAAGTTTGAAGCTTAAGTCTGAAGTGTTTCTTCTATCAAAATAAATAAAATATTGCAAATATTTTGTACCACATTGTTCAGTAATACCACTGGAATGGTAATGAATGAATAAAATCAGAAAAGAGGTTTATAGAACCCAAAGTAAAATCCAATATTCATCAATAATAGTGGAAATAAGAAGCTGTCACGTAGAACATCTACGTGTGACAGCCACACCACTTGCCCAGGCAGGAGGTGACACGGATGCAGATCTAGGGCAGCCACCTGCCAGGCCTGCCATCATAACTCCAGCCAGTGGAACCCATGGCTAAGAGAAATACTTTAAGACTCCTGCAACAAGGGAAAATCTGCAATTTCGTTACGAGCCTTCCACGTAACCAGTGAATGCTTTGCAACTCCTTCTGCACATTTGGCCTGCACCAAATAGGGAAGATGCTGCAATATTCTGAACCCAGCAATGTGTGTGCAACCAACGAACAATGAAACCGAGCAGTAAAAAGCAGGTGACTGGAAAACATGGAACCAAGGCTTACAGTGTATCGAGAAATGTCCTTACACTTAAAAAATTATAATGCACTCCAAAATCCATTTGTTCAGGCAATCCATGTACAACAGAAGGCACTGTTATCCATATGAATCTATCAATTCTGCACAGCAAAAACCTGAGAAGTGCAACTCAATTAGATGCAGCCTGGCTCCTCCCAGTCATTCAGGTTCCTTGAGGACAAACGTTTTCTTTCAGTCCACCAAATTATAAAAACACCACAAAAATTTGTACATTACAGTAGCTGGTTAGAAAGAGCATTCTGGTGGGGGAAGCACACTGCTAATTTCCAGAAAACCTTCAGCAGCATTAAATTACCCTCCCCTATCACCCAGAAGCCACGATGATTTCAAGAAAATGCAATGATGAGACCATTCCCATTGACCTTTGTAGCTGATCCTTCAGTTGCCACCGGGAGTATTTCCAGCAAAGTTAAATGCTGTGATCAGTCCTTTGTTGTCAAATGCGTATCCACTTTGTTGTTCTATTGTCTTAGTCTCTAGAATTCAAACAAGAAAAGGAATATGAAAAATAGTCTATAGAGAACACCTTTGCCAGAGACAATACAGCCCAGCTAAGAAGGCGAAGCTGTGGAAGAAACTCTCAGTTGAGTCCAAATTTCATTCCCTAAATGTAGTGACAGGAATAAATCACACTCAGATTTTCTCTAAGTGCATAAATGTGCACACCTCTACACCCGAGCTGAGAAATTAATCCTCTACAGAATCACTCGATGTTACACTCTTCCTTTTGATTAAACCTGAATTTATTTTCCATGATGCAAGCTTTCTAGACATCTAAAACCTCACACTGACAGCAATGTTAGCAGTTAAAAAGTTACAAAACTGTTAAACACATTATAATCGACAGCAGTCTTCATCAAATGCCTGGCTGACAGCTAGGTATCACCTTAATGTGCTCTTCATTTCAAATGTCAGATTGTGCATACCCTGTTCATACCCTGTTCAAACAGCAGCACAAGAAGGCAATCAATTAGAAGCAACAGTACTCTCTGAATAACACACACTTCCAGGCAAGCAATAATGTGAGCATAATATCCTACTCACGCTTCCTAGAAAATGTTAATTAGCACAAAGGTCTATTCTCTTTGTTGTTACAGATCAGGTGCAGTTCCAACAGCCCTGCAACACATAAAATGGCCCCAGAGAAGTGACTCACCTGCAGCAGTTCGCCGGTGTTCTGCTAATGTATAAATTTCCTGCAGCTGTTTCTTCTGATCCTCGCTCAGCGGCGCCGTCAGCGAATGGTACCAGGCTGCATCCCGGCTCTGCACCGCTGTCAGGGATGGATGAAAAGCCATTGTCAGGTGCAACAAAATGAAACACATGGAATTTCTGGTTGGTTTTAAAACAGAATCTGCACTGCAAAACAGGCTCAAGTATTGCTGTCGGTTTTCTTAGCACAGAATCCCCACTCTAACAGAGCCAATCCATTTTGAGGGAACTTAATTGCAACCTCTCCTTTCTGAAACAGAAAATTAACCATGTGGCCATTATTCATGGACAATGTGAGTTGAATATTCTAATTTAAAACTCATGTGAAAACTAAAAGCAACAGCATAATTTCTCCATTATCATTTTAACATCTAGAAGGTGACAAATATTTCTATATATAGGAGTCCCTCTAGTGACCGAGGCCCACTTAATTAGGCTGTGATGGAAAAGTTCTGAAGGAGAACATGCAGAGAATTAATCTCTGGATGTATTTGCTATCATTTTTTTCAGCACTAGCAAGCCAAAAAAATCTTAGGACTGGCATCAGAAAGAAAGATCACATTTTCCAGTTTCAGTTATCTAAATTATTTCTCGTAACAAAGAAAAGGGTTTTTCACAGTGGTGACCATAAACATCTCCAAATGATTTCATCATGTTATATCATCCCACCAAACAGAAAATCCGTACTTAGAAGTGCTTGGGTAAAAAACTGGTATTCATCAACACCATTTTCAAGGTCAAGAGGTGTGCTGAACCCTTCAAGAGCAGTCTCTTCCAAAGCATCCTCATCCCAGTCATCGTCATCATCATCATCTTCATCCTCTTCCTCTCCACCTCCACCACCTCCTCCTCCTCCTCCACCATGGTTGTCTTGCATCGCCTGGCTCACTTCATTTGTCTCATCCTCATCACTCGGTATCTCCTCTGGAAAAGCATTGATATATTTTGTAAAACAAAGTTTAAAAACTACTAGGAAACAATGACTTAAGAACCAAAACCAATTAACAAATCTAGGTTTTGGCTGGAAAGGGGACTCTCTAACACCCTTCCCCCAAAATCTTGAAAGCCCTGGAAAGATGAAGCTGTTAAAATGTTTCATATATTCCAGATCAGTTAAACTTTCATTTCTACGCAGACCTCACTGTGCAATTATAGGATCCAAAAATTTGGGGGAAATGGCTTCAACGAAGTGGTCCATCACTGTGCCTTTCAAATTACAGAGACCTCACAAATAGACACAAAACCATGAGAAAACCAGCTGTAGATCAGTTGTCTGCCTGCTGTTCTTCAAAGTGCTCCCTTATTTGAACAAACTTAAACCAGAACCTCCTGTTTTGCTTTACCTTCCATTCCACGTAGAAACTATTACACCCTGAATTAAATGCAACTACAACAAGAGATTCTAAACGTTATTTCTGACTTAAGGAAAAGTATTTCTGACCTATAATCAAGATGGAAAAATCCCCCCTCCAATTCCAAACCTTCAGCTCTTCCTCTGTTAACAGTTTAGAAAGAATAAAGATGACTACATATCCAGCAAGCAGGGACTCAATCACAGGACAGAAATTTGAAAATTACTGTGCTTTTTACATGCTGTATTCCTATACATGGAGAAGAATCCTGTGATTCCACTACAGAACAATCACGTGTGAAATTTCAGTGGATTACATAATTTGCTCACATCCAATCTAATTTTCAGACCTCAAACCATCTATCTACTATTTCATGTCAAACAGATTTTCCTGCAACGCCTGTGTATGATTCCTTCCCCACAATTCCCTCTGTAAGACATTCTTTGGTGTTTTTTTCTTTTCTGGCAGTTAGGGGCCTGTCTACTCAAGGAAACTCAGCTGTCTCAAACACCATGTTGCAAACAACTTTCCATTTGGACAAAGAAGTCCTGCTAGGATTTCCTTTGAAATTGAACCAAACATGGTTTTTGAATAGCTGGGTACTAGGAACAGCTTTTTTCCAGGGAGTAAGAATATAACCAGTGGAGTCCTGGCAAACTGCAAGAGTGGACTTGCAAGTTACTCTTAAACCAATACTACCCTGTCACAAAACATTAGCTGTGATACACTGAAACGTTTTCAACATATTTTGGTAAGAAAAATCAATTCCTAAGATGACCTTCCAGGCACCCAGTAAGCTGAGCTATTTTCAGCAGACTAATGAGTCTTAAAAACAAACTGCAATTTCTTACCCCCTTTAAATTAAATCCAGACAAAATCCACAATGTGAAAAGGGGAGATTTTACCATTATCTTCTGCAACGTGTTTTTCATCTTTAGCATGATCCTCCTGTTCTGTGAGTTCTCGTGAGGCGCAAACTTGTTTTAAGCCCAAGAAGAGGAGGAGGATTGAAGGAACAATCTGGGCAGCCACAGCATCCACTGCAGGTGGTCGGTTCTGCAACTCCATTAGGATGCTCAGTCCTATTATACACATCTTTCTGTCATGGAGTCTGAAACAACACATACTTGTTAAGAAAACAAACAGATTTTCACTGCAAGCATATTTAGAGAGCATTAAAATCCTGGTGCTGGACATAGGAGGCTATGTTCAAAGTCTATTCTCAAAGCTACTAAACAAACTATTTCCTTTGTTCTGAAACAAGTTCCCCACTGGAAAGTACTTGTCCAATAACTATTAAATACCTTTCAAGCACTGGTCAAATTCCTGAAGCACCTGTTTCTGATTACCAAATGCAAAATTTGTAATGCTAAATAAATACTGTTTAATAACTATGTAGACTATCTTGTCTTTAATAAAGCATTTGATACAGATTATCATAATTAAATAGGATGGAAAATTAATTTGCCTTGGCTTAGACAGCAGTACTATTGCAGGGATTGAAATTGGCAAAAAGACTATTAATGAAGAGTAATGATAAGCAGGAATGCACTGAATCGCAGGGTGCATTTATGGAGAGCCCCAGGGCTAGCTGAATTTAAACACAATTATTAAAAGGGAAAGAAAATCATTAAATTAGGAGAAAGATTTTTATGTGACCAAAGTCAGGAAACTAGGTAACAGCCCATGCTTTTAAACATAAGAATTGATTTACACTTCCAGAAACAGAAGTTTCTGCAAACAAGACAGAAAAAGCCTGTGACTGCCTCTGCAGATAGCCTTTGGTTCTCCTTTACCAGAAACATCAGTAGTATTCAACTCAGAGCTAAAATTACAGTATTCTGCTGTTGGGGGCTTGAGAGGAGCTTGTTTTGTTTGAACTATTCAATTTGATGCTGGGGGCTTCTGTGAAAGCCTTCTGCAGGACAAACAGTGCCAGCAAAACCTACAGAAACCAAGTGAACCTCCAGAGCTGGCAGAAGATGGCCATCCTCAACACTCTTGGTAGATACTTCCATTCCTGAATCAGTTTTACTTTGGAATGAAGATAACACAACTTGGGAGAGGAGAAACTCATCAGATGGGCAACACAGACTGCAATAAGGCTAAATGGGGGAACAACCAGCTCAATCCACCACTTCAAAAACTGCTACAGAAATACCATTTTTTAAGTGTTTACAATTTCAATACCAAAGCTGCTATATAACACACTACTGAACTATTATATCCTTTAAACAACACAACTACAGCTTTCTAAACTTTACTTATGCTTAACAAGCCTGGAAATCTGGAGGTATTTCATTGTACCTCCCACGCTGTTAGAGTTTACTGAAGTGATTCATTCTCAAGAGTAGCTGACAACAAAAATAAATTACATACGACCGTGTGGAACATTATGATCACAGAAGACCTTCCAAGAAAAACAAACTCAACAAGCATGTCAAACAGCACGCTTTGTCACACTGGGCTTGGCTGCTTCATTACACGTGTTGAAAAATGCAACCACAGTGCAAGTGGGCAAAGAGAATCCTTCCATCACTGCTAACTGCAGTGCTTTCTTTTCAGATGGAATGGGGCACAAAAGGGGGCATACAAACCAATCAAGGAAACAGAAGCAGAGGAACAGGGCCTGCTTCATGAAAAAAACCCCACCCTAAAACCCTTACTTCTCTCAGCTTAAATTACTTAGTCCTTATGTTGGAAACAAGCCCGTGGCCATCTGCCCTCATGCTGGCACTCTGAAGACCAAAAACCCATCTAAAGATAATGCTACCTATGAATGAAGCATAGCTTTTTTAGGAGAGTTGTCCTCAGTGTAAGTACAAAGGAAAGAACTTTCTCTGCCTCCTCTCTCTGCCAGCCCTGTCCTTCAAGTGTGACCAAAGCTCTGTAATCTATGCACAAGACCTCTATCCTGAATCTTGACACAGGGAAGCCGTGAAATTCCTTCAAGACCCAAAGGTACAATGAAGCAATTTCAGTCATGTGAGCCAGAGTTGCCAGTGACACCATCTTTTATCATAGATTCGAAAAAGCCACTGTTGCACAACACCATCTGCAAAATGCAGCACAATAAAATGTAAAAAAATCTTGGTAATTAATGTCTTATCTTCATACTAAATTATCTTTTTGGGACACCAAACGAAGCACTACAGTCTGAAAGGGAGTTGTCATTGGGAAGCAGCCCAAATGACCAAAACCCCCATTGTATTTGCCAGGCTCCATTTTAAACCTTCTAAACAGAGTTTTAAGAACGAACACACATCTCCAGAATATGCCTGTTATTAGAAGGCCCAGCAGGACAGCAGAAATCCAGGCATCAAGCCATCTTTAGTGAACCTGAGCCAGGAGGAAACTTGTTTCTTTCACCTGCCAGCAGAGACAAACAGCAGGAAAAGCATCTGTCTTGCCTGAAGTTCAGTATTCTACTATGTCCCAGCTGTATTAAGTACCTACAGGACTGAACAAGCAAAATTAGAGTTTTATGTCAGTTATGTCAGTTATTTTTGTAATGGCAAAAAATGGTTTCAGGACCACTTATTTCAGGACCTATCAAAAGGGCCATTATTTCAGCACCCTTCCATGTGCTCGAGGGAGCCTGAATATGATTCTCCTTAGTGATTTGTGCTTCGAGATCTGTACCTGTTTGCTCAGCAGCACACAACAGCCCTCCCTAACAATCATGGACTCTGCTTATTCCTCAGTGGCGTATCCAGCCTGGAGTGTTAAACACACAACACACAGCAGTGCAATGCACGACTCCAAGCCAAGTCTATTTTTAACAAGCTGTGTGTGGTCTTCATAATCTGCAGGACCTCTTCTTGCTAATACACTTCCTTCCAATACAGGACAAAAAGCTTTTAGAATCTTTTGTATTTTAAACCAAGCCGAAAGCATTTCAAAGAAAAATCACTAAGCCTTTCCTTTACTGGTTTGCTGTGTTCTTTTCTATTACAATCAATACAGTTCCTGGACAAACAAATAATTACTCATTTCCTTCTAATTGCAAAGTTGGGACCAAATGAGACTGGGACTTTATATACAACTCCAAGAAAACTAGGATTTCTACTTGAACTCTCATCAAACAAATACCCCTATTCAGCTTCTAAAGAAAAAAAAAATTACTTATTGAGGATTTTTTTTTTAAGCAAGTCCTTTCACTCTAGTTAACAGAGAAGAATTTTTAGTATGAAAGTAAGCATAAGTTATGCAGAAGTCTCACATAAACTTCAGCTGTCATGGAAAAGGAAGAAAGCAAGGAAAGTAAGGAAGAAATGTTTCTACAAACAGCTTTTCAGTTTGAAGTTATTGTGGAAAACATCTAGAAATAAATAAATATCATGTGACATATGGGCATTACAGGCACACAACCTAAGAAAGTGTTTCAAGAAAGTCAAAATTTTATTTGCGTTTCTGTCTTTCCCTGTTCAGTCCGGCCTCTGAATATCTGGCTCCTGTTGAGATGATGACCCCTAACACTCTTAAAAAACCAAATGATCTTCTAGAAGCAGTGCTGTCCTGAAGGAAAGGGAGGATGACCCTTACAGCACATCCCAGTGCCTCACAAGCAGTACTACAGCAAAAGCCATACACCTGGAAGCCACATACTGAGGAGACAGCACTGAAGGAAGAGTGACTTTTAGATTTGAGCTATATTACAGATAATTATTTCACTGCTGGTAGGAGTAGATCAAAGAGAGAGACTTTTAATCTGCTGCTGCCACTCAAGTGCAGAGCCTGAGCAGAATCTGGAATCATGATCCTGTGTTTCATTTTCATAGGCTTTGTCAACTTGTGTCTCGGCTTCAAATAAGAGTTGATTTGAAAGGTAGCTACAGTAGCCAATGCTTTCTGAAAAGCAACACAGAAGAACCAAAAGTTAAGCTGTGCCTCACAGGACTAGTTGAGATTGGAGCCTAGTAGGACCCACAGCATTTTTCCCCTCTGAATCTAGACTAGTTTTACACTGAATGCTCCAGGCTGAACTGTTTCAGGCTACAAATCTCCTTCCTTTTTTATTTCTTTTAAAAAAGGAATTACAAGGAATTCCCTACAATCTGTAGGGAATGCCTTCTTTCCTACTGTCTGTGTATGCATTCAACATTTGATATGTAGTAGAAAAAAATGACAGAAAAAAATAACAATGATGATTCCAAGAACTTTGCTTTAGCCATAAAAAAAAAAAAAAAAAAAAA